>OY757909.1:59677508-59687508 GCA_963585895.1 Sepioteuthis lessoniana | reverse complement strand
GTAACTGCCCTCAAAGGCTTGAAAAAACTAAAGGAAGCGAAAATCGGAGAGAGAATCGAGATTATTTTGACTACGGCACTATTAAAACCAGCGAGACTAATCAGAAGATTCCTAGGGACTTGAGAAGACTTTCAGTCAATCAAACCTACAGAAATTCCCTCGGCTAATGCTGGTTTTAAAGCATCGGAAGGATTAAATGTATTATTATTATTGTTATTATTAATAATAATAATAATAATAATACGCACAAGCTTCTCTGGATTTTGAGATACAACCGGATCAACTAATCTCGACCAGACGAACAGACCTAGTGATAATTAACAAAAAAAAAAAAAAAGAAAGAGAACCTGCTGAATAATGGACTTCCCCGTTCCGGCTGATCACAAGGTAAAATTTAAAGAAAACGAAAAGAAACCTTACCAGAGAACTGAAAAAACTATGGAACATAAAAGTGACGGTGAAACCAATTGTAATTGGTGTGCTCGGTCTTGGCAACTGGAAGAGACTACCTGTCACGCAAACTTCAGCGAAAAAAGCCATCATCTAAAACTGAAGCGAAAAACTATCGAAAGAGTATAATAATAATAATAGTAATAATAATAATATAGAAAAATAAGATATTATTTGACCATACCACCGAATGCTATATACACAAACAAGAAACCGTTGCAGAGTATGAGGCTCATAACATTTTCTATAATTTTGAGATAGAAACCGATAAACTAATTGCCGACTTAATACCTGGCATAGAATTGATTACGAAAAACAAAATAACACCAAAAATGAGAACATGTCATATGATCGAATTTGCCGTTCCGCTCGTTTACAGAGGAAAAATAAAAGAAATTGAAAAGATAAATAAACTGTGCCAGGAAACTAAAAACGCTGAGGAATCTGCAGGAAACGGCGGTATGTTCAGAATGGTCCCAAAATACTTGGGAGAAAGACTGAAAGACTGGAAGTCTGGGGAAGAAACGAGACTATCCATTCAATAATTCAGGCCAGAAATTACCATCCTGGGTAATTTATCGTTCCAGTGAATCACAGATTCAAAACAAAAGGATGTAGAATTATAAACAAATACTTGAACCTTGCCAGAGAGGTAAAAAGGCTGTGAAACATTAGGGTGAAGATGACAACCATTGCAGTAGGAACGCTTGGAAGTGACACTGAAGACCAAGAAAAAGACTGGAGTAATTGGAATTCAGAGGAAGAATTGAGTCTATACAGACCAGAGCATTGTTGACAAGAAGGGACTTGGCAACCTGGGAAGACTCGCTGTCACATAGATTCATTTGAAATCCTTCTGGTGTGAAAACCTTAGAATCAATGAAATGTCAAACAAATGGTAAATGTCCCGACCCAAACGAGACTTAGAGGTTTATGCTATTTTGATATAGAAACGAATTATTTCATCTCTGCCAGACGATTAGAGTTTGTTATTGTAAGTAATAAGAACTTGCCAGCTCCAAGATATACTCTATTGACTGACTTTTACTGCGTGTCTATCCGTTTAGGGTTTTTTTTTTAGCCTAAAGGAAGGGAATTGCGTTAATTGCACATTCATATTTGCATTTTTAATAGTTTTTCTTTGGTTGATTTTCTTATACACGGTCCTATCGATTACGATGAATTCTCCAAAATATCGATTTGATACATAGATGTAACCCCACCAGACACAACGAGTTCAGTTCAGAGTGAAGATGAGAATAATGACAGTGAAATACTGAACATTCCTCAGGGAATACATACTATACTGGAAAGAATTCAGTCAGAGAATTGTAAGCCTTGCTGAATGGCTGGAAAATAGTAGCGGGTAATTAAAGAAATAAATAGAAATTAAATACTTCTACCTCCTTAGAGAATGATAAAAACTCTGGAACATTCAGGTGGCAGACAACATTAGATTAAACTTCGTAAGCCCAAATCTAAATCAGTCTTGATATCCTATTTATCCTATTTATCCAACCCCTCCGCTCGAGCTGGATATGACACAAGGTCAATTTTTTAAGCGGAGTTTAACAGGTTGGAATTCAGAGTTTTTCTTCTCCTAGACCAGTTGTCTCACCGAGGCTGAAGAACCTAGTCTGCCCTACTATTTACCCATAGCTGGGGGAGAATAATTGGATTCTTACCTTTCCCAAGGGTATTAGTGCTATGTGAAATGCAATCAGTCTCGTCCAGGATTTGAACTCGTGTCGCACTGTCCATTTCCTACGAAGATAACCATTACACCACGGGTACCTCAGTCTTGATATAAACTTGTATATGTGTAGAGGTTTGTGTTGGTTTGATTTTATGGGATATCAACTATTGAAGGTTATTTCATGCCAAATCATGTTTATAGTATATATTAGATATTTATGATATGTAAAAATAAGTTAACAAAGTTAAATAGTTCCAAGTATATTCATATATCATGAACAATTCAATTTGTTTACACACAGTTAAAGGATCAAACAGTTCTATTTCAAGCAAGTCAATTCAGCATAAGTCATTTGTTTTCTTTCAGTTTAAATGTCAAACAGTTCTATTCGACCCATAAATACGTCAATTGCAGGTACTCTCATTCCGGCCAGAGTAGATCTGGGAGCGATGGCAATGAAGTGGATACTCTGCAATCCACAAAGCTCTGTTATGAATGGAATCTCACCATCAGACTTCTTTTTGTCATATATAGGACACTCGCTGGGCGTGGGGTCTTACCCCTATGGAGAGATGCTGTCGTTATAATATACTGTCTGAGCCTACTGGTTAGATTTTTATATAATTAAGGAATGATTTTTTATATTAATCATTTTTCGTTAATTATATTTTATCATTCACTTTGGTTGGGCTTTGAATAATTCGTGTTAAGAGTTCAGGTGTAGAGACGATTGGTAAAGTTATACGCTCGTACGCAAAGGATATGACAATCACCATTGCCATAATAAACCCCAGACAGGAAATGGACTGAAGTGTGGATGACGTCATGCCCTGATGAGATAGTCCTGGGAATTTGAGGATTTTGAAAAAGAGTCAGTTGAAGGTTGAAATTGGACCATGCAGGCAGATATTTGAGTTTCTGCTTTGAGGCAGATAGATGATTTCTCTGCCATTGGGGCATAGAATGGAGTTCTCTACCGTTGAGGCATGCATTTGGAGTTTTGCAGATCTCTACCGAAAGAGATCTTAAACTTCACAAGATCAGCTGCGCGTTGGGGATGGTTAGCATAGTAAGAATTGTGTCTCTCTCCTCGTGTCGAAGAACCGAAGTCAGAAATTAGTAAACCGTTCGTACCTCAACAAGAGTCCGCCTTTTTTTGCATTTATAAATGTGTTTGTGTCACAGTCGTGACTGAAATATTTATGGCTATACACCAAGATGTGTAAACGAACAATCAACAAAATAACGTTGCAAAATAAGTTTTCCAAAGTCATTTTTAATATCGACCGGCTTCAGTTTAATGTCATCACTTGGAAGTAGTTATATTTAGAATATTCACCTTTTAAGCTACATGATTCAAAAATTTTGGATGAAATTTCACATCTACGAAAATGCTTTCTTTTAACGATATTTCTGTGAATTATAAAAAGCTTGGTTTACGCCTAGAAATGTTTCAAAATACTTTTCACTCTTTTTTGTCCTTACATATTGTACTGGCCCATTTGACTAGTAAGTATAGCGTTTGCTATACCGGGATTCAACCTTCCCTGGATTGCTCTACTTTACCCTTGATCCGTACCTTATAATGCTGAGTGTTAAGCAAGGAGGCATTAAGTACCATTTTTTGAGTCTTTGGTATGACTCGACCTGGGATTGAACCCAGGTCTCCCGGGCCATTGGCGAACACTCTAACCCCTAGGCCACTGAATCCATTACTTTGTTATACTCAAAAGTGTTGTGTATAAAAAAAAAAGTCATCGTCGAACAGGCTGTTGATAAATATTATTAGTAGATTTACTGAAGAAGACCAGCTCTTTATATAGAAAGGTTAACACACACACACACATATATATATATATATATATATATATATATATAACAGTTATATGCTACTTTATTTAGAAAGGTTAACACACACACACACACACACATATATATATATATATATATATATATATATATATATATATATATATATATATATATATATAACAGTTATATGCTACTTTACACACCGGCACCTGACCACTGTATTATTTATCTCGAGTTACTTTCTTCTTATTGTTTCCTCTCATTGATGTTACGATTTATAGATTCATTTATCCCTCGGTCTCCTACGTCTCTGTCTTTCTGCCCGTCTGTCTCTCTCTGTTTCCGTTTGTCTCTCTTTCTATCAATCTTTCTCTTTTTCTCTCTCTCTCTTTCTCACACACACTCTTTCTCTCTCTCTCTCTATATATATATATATATATATATATATATAGCTGGTTGAAGAGGGAAGTAAATTGGCTCAATCTTAAGCGATATCTTTTTACATAATCCGTTCAATGTTAGCCCGAATTAGCAAGTGAGGCTATTTATAGTTTTATTTTCTGTTTTGTTTTGTTTTGTTTTGTTTTTTTCTGTTTTTAAGTGGTAGAGACTGTATGAGAACGCATGAAGAAAACACGGTACTTGTTAACATTTTGGCAAAGTGTATCAGTATCTAGAAAGGGATGTCATGATGTCAGCATAAGACTTTTGAAATGTTTCAGTGCAGCGTACTTGTTGATGCTCTTCTAATGTGAAATATTCAGCGCATTGCTCTGGTGTATATTGTTTTCATTCTCAGGTTGTATCCACATAAAGTGCATTGAGCACTTCTATGTTTTTTCAAATTAATCCCAATTTTTCAAAAAAATTGAGATTAATTTGAAAAAAAAAACTCACAAAAACTAAAGCTAAATTTTGGAAAATGAGACGATGTACAAAGATTGTTACATAACTTCAACAGTGTAGACGTTGTTGACTTGGTTTAAAAGTAGGAGGAACTTCACTGGAATGAACTCATCAGTCGAACATTGCGACGGGAAATCAATTTTACATAAAAACTCTTTTCCTTGGAATGATGAAGAAACTGAAGACAACAAAGTTAAGCTTTATCAGTCAAAGATTGAGAGAAATATGTTGAAATTTTTTGGAAGTTCCGGAGACAAAATCAATGTTTCAGTCTTTTATTTTCTGGTATAATAGTTAAGGTGATAATAGGAGAGTCTGACAGGTATGCTTCTAAATATACCAATATCAAACAAATAGCAAAAAAATAAGAAAAAGGAAGAAAATAGCGAGCCTATTTGTGCAAAAAATTCGTGTCGTTATTCCTTGTATTATGCTGAATATCTTAATGTAGACCTGCCCTTTCATAAGCCTATTGATAGGGGAAAATTATGCAAAGGATGAGATTCAAAGTTTTATTGAATTATTCACATTTTTTCAGATTTACCAAAAAAAAACTTATTCATTATTAGTTGAATGCTGTTTCATGACATATCAACCCTCGTGGGTTATTTAAGGTCAAATCCTGTTTATATATATATATATATATATATATATATATATATATATATATATATATATATATATATATATATTATTTGTAAATGAGTAGTCTGTTGGTAAATTCATTTTCAATCAAGTGCTTACACCTCATTTGTTTGCATGAATTAAAATGGAATTAAGTACTCGTATTTAACACCAACATTTTTATTTAATATTAACAATTTGTTTTCACATTAAAATGGTATCAAGTTTTCTTATCTAACACTAATAATTCAATTGTATAATAATCATTTGATTTTACACAGTTGAATTATTTAGAGTTTTACTATTTCACATTAATTATTTTATTGATCAAGAACTCCAATCTAATATGAATAATTAACACACATCCGTATGATTTCAAATGATTAATAATAATAATCATTTTAGATGACTGAACAGTTTTGATTCATCGATGGAAATCTTACAGGAACACTACCAGTACGGTGCAGTGTTGGCATAGGAGTAATGGCAATGAAGGAGGGCTCCACATTGCCAAAAGTTCCAGAGCTGGAGCGTCACGATAAGATGATGCTAAGAGACATAACATTTATAACCTTGTGTTTTAGAATGTTGTCCATATACGTAGACTCTCTCATGTTTAAATTCGTATATAGAAAAATATAATTCAATCTCGTTAAAATAGTTGTTTTGAGGCTATTAGATAGCTTTTTACCGGACATTGGCCTAGCGGTTAGAGTGTTCGCCAATGGCCCGGGAGACCTGGGTTCAATCCAGGTCGAGTCATACCAAAGACTCAAAAAATGGTACTTGATGCCTCCTTGCTTAACACTCAGCATTATAAGGTACGGATCAAGGGTAAAGTAGAGCAATCCAGGGAAGGAGTAGCGCCCTCCCCTACACATTGGTGTAGTAGCTATCGAAAAGGGAGCCTTCGGGTTACCCTCGACTATGGTCGCCAACTAGATAGCTTTTCAGGGTTCAGCAGAAGTCTTTCATCGACTTTTCCGTTGCTGAGAAGTGCAAACTATTTGTTTGTTTATTCGTTTGTTTGTTTGTTTGGGTTTTATGGCAAATCGACTTTTGTAGTTTATTTAATGCCAAATCCATGTTTTATATAAATAGTTTTATTTCAAACAATTCAGTTTAGCATAGGTACAGTGTTTTTCAAAAACGTTTTTATTTCAAGCTATTCAGTTTACTCAAAGAGTTCTAATTAAACCAATTCAGTTTAGTAGAAGTATAGTTTTTACTTACACAAAATTAAATGTCAAACCAGTTCTATTTCAAACATTCCATTTTAGTGTAAGTACAGTTTCAATGTCAAAAACAGTTCTATTTCAAACATTCCATTTTAGTGTAAGTACAGTTTCAATGTCAAAAACAGTTCTATTTCAAACAATCCGGTTTAGTATAAGTACGCAGCTTAAATGTCAAAATAGACCTATTTCAAGCAATTTAGTCTAGAATAAGTTCACAGTTTATTTCTATTTGACGGATAGATCAGACCCTGTCAGGTGTTACCACTCCGGGATCTTCGGACGATGGCAATGAAAGGGTATTCCGTATCCCCCAAACCTACTGCATTAGTGGAACCTCACCACCAGATTGGTTTGTGCCATACCCAGGACACTTGTTGGTGGGGGGTCTTACCTCTCTGCAGAAAGTAGTCGATATATTCTACAGCCATAGACAACTATTCAAGTGCAAACTTGGTGAAATTTACAAAATAATTTCTGATATGTTCGGAGAAGATATTTTGATTAAAAAAATGATTACAAATGGGCTTAACACGTGTTTGCAACTTCGAGGTTGCAGTGAAGAAATGTTTCAGGGAGTAGAAACACTCTGAATCTAGAGTAAAACATATATTCTCGGAGAAGCGTTCAGTCAAGGTCATGCTGACATTTGTCTTGGACGTCAGTGTTGGTTTTCTTTTTAAAAAATGCAACTATAGACAGTGCTTCTTTTTACCATCCCCTTTGGTTAAATTAACCTTATTTATTGAAAGACTTTCGTGCAAGGTTAGACAGCTCTGATAAATTTTCTCACGCAAATTCAAGTCCCAAAGCAATAGTAAGCATTGACGAATAATTAAATGAAAGATATTTTTCTTTGTAAAAGTACAATATTAAGAAAATTAAATCATTAATTCTTGCTGAACGAGAAGTAGGTTATGTATGAAACATGGTGATCTATACAAGTAAAGAAAATATTTTCCTTATTGTATGCAGAATGACCACGAAAATCTAACTGACAGGTGATATTCCCTAAAATTAATCATTTTTATTGCATGAGTAGAGAAAATATCAAACGTTCACGTCCAAAATATGATTGTAAGGATAAAACATCTTGAGATGCTCTGCACAACTTTACTATGGGGTGTAATGGTTAAAGCGATGGTCTGCGAAATCGTAACACGCGAGTTCGAACTCCAGTCGGACTATTACGTTCACTTTCGGACAAATACCCTTGCGAAAGGTATGAACCTCCTTATCCTCCCAGCTATGGGTTAAATAGCACCACCACTGTTCTTCTAGGAGAATGACTTTGGCATTAAATAACCCACGAATGTTGATCTGCCATTAAACAAAGAAACCAAACCAAACCAAACCAAACAACTTTACTGTTGCATTTGATAAGAAAAATGAAGATGGTAATGAAAATGGAGACAGTTTTTGATAGCATGAGTTGCATCATCCACTGCTGGAAAAGTCACTCTTTAAACTACTATTTACCAAAAGAAATAATAATGATATGTGTTAACTGAATGTTATAGATAATGAGCGAAAAATATGATGACTATTGTTTTCTAATACAATAACAGCACCACAACAACAGACGGAAAATTACAACAGTGAAAACGAAACGTTTGATTAAAAAAATGTTCAACGATGAAATAATAACTGAAATCGAAATGAAAAGACGAGACAATGACTACAGCAACAGAGTTCTAGAATGAAGGAAATAAAGTGCAGAGCTACTCAATAAAAAAAGAAACTATGTTCAATGGTAAAAAGAATAGAATTAAACCAATAGCGAGCAGAAACAGTATTTAAGAATATTGAAAACAATTCCAATATTGACAGGTAAAAACGAATATATATATATATATATATATATATATATATATATATATATATATATATATATATATATATATGTCCTCACAATTATAGATACAATAATATAACCCTGACACGTACGCATTAAGTAAAAATAATCAGACTAACGATTTCATTATGTAACGTTCATTATGTCTCTACACGTGCCTGTGCTTAATCGTGCTCATTCAATTGAGTGGACAAAGAAACCTCATTTCTTGTAGACATTGAATAATCACATAGCTAGGAGGAGGGACTGATAATAGCACATGCGTTTTAGCAATTTCCGGTTGGTGGCTGACAAAATAGAATTTGGGAAAACAAAGACAGACCAAACAAAATTGGTGAAAAAGAAAAAAAAAATTTAAAAAAGAATCAATCAATGATCATTATCCTATTAAGTTTAGATACGTGGCAACTTTTTATTTTTTTTTTTTTACGCCGCTGTTAGCTGATAGGTTTTTTTCCCTTGTGTCTTATTGACAGCAAGTTTCTTCAGGTCTCTAGGACTCGTCTCAGTATTTTGGACGAAGTCAACAGAGCTGTTGTTTGGATAGTCTGTATTTGTTCACTGATTTCCAACTCTTCAAGCTACCTTTACAAACTTTCATGTTAGTGTCTTTGTGCCGATTGTGAAATTTCTTTTTCTCCCATTCTCCCACTCTCTCTCTCTCTCTCTCTCTCTCTCTTTCTCTATATCTCTCTCTCTTTCTCTCTTCCTATATATATATATATATATATATATATAATCTAAACATATGAGAAAAAACGATCATTTAAAAACCTTTGATAAATCATAAAAGTACTCAAATGCTTCCCAGCAGAGCAGAGCAGAGCAGAACATAACTAAAATAGAATGAAAATCTAACCTTTTTATTATCATATCATATTTACCAACCCCTCCGCTCGGGTAGGATATGACACAAGGTCAATTTTTAAGCGGAGTTTAACAGGTTGGAATTCAGAGTTTTCATTCTCCTAGACTAGTTGCCTCACCAAGGCTGAAGAACCTAGTCTTCCCTACTATTTACCCATAGCTGGAGGAAGAATAATTGGATTCATACCTTTCCCAAGGGTATTAGTGCTATCTGAAATGCACTCATTCTCGTTCAAGATTTGAACTCGTATCGTCGTGTCCATTTCCTGCGACGATAACCATTACACCACTGGCACCCCCCCTAACCTTTTTATCATAGTCTCGATACGAGAAGTGTCATTTACAAAGTAATAGAAGATACAATCCCAAGATGAATCATAGGAGTAAATGACAATATTTCCGCTTGATCCTTCATAGGTAACGCTCATCTACTATCCTCCCCCCATCCAAAGGGAATATTTTTCTTCATACCCCTCCATTAGTTACCGTATTCTTCTACATATGTGTTTGTTCTGAGATCAAATACAATGTTGTATGTGCAATTCTTTTGTATTT
>OY757909.1:59627508-59675008 GCA_963585895.1 Sepioteuthis lessoniana | reverse complement strand
ACTAACTCTTTTAAGCCTTCTCTTTTACTGTCTGATTAATATTTTTGGAAAGGAAGGAGTACTCTGTATAAATTACACTAGAAATATTACTTCGATGAGAAATATTCATATCTATGTAAAAGTGATATATGATTTCGGGTTGCTACATAATCTTATCTTTGGTAAAGAAGTTTTACTGACGCAGCGTTTGTTTATAATATAAGATTCATAATACATCCCGTTTTGATTCTTAATGATCGAAATGATACTTTTGGTTCCAAAGAAAATTAACATTTTATAAATAAGATTATCACGTGTGTACGTATTTAAAGATTAAGTTGTATGTAGCCTACTGGAGATATAGAGTATAAACAAAATCTATTCTTATTTCTCGAGGTTTCGATTTGTCATAGCAACAAGGAATTTATTTTTTAGATACTATTTGAAACTGTACTGACGATGTTCTAATGTCCTCCACATCTTCAAATATGTTTGATTGTGTTTTCAGTTTAGGAAAGAATAAAAATCGTTTGGTAAATGTGATTCGCTTTTGCAATCCTGTTTTACCGAAACATCTGTTCAAAATGTAACGTGACTAACTTCATATTTTTCTTCATCTTAGTACTGACGAAGTCTGTTCGTCAGTGCAGCAGTTTAGATGACAAGGTGTCTAGATGTTATTACTTTATTTTATATTTCTTGGCTCTTCATTCAAATTTTCAAATAAAATACAATAAAAAATTCAGTCACGAAACGTTTTGCTCAGACCTCGGATATGCGAAATTGCAAATCGGAGAAGAAATTAAATCAACAGTCAGAAGCCACTTGTGTTCAACCTTTCTGAACTCTGTCAATGTTTCAGTCATCTTTTAAAATATTCTCCAGACAACGTGCCTTTCACCTAGCAACCTAGATTAACTACTTCTTTTTTTTTTTTAAATCTCTAAATCCCTACTGGCAGAAATAAAAACTATGTTAACATTTCTAATACTTTCCTCTCACTTCCCTCTCGACATTTGGGTTTACTTCATTCTCATCGTTCAAATCTAAATCGATTTATTACTTTGTTTTTCCTTCCTATTTTTGCCTTTGGCTTTCATCCGATCAATATTTCCTTTAGCTTTTAATTTAAAATGCTTTTTTTCTTTTTTGTATTTCGAGACAGCTTTTATTTCTTTAATTTTTTAAGCTCAGAACAATTAAAATATTGGTTTACATTTTTTTATATATTTTCTTTTGCTTCAGCTAAATCTTCAATATTCCATGAAAATGATCAGAGGGTTTTCGCAGATGTTTACAACATATTAATAATCTAAATAATTTTATGAAATATATTGATATTTAATCATTCCATCCTAATATCTTTGGTATTTGTATGTAAGGAGGATTAAATCATATCTGATGCTATTTCTTCTGAATGACAACTAGCCGAAGTCTGGAGTGCAGTAAAAACTATATACTTTGAATTTTTATGTATTTAAAAAAAATATTAACCTTTAAATCAAGACATGGGCGCAACTGAACAATATAATCAATACTGGAAAATCTATTAATTATAGAAAATATGCGTATGTATACATAAGTGATATGCTTTTTGGTCTGCTATATAATCAAATTGTTGGTCTTGCTGCAGTGATTTGTCTTTAATAATACCTAACAATGAGGAGCAACAAATATTTTACGGATAGTGAAACTGCGCTCCCCAAGTGTAGGTGATACACGGTTTGTCAAAGAATATATCTTTCTTTAATGACTTGAAAACATCACTTTACATCTTTCTGTTTTTGAAATTTATCCAGACAGAACGTATATCATTAATAATAGAATGAACTGTAATTTTCTTTAACCATGTGACTGAATTTTCCTCTTTAACCTCATCTCATTGCCATCCCTTCATCTTGCCTGTGTTTCTTCGTCTCAGCCAACGTTCTTTTAGATGACCGTAACGTTACAGAAATTTATGAGGCCATGGGGAACAGCAGAAGAATGTGATTATACCATGTCACATGATATCAAAAATGATCATTTAGAGGTGATGCGACCTATATAAACTCGGAAAAATCCGTTTTTAATTGCAAATGGTCTATTTTGGAGAAAATTAACTTTTCATTCATTTATTATTTCTGTTTTTGCAAAAAATTGATTCAATTTCCAATTATTTTTACACACCACGTACTGCGTATATATTTTTGTAGAAAGGATATTTACTTATCAACGTAATCTTCTTACTTTTAATGTATACATCGGAATACTTCTCCTCAGAAGATATAATATGCAGTAAACATTTCAGCGTCAAATTCAGCTCATGAATTTTCAGAGTAAAAAAACTTATTGATCGATATCTATGTGTATTAAATAGAAAATAATTTCGATGGCAGGCATTTTGAGTAAGTTGGTGTCAAATCAAGTTTAATATTTTTCGATCCTTACAACGTTCTTGAAAATTATGGTCTTGTGCCTCACTATACTAGGTTTATTTAGTATTGATTAAGGTAGGTGGACGTTTCCAATGAACTTTTTGGGCTTCCACAATGTACCTATGATATCTAATGAAGTCCTCGTTACACAACGGTTATGGTCGGAGGAAATGGACTCGGTGACCCGAGTTCTAACCCTAAACGACATTGTTTGCATTTCACATAGTGCTAATAACCTAGGAAAAGGTATGAATCTAAAGATTCACCCTCCAGTTATGGGAAAATAGAAGGACAGACTGTGCTCTTTAGCTTTCATATGGCAATTGGTCTACGTAAAGGAAACTCCAACCAACTAACTTCGCTTAAATATTGACCTTGTGCCATATCTTGCTCGTGACGGAGAAATATTTCAAATACCTTAATTCAGAGTTATTTCTTGATGTTCAAATTCTCTCCAAGTTAAATACGACTGATTTTCCTGAGTTACATGGTAAACACAGAAAAGGATTATACTTGACCTGGCAATTTATATTTATATCTAGTGCATGACTGAACCGCTACTTTTAAATAAGAATCAAAGGAACAATTTTCAGCAATCTCGTCTCAGAACGTATTGCTACTCTGACACCATATCAAGCATTTTTGGTTCATTTTGTGTGGATGTAATTTTAACAATTAGGGTCTCATCATATACGACCTAAAATGTATATTCACAATGATTTTAAACAACTTACCGATTACGAATTATATCAATGTTTTACAAAACATTCTATCAATAAAATTTCCAAATATTTAAAACAAGTTAATGTCCCATACTTATTTGCAAGATCAATGTTTTTGGAGACAGCCTCTGCAATACCTTATGTTTCTTGTTAATATCAATGATTAAAAGCTAAAATAGAAAAGCTCCGTCACTTTAAATAGGCAAATACTACCTGCTTTTTGGGTAAATATTTTATTCTTACTTGTTACACTAATATTTCAAGAGTTACTTTATAAACGAAAGTTCCAATCATTTTGTACAGATAAATATTTAATGCTTACTAGGAGTATGGATATTTAAAAAATCGGTCATCATTTTAAACAGGTACATAATTAAAACTTACATTTAACAAAATCTTAAGAACCAATCAATCAATATACTTTTTAAACCCTTTAATCAGGTAAATACTTCATGCTGACTTGCAGCGTAATTTTCATTAGACACATTTTATTAAGAAACTTGCTATTTTTAACAGGTTCTGACATTATTGACTTTAAAATGATTTTTAGTATGTGTATGTAAGTATGTATATATCAGTGTGTATACGTTGGCATTGTTATATATATATATATATATATATATATGGGTCGAGTTGTGTGTAAAGAGGCGTAAGTATTTTGTGCATGGATGCTGACTGAGATAATTAGAAAAAGGGAACGTTATATTTGAATTTGGAAATGTACTGAAACGGTTGAAAGAATTAGTTAAAGACAGTTTATATCATACCCATGATACGGATATGTGCGAAATGGATATATAATGTTCATATATATATAACACAGAACATAGGAATCTCGAAAGACAAAAAAAAAACACTTACGACTTCTCAGTTCTGTTACGAAACCTTTTATTACCTTTGAGTTTAAAGGTTTTTCGACATAAGGAGAGAGAGGCACAATCTTTCTATTTTGGCTTTTTCATCTGCCCTTCCATCTCGTGCAACAACTGCCCAAGGCCTCTGCGAGCAAGTGAAAGTCAACCGTCTCGTCCGGTGTCTAGTCTCAACTCTACTCACTTTCTTCAAATTCCCAAAATCCTCCGCGCGCCTCCGGTGCGTGACGTCATTCGCACTCTGCAACCACGTTTCCCATCTCAGGCTATTGTGACACCTCTGAGTGACACGTCCGCTCCGCCCACGCGCGCGTGAACACCTGTGTTAATGTTGCATCTAAGTAACCCATGCACTGAGCCGAAAGGTTCTCAGCCTAACTAAACCCAAAGGCATGAAACGAAATCCCTCAGCCATTATATTACAAGTTTTGGCCACAAATTAAAAGAGTTGAATTTTGTTATCACTCTTTTCAGAGTGTTCTGGATACATACATTCTGGCAATATTATTTCATATTCGAACTAGTTTGTTTACTGTGTTGTGAAGTAGAAAAAATTGCCCCAGCTTATATGCCGGTTAGATTGTGAGACGGGCATTTTTTTTTATTTATTCATGTTCAAGCAAAGACTTAGCTGTGAAAAAATGCTTTGTATTGATGATGGTTAGATATAGCAGCAAACGCCTGTTAGAGCTCACACCACAGGTCAGAAACGGGGAGGCAGAGCAAAGTTTTGAAATATCCCAGGGTGTCACACCAATCCGCTCTGTGAGCATATCCGAACCTTCGAATATTATCTTTGATTTTTTTTTTTTTTTACGAGCACCTCCTTGGCTTTGTGTACCTTCTATCAGAACTGCAGAGGGTGTAAATCTGTAACGGAAGAGTGTGGGACCTTCCGACATCATTATATAGCAAAACTGCACAATGCGGAAGGTGCACGGAACAGAAGTCCAGACATCTGTCATAGTTCAAATATTCATGCATTCTTCCAACCTCGATGATTTAAGAATGAATTAACAGGTAAAATACGCAAATATTACAAACAGGTAAACACTTCGAATTTAGTTGCAGCATCAATTTCTCAGATTCTATGGTTGGTTTTACGGAATGCCAACATTAGTTTATCGATTCAGTTTTTCAATTATGATTTCCAGCAATATACGGAGCAAATACATAATTTTTCAATCACTTTAAATCGGTAAAAACAACATACTAATTCAAAATATCAAATGTTAAGAGATAAGTCCTTAATAAACTTCAGAATCATTTTAAACATACTTACTTGCAACTGAATTTATTCTAAGACGCCGTGCATCTACGTTGTTTTAATAAATTTTAAGTATAATCACAAACAACTCTCTGTGACCTAAAAATTTGGGACCCTAAATTCTTTTAGTACTCTACTTAGAGTAGACCAAGGATTAATGGTAACGAAGGGTTACTCCTTTTTCACGATGCAGATTAGTGTCATACCTAGGACTCAGTTTGTATTAAATAACAAAGGATTATCAAACATAGTGTCCTTATGCTGTACTCAGTGAAGCTGGGCGAATATCAATCCCTGTTCATTAATTGGAAGATTTGTTTCTAGAAAAAGAACGTTGAGAATGACTTTTAAAATATTTCTAGTCTTAATTTATTATCATTTATACAGTCTTGTCGTCCAACATGGCACCAAGTTACACAAATGATTCGTCTGCTCAGTATTAGGTTCTAGAAATTAATAGCATTTCCTTTCTTCTGCGATGGAATATCTCCCAGATTAATGACAAAATTGTGTAACTAAAAGATACGGTTTGCAGCGATTTTAATCAGTGGAGTCTCGGGGTTAATAAAAGGCAAAATGGAGCTGCGAACTCTTCGAAAAATTAACCTTAGGTTATCTGCTATGAAATGAAGCAATTAATGTCTAGACAGTGTTTAGATCATCTTATTGAAATGTGCAGACGACTTTTGCTACTTACTGACCTTCAACAATTTGGTTAATTCCGTCCTGTTTTTGAAATATTTTCATGAGCCTACAATTATATCAACACTGTGATATGACATTAAAAAATTTTGATTTTTGAATTATTCAGTATAAAAAGTTTTCTCATTTACTTTATTTTTTATCTTCAAGCATATTTGTTTTCCCTAATGTCTCTGTCTTTGCTTCTCTTGCTGTGAAGATTTAATAGCTTTAACACACACACACACACACACACACACACACACACACACACACACGCGCGCACACACACACACACATATATAATCTGGTATATACATACGATTAATCATATCGTTAAAATATGCATAAACCTAAGAGGTACACAGATACACACTCGTATATGTTTATGCGTCTTTGGGTCTATGTATCAGTTGTTTCCACAGATTCCCCCCCACACACACGCAAGCACGCACATATATATATATATATATAAATATATATATATACACAAGGGCTTTTCATCCTACAAACGATCACACTAACACACACACACACACACACACACACACGTATATATATATATATATATATGTATATATATATATATATATATACGAGTGTTTTTCAACCCACAAATGGTCACACACACACACACACACACACACACACACACACACACACACACGTATATATATATATATATATATATATATATATATATATATATATATATATATATATATATGCCTTGAAAAGTACAGTTTATTATTATCAAGTTTTAATCAAATATGCATTATATTTCCAATAATTCTTTTCAGAACTAAAAGCAAAGTGTTTTGAATGACATTTTATGACTGCAAAACGTGACCGTTCAAATACAATGCGAGATCTAGCATAAAATAAAAGGAAAATCGTTAAGTAA
Source organism: Sepioteuthis lessoniana (assembly GCA_963585895.1). Lineage (NCBI taxonomy): Eukaryota > Metazoa > Mollusca > Cephalopoda > Myopsida > Loliginidae > Sepioteuthis > Sepioteuthis lessoniana. The sequence continues at coordinate 59,668,166 of OY757909.1, read as the reverse complement.
CTCATAAAGTCAATGGAATTCTTAATTGTCTCTAACCTCATATAGAATACTATACTCACATGTGGGTTCAAAAGGCTCGAGATGGAAATTGGATAGTAATATTGCGTATATAAAGAAGAGTGACAAAAATAATAAAAAAGACGAAAAGATTACAGTTACAAGAAAAATCAATGGTGATCTATTTGGAACTTTCAATTTAATCAATGAAATTTCTAATTCGTTAAGCCATTTTTAAAAAATATTTTTCCTCAAACTGGAAACTTACTATTCAGTCAGATTTCAAAAAACAAAGTCACTGATTTTTTTGCTTTTAGAGGAAAATATCTTTGAAGGAAATTGACTTATCTAATTTTAAAAAAAAACAAAAAAAAAATGGAATAGCGTTTAAAATCTTGAGAATAATTAAATGAATTCTGAAATAATGGTGGGGAAGGTAATTTAACAGGCCATTTTTACGAAGTATGTGGTCAAATATTTAACAGAATTTGATATTTATATTGATATTGTATTGATATTTTATATTCTGTACAAAAGTTAAAGTAAGAATATAGTGAAAAAGGGTAGGCTATGCGATGACAGAGATGAAACCCTCAATTATAGAATAAACGAATGCAGCAAATTAGCGCAGAAGGAATATAAGAGTAGACATGACTGGGTCGGCAAGATGATCCACTGGGAGATGTGCAAACAATTTAAATTTAACCACACAAACAAATGATATATGCACAACCCAGCACCTGTCCTAGAAATTTACACACATAAACTCCTATGGGACTCTGACATACAGACGGGTCACCTGATCTCGGCCAGAAGATCAGACCTTATAATAATCAACAACCAAAAAAAAATGAGAACTTGAAAAATTGTGGACTTTGCTATCCCGGTTGACCACAGAATTAAACTGAAAGAATGTGAAAAGAAGGATAAGTACCTCGACCTTGCTAGAGAATTGAAAAATCTATGGAACATGCAGGTGACAATTATACCAATTGAAATTGGTGCGTTTGGAACAGTAACTAAAGGATTACTAAAGGGACTGGAGGACTTGGAAGTTGGCAGACCTGTGGAGAACATTTAAACGACAGCATTATCGAGAATGGCCAGAATACTGAGAAGATTCACAGAGACTTTGGAGATTTGCTGTCACTCAAACTCCAGTGAAAGGCCATCAGCTAACGCTGATGTGAAAAACTCTAAATGAGTAAATAATGATAATAAAAGTAAAAAATTAAAGTTGGTGACCTTAGTCGAGAGTGACCCGAAGACTCCCTTTTCAATAGCTACCACACGTATATGTAGGGGAGCACACTATTCCATTCCCTGGATTGATCCACTTTACTCTTGATCCTTACCTTAAAATGCTAAATGTTAAACAAGGCAGCTTCAGGTACCATTTTTGATTCCTTCGTATAACTCGAACTGGGATTGAACCCCTGTCTAACGGACCATGGTTGAATGGCCAATAATAATAATAATAATATGCAGTAAATTAGCACAGAAACAATATAAGACCGTACACGACTTGGCGAGCAAGGTGATCCACTGGAAATTGCGCAAGAAATTGAAATTTGATCATACGAACAAATGGTATATGCATAACCTAGAATCTGTTGTGAAAAATGAGACATATAAAACTCCTCTGGGTTTTTGACATACAAGCAGATCACATAATCTCAGTCGGACGACCAGACCGTATAATAATAAACAAAAAAGAGAACTTGCTGAACTGGGGATTTTCCTGTCCCGGCTGACCACATAGTAAAATTAAAAGCAAGTGAAAAGAAGGATGTACCCCAACCTTGCTAGGGAACTGAAAAAAACTGTTGAACATGAAAGTGACTATTATACCAATTGTAATTGGTGCTTTTGGTACAGTCATCAAATGATTAATACAAGGATTGGGGGACTTGTATCTCAGTCAGTGTATTCTACAGCCCCAGCCGACGATCCAATAATTTTAAATAAGTATTGATGACAATTTATTTAGGAAATCTACATTCATCTATGATATTTTTTAAAATGTCACTTTTCAGTTATGCATCGAGAAAATCATAATGCTCCTGACCACATCACTATCGATATAATCATGGCGTTCTTTGGAGTTTGGGGTCTCTCAACATGATACGGTTTTTACCCTGGTAACCCAATGTTTCATAGCCCTTACTCAAGCATTTTACGTTATATATTTATGTTACATTTCTCATATTTTTAAATCAGCAACTCCCATCTCCTCATCTTACTTCAGATTTTTTCTTCACTTCCCCTTCCTTCTTCGCTTAGTCGTCTTGTCGCCTCGATCTCTCTGACGTCTCCTTCGCATCGCCATCTTTGCCCTTATTCTTTTTTGAGTAATGACAACACAGCCACAGTTTTATGTCCACATTTTATCTATTATTTATGGGCGACTTTTAATCCTTACCTTTTGGCCTAAACGGGGAATCAGTGAGAACAAGATGTAGAGCTCAACATCACATTTTGAGAGCTTTCCACTAACTGCCTTTCTCATTTTTTTCACTTTATACCGTTTTTGGCTCCTGACTGAAACAACCTTCTCAGGACCCTGATCTCATATTGACCCTGAGTTCAACGTTTGTCTGTCATACTGGTTGAACTTATTGTATCTTTCCACTCATAACAGAACTTGAATGCTAACCTATATTTTAACAATAGAACTCTCTGATTACATATGTAACTCCAAATATTGTCAATCAAATATTGTTCTATGTCCATCACATCAGAATTTGCTTACAAGCGAATTATAAAAACTGATATTTAAGGTTTTACAATATATTCAGCCGCAAAATCTTTCAATCAATTGCATCTCTAGTCCTTCGCTCAACCATAAGAAAGAAATTAACCAACCGGATGGTTTTCCCATTTCCCCTTGTGAAATTGATGAGCCCAGACACTCATATTACCGCCTTTAATTGAATACCGAATATTAATCTGTAAGATTGTTAAATTACGCAAAACGGCGAATCTAATAATCATTGTAATAAAAACACATAAAAATCAGTGGTTGTCATAGGTAAAACTAATCTTTTATTGAAACGATGGTTTATTCTAAATTAAAATATTCTTAACATCTTTTGAAACTTTTCAGTTGTCGTTTACAATAAATTTAAGGATTCTGCAAACATCATATTCTTAAAATATCAGTAGCAACAGCTGGGTCGAACTAAAGGTCGAACTACATCAGAAATAGTCAATTTGTTTTTAAATTAAAGACTAAATCCTTTCAATGAGAGGTCTGTTGCAATAAAACAAATATACGAAACATTTTTATGCAACTTAATACGTAATGTTTTTCTTAGCCTCTCATTCTAAACAAACATAAATGAATTACACTATGTAGCAAGCACATGTTTCTTAGCAGAAAATGTTATTTACCAATTACTTACTTTTCAGTAACGTAACGTATGACTAGACTGTAGCCATGAAGTATGTGGTTGGTTGGTTGGTTGGTTGGGTTTATGGCATATCAACCTTTGTTGGTTATTTGACGCCAAATCTACTTTTATACAAATTGTCATTTCTGTTTGTTTTTTTTGTTTTTTTTAAAATCAGTTTAAATGTAAGAACACTGTTTAATTATCAAAAACATTAATATTTCAAGCTATTCAGTTTCGGCAAGTTCTAATTCAAACAAGGCTAATTCAAAAATTATATTTAATATGAGTGTAGATTTTGTCAACACACAGTTAAATGTCAAAAAGATTCTTTTTCAAACAATTTAGTTTAACCGAAGTACTAAGTTTCTATGTCAAAAGAGTTCTATTTCTAGCAGTTCAGTTTAGTCAAACAATTCTAATCTAAACAATTTAGTTCAGCAAAAGTACGCAGTTTAGTTCTATTTAACCCATAGCTAGGACCCTATTAGGTGCTACCACTTCGGGCTAGAGTGGACCTGAAAGCAATAGCAATGAAAGGGTACTCTACATTCCCCTAAGCTCCAGCATCACTGGAACATCTGGGTACTGTGGCGTATCCCTTCAATGACAATACTCCCCGGTCGACTCTGACCTAGAGTGGAAGTACCTGGCAAGGTTCTGTTAATGGATAAAATATATATGTTTAACCCTTTAACTGTGTGCAAACAAATGACATGATAAACTGAATTGTTCGTGTTACATATCAATACATGAAACTATTTAACTGAGAATAAATAAAATTATTGATATTAGATAGCAATACTTGAGTCCATTTAAGTGTGCGTAAACAAATGATTAATACAAAATCGAATTATTCATGTTAGATAGTAATATTTGTAACCGTTTTAATGGTGTACAAAACTGTATCATTGGTATAACATTGCAATGCTTGGAACAATTAAACGGTGTGCAAATAAAAGAATAGTCCTGAATCGAATCATTTCAGTTAGAAAGGAATACGTGAAACCATTTAACTGTGTAAATAAAACTATTAGTATTAGCAAACTCGAAACCACTTCACTGTGGGCAAACAAATGTTTATCATCAAATGGAATTATTACTGTGAGTAGCAATAATTTAAATCATTTAACTGTTTGCAAACAACAGAAATATTTAATTGTTTTGCAAACTGATTAGCTCTGAATCATTAAAAAATAAAGAAAATAAAAATTACCAACAAAATATTAACATATAAATCGTATATATACATAGATAATGATTCAATTGTATGCAAACGAAATGTCTGATTTTAAATAATTTTTTTAGAGTTACTTTGCAAAACTTCAAACCATTCACACATGTTCAAACAAATGATTGATAAGTAAAGTTGGCGACCGCAGTCGAGGGCGACCAAAAGGCTCTCTTTTACAATAGCTACTATACCAAGTTGCAGGGGAGGGCGTAAATCCTTTCCCTGGATTGCTCCATTTTACCCTTGATACGTACCTTATATTTTTGATTGTTAAGCAAGGAGGTATCAATTACCATTTTCAGGAGGTGCCCGTGGTGTAATGGTAATCGTCGTAGGAAATGGACACGGCGACACGACTTCGAATCCTGGACGAGACTGATTGCATTTCTCATAGCACTAATACCCTTGGGAAATGTATGAATCCAATTATTCTCCCTCCAGCTTTGGGTAAATAGTAGGACAGACTAGGTCCTTCAGCCTTGGTGAGGCAACTAGTCTAGGAGAAGGACAACTCTGAATTCAAACCTGTTAAACTCCGCTTCTCCCTCCAGCTATGGGTAAATAGTAGGGCAGACTAGGTTCTTCAGCCTTGGTGAAGCAACTAGTCTAGGAGAAGGAAAACTCTGAATTCAAACCTGTTAAACTCCGCTTAAAAATTGACCTTATGTCATATCCTGCAGGAGCGGAGGGGTTGGTAAATATGATAAATTACCATTTTTAAAGTCTTTGGTCTCCCAGACAATTGACGAACACTCTTCCCACTAGACCAAGGAGCTGGTAATGCTTAGTATGATTGTCCGAGTTAGACTAGAATACTTTAAAATATTTAACTGTGTGTAAAAAAATTAGCTTGTGCCCTACAAGATTGTTACCTCCGAACTATTCGTTTACAAATCATGCACATACAAACACACACACTCACGCACAAGCGCAGGCATACACACACACACACACAAACACACACACACACACATATATATATATATATATATATATATATATATATATATATATCGTTTGGATTCGAGTAGCTATCTTGTTTTCAGTTGTGTCATATAAAATGTATGCCTTCTAGGAAACAAGGCTTTTAAGTTGCCGTTGTTCATATATGCTTTTGTCATCTCTGATTGGTTAAACTACTGCTGTTGCTACTGACGTGCGTGCTAATAAATATTTGCTGACACTTCTTAGACGTCTGATACGCAATTAGTAGATCCCACGAAAAATCCAACACATACACACACACACACACACACACACACACACACACACACACACACACACATATATATATATATATATATATAAAAGGTTTAGCTGTAAATAACTTTCAAGGCTTGATACGCCATAAAATCCAATCAACCAACTAACCAAGTTAAATATCTTAAATTCTGAAGTTCATCATCCAAGGCACAAAATCCCAGTTGGAAGCGAATAATAACCATTTCCAATACTTTTATAACATAAGCAATTAAGAACTCATCATTAAGTCGAATCAACAGCACCATTTTTTAAAATCTATCACCCTTCATAAATCGTCTAAACGGCACTTAGTGTTCGCTCAGAACCGAGGAATATAATTTTTTGCTTAATTCTTCAACTGTATCTAGAATGTCATACTCGTCTTACTTGGATGATTTAAGAGATTAGGGTAACTGACTGTAAAAGTGCTGTTTTGGAAGTTGCAGCTTCTGTTATTCATTCAAATCTTCACGCAGCACCAAGGTTCAGTTCGAATCTAGCTTTTCCTCTTGAGGTTTCATCGGAGATCAAGAGGTGCATCTAAAGAGTAGTACTGACACGGCTGTAGCTTAGAAGAATTGCCGCTGTATTTTATCTGAGTGATCAGATTTCCATATGGTCGATAAGCTGTTAACAAGAATCACTAACACATGGTATTCAGAAACAAAACCTGTGTTACATAATATAATTATTTTTCAAACTGCTAGGCATTCATAAATAAGGGCCAGAATCGGTGATTCACTAATGATTAAGGAAGCAATGGATAATGGTGGAGCGGCAAACACCAATTCGATAATGGATTAATAAAGACACATGGGTGAAATAGGAAGGAAGGAGAATCGACAGATTTGATACAATCATTAATAGGGTTAATCTCTGTGACTTTATAAGTGCTTCGCTTTGATTCTTCGGAATTTGACTACCATTTCGCAGGACAGGAAGTAATCTATCGACGGTGAATTTCGGTAAGCCATGTCCTGATTTGGAAAAGTGCCTATTATTTCTTCAGAGAAGTCATTAAGCGTTACTAAGTGCTATTTGCAAAGGTCTCAAATCTGATCATAAGGGTGACCCTGACGCGACATCAACTAAAGAAAAGCAAGAAAGCGGAAACTCTATTGTGATGGATGTTGTTCTTACTAATATGGGAATAGCGATACAATATTGTCTACACTATATATACGGCATCTTTTTAGATATTTGGATATTGTTAATTTGGGCGTTTTATTTCAGGAAAGAATAAAGCACACACACACGCGCGCATGTGTGTGCTCGCATGTATGTATGTATGCATATGAGAACTGTTCAAAATTTTTCAGCCGAACCTACGTCTCTCTACATTGTATAAGTTAAACCTACAAAGAAATTAAGAAATAAATCTCAGGTTTTTCTCGTTTTATAAAAGCCAGCTTATTGCTATAACAATTATGTTCAACAATGGCTCATCTTTTTGAGATAGGCATAAAATATTTTGAACGAGCCTCTTACACAATCACACACACACATATTCACAAGCACATACATATGTATATGAAGAGAGAGAGAGAGAGTTTGTGTGTCTGTTAGAGAGAGAGAGAGAGAGAGAGAGAGAGAGAGAGAGAGAGAGAGAAACGTACAGACAGAGAGACTAATTATAATTAGATTATCCGATTGATATATAAAGGAAGAAAGGTGGTATTTACAAAAAGATAGTTATGTATCAAAATTGATTTTCTAAATAATCTTTTTATTGATTCATTCAAAATTAAAGACAAGATAAACACTGTTACATTTCTTATTACGTGAAATCCTCGGTTATATTGAATAGTAAAAAGCTACCGGTCAGAAATTATTATCTTAAATTATCACAACCAAAAATCCATTGGATGCCTGTTAAAATAGTAGCGCATAATAATATTGATACTTCACTTCAGGTATGGATAAATGTTTATAACCAGCATTTCATTGCTTTCTCCGTAATGCCTGCAAAATAAATGACTAAAATATGACTGAATTTCTTTAAAATACATGCAGAACTAAATATATTGTGGAAAAATAGGTACAATTAAGAATTTATTTTTTGCCAGTTATATGACATTATTATATTTCTTCTATGATTTAAAACAGTTATCGCATATTCCCAATCCCTAAATGTTCCGCAGGTGATTAAAAATGCCAATATTAGTATGGGAGAAGGTGCATTAGAAAGGTATATATATATATATATATATATATATATATATATATATATATATATATATATATAAGTGTGTGTGTGTGTGTGTGTATATATATATATAGAGAGAGAGAGAGAGAGTGAATGAGATAGATATACGTGACTGTGTGTTTGTGCGTGTTTATATATGTATATATGTATGTTTGTGTAGGTGTATGTATTTGTGTAAGCGCGCACACACACACACACACACACACACACACACACATATATATATATATATATATATATATATATATATTATTACATATGACAGACAAGTTGGGGTTTTGATAGACTTTTTTTTTATTTGCGAGTGATATGAGGAATGAAAGTTGAAAATAAAAGTCTACTTGATAATTATCAGAAATATCTGACGTTGCTATCCAAGCGTACGTACTTTCGACTTTCGTTCGTCATTTTTAAGGTTATCTGATCTACCACACCACAGATAATGAGGCGTTTTATGTCATCAAAGAATATTTTGAAGGAGTGTATTCACCGGGTGAAGTTGACGCTGTATTTGAATTCGTTGGGCGTGGGTACTGGGTTGAATGCACAGAATTCACAGATGAACTCATCTAATTTTTGTCATGGTCACATCAACGTACTAGAAAAGTACCAACGAAAGTTGAAAATACATTTACTTGTGTCACAGTATCTCAGATTTCGAACAATTATTAAACAGCCTTTATATCTCTTTTGCGATATCTCATTCACAAACTAGTAAAGGCTAATATAAGATTAAAATATTCACTCTAGTCCCTGCAGAACGAAAAGAGCCACGCAAAAATAAGTATTTGAATAAACGAATAAATAAATAAATAAATAAGGGTTGTTCTGAATTGGACACAAAACTGCATGAAGATGCTCCAGTTCTTTGTACTGAGAAGTGATATTTAAATCTTCATTGCTATTACTCCCATATTCACTCTGATCTGGAGAGGGTCCAGTCTATGAGTCAAATAGATCTATTTACCAATAGTTTAATGTAAATATGAACCTACTATGAATGAGATTCTCCAACTTCTTGCCACTGAAGGTAGGATATACATCGATCAATCTATTAATCAATAAAATACTTTTTATGTAGGGAGGATATAATCCTCTGAAAAAGTAAGCTGGTTCCTCTGGCTGACTTTGTCGAAATAATCAATTCCATAGATTTACCGATTACCCTTTGAAAATAAGACCGAAATAGGTAAGAATGGTTTGATTCGGTTTCATTATTTTAATGGCATATCAACTTTCGTGTATATTTACTGACAAATACATCCTCATATAAAGACTGCAGTGGTACTATTTAATCCATAGCAGGAGGGTAAGGAATTTGTACCTTTTCAAAGCGTATTAGTCCATAAGTTAAGGTAATAGCGCTAATAGAGATCGAACTCGTTTACTGCGATGTCACTGCGCAGGACGAAAGTCAGTCCTTCCTGGGAACTTCCTCTGACACCTCAGACTTTTGTATGGACATATTCTTTTTGCAATTTTATTCCTATATATCACATATATCCCCACTTTTCTCCTTTTCTTTTTTCGTTTTTTAAACCTTTTATCTTTCTTTCTTTTTGTTCTATTTGTTTTTCTTTTCTGTTTTGTTTAATGTTATTGTTTCATATGTAAGAATTGATATTTAGCATGCGTAAAATAGTCACAATTTTTTGTTTTATAGCAGAAATGTCTATGCAAAAATACTGATATTTTAGTTGCCAACACCAGTGGAATGTCCACATATCCTGCTAGTATTGATAATAAAATTTTACACCAAAGAAATAGATTACTAATTATAAAAAAATTCTAACTGTATTGGTTTTAAATATTACTGATTTGAAGTAGGCTTATTTAGATTATCAGTCAGATGAACACCAGGTCGTCGGGAAAGAGGGTGTTAATTCATTCATGAATAAAGTTAACAAATTGACTTTTTATACTTCTATCTCCATTCATTAACCCGATTTTTTTGTTGCCGTCGTAATTTCTGCCCAAAATATTCGTCTGATTTAGTGAAGGATTTATTATTAGGTGACTATCTGGTGGGCTGTGGAAGTTGCAAGTATCAAAGAAGTTTTAATATTACTTCATGGTATTTTTTTCGTTGTAAGGGGTGGCACAGTAGAAGGAGTAGGGTAACAACGCATGATTTTAGAAGAGAGGGCATTGAGAAGAAAGAGATGTAACATGAGTTAAGGAAAAGACGAAAAATAATAATAGTAATAATAACTCATGAATTCCTATGGGACTTTGACATACAGACAGATCATCTAAACTCGGACAGAAGACCAGACCTAATAATAATCAAAAAAAAAAAAAGAGAAATTGCAAAATTGTCGACTTTGCTGACGCGGCTGACCATAGAATAAAACTGAAAGAATGTGAAAAGAAGAATAAATACCTCGACCTTGCTAGGGAACTGAAAAAAACTATAGAACATGAAAGTGACAATTATACCATTTGTAATTGGTGCTTTTGGCACAGTAACCAAAGGATTACTAAAGGGACTGGAGGATTTGGAAGTTGGAGTGGAGACTATTCAAGCTACAGCCAGAATACTGAAAAGAGTCCTGGAGACTTGAGGAGACTTTCTGTCACTCAAACTCCAGGGAAAAACGATCGGCTAATCCTGATGTGAAAAGCTCTAGTGTATGAATAATAATAATAATAATAATAATAATAATAATAATAATAATAATAATAATAATAATAATAATAACTGAACAACAATGAAACTATAAATGAAAATGAACAATTATCCCTTACAAATATTAAAAAGATTTTCACCCACGGTATAGAAAAAATTTGGGATTGAAAATTGTGCGATGCTGACAATGAAATAGGGGAGAAGAAGAAAAAAAAACTGATGGTATAGAATTACCAAATCAGGAGAGAATCAGAACTCATGAATGAAAAGAAAATTTCCAGGGGCTAGGAAAATTGGAAGGGAACAACATTAAAGAAATAGAGATGAATAAAAACGTACGATAGGGGTAACTCTGAAGAAGTAGAAGCCGAACCCAAAGGTAGAACTCTCATCAAAAAAATAAATACTTAAGCAGGTTCCCCTTGTAAGATACTCTGGACGGTTTATAAATGGACACGACAGAAACTCAGATAAATGGACAAAAGAGCAAGGAAATTAAGGATGATTCAAAGAGTTTTACACACGGTAGACAGCATAGACAGATTCCATTTATTGTGAAAATGCGGATTGCTTAGATGCAACCATCCAATAACACAAAGAGTATCCAAAAAAGTGTGAAGAAAGAATAGTTATATCAGCTAGAAAGAGCAACGTCAGAAGGCGTTTAATACCCAGAGAAAACAGTTAATGTGTATCTTAAAAGACGATAGAAACTACATTTTGAATGTATCATCGCTTTTGGACCGGCTGTGGAGAAAGAATCGTGTTGTTTATTTTATTGAAAAAGTCATGTTATAAAGCCAGTGTTATGAAGTTTCGATGAAAGGAAAATGAATGCACAATGTATCTTGAACAAAAGAACATGTCAACATAAGAATTATTCGGACAAGAGAGAAATATGAAACCGAAATGTTATTATCCTAAGGTCATTATTATGAAAGTGAATTTAAGATTGTTTTATGAAAAAGGGAAATCATCAAAAAGTGTTAACATTTGAATGTTAACTGTTTAATCAAAGCCGCTTATATAAGTAAATGTGGCTCAGGAATTCTGTGTGGAATTTTTAATGCAAGCTGATATGCTATTTAAGTAACCCAGACACCACCCCTGACCTAGCTAAATATACATAAATTACGCTGGTAGAGAAAGGAAATTAGATTAGTTGGGAGTCGCGTCAAGGTCTGACGTCGCGAGAAGTAGTCAGAACAGGGTTAGTGAGACGTAGGAGAAGAAAGAGAGAGAGAGAGAGAGAGAGAGAGAGAGAGAGAGAGGATCGAAACCAGGAGGAGAGAGTTCCCGGGGTTCTAAGCTTTATTGGCCTTATAACAAACTGCCTGAGTGGAAGATGAAAGCATAAGTAAATACGTGACGCTCTTTCAAAGAATTTTATGATATTTATATTATTGTTGCAAAGTTGTGTTGTTTTGTTTCTGGACGCAGATTTTTTTTCTTATTTAATTGTGCTGTGCAATCATATATTTGCTAAAGCAGCGACTTCCATTAGTGGTTGATTCGCTGTACGGATGTTAAAATAACAACGTGGGTAGATTGCGAATTATTCTGTGTTATCCCAAGAAATGTCCATTGAGAATCATTCAGACATATGAAGGTGAAGACTCCACCGTGTTTGGCTATGCGACGCCCCATCTGGTTATACCATAATGATACACAATCAACATAATATTTTATACCTCTTCTTTTCACCTATTCTTCTTATCTCATCTTGTCTGCTGGTCTAACTGCCCGGACTGTAATCATCTGCTCGGGTGTTCTTTGAGTTGACCTCTGTTCACTTTGGTGTTCATTTCTGTTTTCAATCAACGGTCACAGCAATTAGTTTAATTGTTAGACACCTCAAGTCTAATAGAGCCACCAAACTGAAGGATTATCCATCCCTAACACCCGTATAATCTCTTCATGGCCTGCTGCTAATCTCAAATACTCTATCTTCCTTCCTATTCCCATTTCTGAACCAACTAATCAGATAACTGCTGGGAGTGTTTATTATAGGTCAAGCTCTGTCAATGACAACCTGTTCTTTCGATGACTCTTCAACATAACGAATTACCAGTTAAATTTAGGAATTCAAATAGTTTCACTACCTTACCAAATGACTTATGTAACTATAGTTGAGTCATTCAAGAAAATGAAATAACTAACTGTTCCAATGAACAACGGATGGAAAATGGAAGAAAGCCAAGATAGGCAAATGTTTGATCTTGCCAGAGGTCTGAAAAGCTGTGGAAGATGAGGGTGATGGTGATACCAATTTTAGGTGAATCCCTAGGAGACTTCCCCAAAGACCTAGAATCGAGACCACTGAGCAACATAGATCAGCTTGAAAATTTAGAAGAGTCCTGAAGGCTTGAGTAGACATACAGTCAATCAGACTTCAGTAAAAAAAAAAAAAATCTGATGTGAAAAACCCGCAAGAAATAAGCTAAAAAAAAAAATACTTAGAATACTACTAATATGAATTATCCAGAATATAAGCTTAAATCTATTTGTAAAGTAGAAAGAGAAAAACCTGTGAGAGTATTTTGGTGTTTTAAGTGGGAAAAAATTAAAATGAAACACGAGAAAAAATTTCTGTGTTCTCCAAACAACTGAAAAAGCTGTGGTCTCTTAAGGTGTCAACTGTAACAAGCTTGTTGCAGTGTGTTAAAAGATTGTAAATACAGCTAACAAAAGGTTTGAAGTGAAGGGAATCTAAATACGTGAAACATCAACCCAAAGACGCGTCGGAAATCAGGCTGAAGAATTTTAGAGCGTAAAAGGGATTTGCTGTCACTTGATCTTCGGTCTAACCCAATAGGTACTCTGTAGAAAAAAAGAGAATTGGGGCAAAGTTAAAAGGAGAAAAAAAAGAAAAAATGAACATAAAAAATAGAAAGAAAGAAAGAATCAATGAAACGTAAAGAAAACATGTAAAAAGAAAGAAGCTAACAGACAAATAAGAAATGAAAAAATAAAAATGGGCTTAAACAGAAGTAAAATACAAAAAAAAACGAATGACAAAATGGTAGAACTAATTCAAATAAAATTACCAAAAATTACAGAAAGAGAGAAAAATGAAATTATACCAGAGTAAGGAACGAAACAACAATAAAAAACCCGAAACAGACAAACAAAGGAACAAAATGCAAGGACATAAAAGGAAAAAAAGGTAGAACCAATTCCAGTAAAGAAACCAATATTACAGAAAGAAAAGAAGAAGAAGAAGAAGAAGAAGAAGAAGAAGAAGAAGAAGAAGAAGAAGAAGGACGAGAAGGAGGACGAGAAGGAGGAAACTGAATATGTTTCGAAAGTGTAACAAAAATGTAGCATGTAGCTGGAGTTGAGACAAAATACAATTGCTCGAGGAGGTAATTGTTCGGCAGTTTGGCAATGATGTTTTATTCATCATATTGTCTGCGCTTTGGGACAGGTTCAATAATTTTTTTGGTTATCGACCACATGTGCAAAGTGATATGGTCGGTCACTGACATGGAATACGATACAAACTGGTAAAAATAAAGTAGAAAAATTGATAAGAAAAGTAAAACAAGTAAAGGGTGAAAAGAACGAAAAAAGCACAGACAGGTGTAAAGGGGACAAAACGGAAAAAGGAAACTATAAATTGGACAGGAAAAATAAATAAATAAATAAATAAATAAAGTGTGTCTGAAATAATGACGAAATATTAAAAAAGGAAAAACGTTGGAAAATAAAAAGCAAGCAGATAAAGAAAATAGAAAAATAGAAGTGAAGGAACAAGAAATCAGGAACGACAAAAAGCAAATAGAAAGAATGAAAAATTGACTGAAAGAACAGAATTTAAAAATGAATCATTAACCCACCACAAAAGAAACCAAAAAATAAATAAAGGGAAATAAAAGATTAAATGAAAGAGAAAAAGAAAGCTTCGTCTAATGAAACGAAAGAAAATAAAAGAGCAAGAAAAAGAATGGTAAAAAAAGGAAAAAAGGAGACTACTCAAATTGGATGAATGAATTGACTCACCAAAAAACGCTGAACTAAATAAATAAATGTTATATATATGGAGATAAATAAATAGATAAATAAATACACAAAGAAAGAAAGAAAGAAAGAAAGAATAAATAAATGAATAAATACCCAAAGAAAGAAAGAAAAAAATAGATACACATAGAAAGAAAGAAAGAAAGAAAGAAAGAATGAATGAATGAATGAATTAATAAATAAACAAAGAAAAAAGAAAGAAAGAAACAATAAATAAATAAATAAATAAATACCCAAAGAAAGAAAGAAAAAAAATAGATACACAATGAAATAAAAAAAAGAAAGAAAGAAAGAAAGAATAAATAAACAAAGAAAAAAGAAAGAAAGAATAAATAAATACCCAAAGAAAGAAAAAAAAAAGATACACAAAAAAGAAAGAAAGAAAGAAAGAATAGATAAATAAATAAATAAATAACCAAAAAAAAAAGAAAGAAAACGAAAGAAAGAATAAATAAATAAATACACATAGGAAGCAAGAAAGAAAGAAAGAAAGAAAGAATAAATCAATAAATACACAAAGAAAGAAATGAAGGAAGAATAAATAAATACAGAAAGAAAGAAAGAAAGAAAGAAAGAAATAATAAATAAATGAATAAATACACAAAGAAAGAAAGAAAGAAAGAAAGAAAGAAAGAAAGAAATAATAAATAAATGAATAAATACACAAAGAAAGAAAGAAAGAAAGAAAGAAAGAATAAATAAATGAATAAATACACAAAGAAAGAAAGAAAGAAAGAAAGAAAGAATAAATAAATGAATAAATACACAAAGAAAGAAAGAAAGAAAGAAAGAAAGAAAGAAAGAATAAATAAATGAATAAATACACAAAGAAAGAAAGAAAGAAAGAAAGAAAGAAATAATAAATAAATGAATAAATACACAAAGAAAGAAAGAAAGAAAGAAAGAAAGAAAGAATAAATAAATGAATAAATACACAAAGAAAGAAAGAAAGAAAGAAAGAAAGAAAGAAAGAATAAATAAATGAATAAATACACAAAGAAAGAAAGAAAGAAAGAAAGAAAGAAAGAAATAATAAATAAATGAATAAATACACAAAGAAAGAAAGAAAGAAAGAAAGAAAGAAAGAATAAATAAATGAATAAATACACAAAGAAAGAAAGAAAGAAAGAAAGAAAGAAAGAATAAATAAATGAATAAATACACAAAGAAAGAAAGAAAGAAAGAAAGAAAGAATAAATAAATAAATGAATAAATACACAAAGAAAGAAAGAAAGAAAGAAAGAAAGAAAGAAAGAAAGAATAAATAAATGAATAAATACACAAAGAAAGAAAGAAAGAAAGAAAGAAAGAAAGAATAAATAAATGAATAAATACACAAAGAAAGAAAGAAAGAAAGAAAGAAAGAAAGAAAGAATAAATAAATGAATAAATACACAAAGAAAAAAAGAAAGAAAGAAAGAAAGAAAGAATAAATAAATGAATAAATACACAAAGAAAGAAAGAAAGAAAGAAAGAAAGAAAGAATAAATAAATGAATAAATACACAAAGAAAGAAAGAAAGAAAGAAAGAAAGAATAAATAAATGAATAAATACACAAAGAAAGAAAGAAAGAAAGAAAGAAAGAAAGAATAAATAAATGAATAAATACACAAAGAAAGAAAGAAAGAAAGAAAGAAAGAAAGAAAGAAAGAAAGAATAAATAAATGAATAAATACACAAAGAAAGAAAGAAAGAAAGAAAGAAAGAAAGAAAGATTTAATAAATAAATAAATAAATAAACGGAAACAGTTTTAAACAGAAGAAAAATGCAAATAAGAAACTGAAACCAAAATGAGAGGACCCATTCGTTTAAAGGAGACAAAATAAAAGATGAGATTCAAATAAACAAATTAACTAATTTGTTTATATCAATCCGATTTTTTATTTTGTCTCCTCTAAAAAGACTAAAGAGAAGAGGGAAAAAAACACATTGAATGAAGGAATTAAAACTTCAAACAAAAATGAGATTACATGAGGAAACTAGAGAATATGGGAAATTAACAGAAGAAAATAAAACAGAATTTCAAAAAAATGCATGGATAAGAATAAAAAAGAGAAAAAAAGAAACAACCATTGAGTGTGATAGTTCTCTTGCAAGGAATTATTTTTATGGTTTAATTCTAAACTTATGTATCTGTTTTTATGCCATTCTAAGCAAATAAACACTTTAGAATGATAATACTCTCTTAAAACAGTTGTTAACATTTGAGTTTACATTCGTAGCATTGTCTATAGCACTAGTTCAATCATTAATCTACGTTTGATTAACATCCTATGATTAGTGCAATAAATATTTACTGGGACCCATTAAGAAACAACGACGAACAATAATTGCTTGAGATTGTTTGATCTTCAACGGGTGATCCATATTTGTGATTTATGTAATACTATATCATAGGTTGTGTGATCAAAGGTTGGTTAACAAGGTAAACAAGTAATCTTTCATTGATATTTTGCCGTTTTACAATATTTTTTTCTTCATTTGGATTTGTTCCTGGTTTTGCTGCGTTATCATAATCTGGTACCAAGAAAAACCAAAAATGCTCATTTTCATGTGAATTCTCCCGATGAAAATAGAGAGTAGATTTTAGTACAAGCTCATAAAAAAAAAGGTTGCCAAGTCTGTTGGACTATATATTCTTTGTCCAAAAGTCAATCATAAGCTATTTTATTAGATAAATATTTCTTCTTCGAATCATCTATTGCTATAAGATGATTGGTTTAAATGCTTTGAAACTTGTTCCAGAGATTTACTCTCCAAATATAAATGTGTTCTTTATTATACAATCATTATTTTGTGTTATTTTATTGCATCTTTTACGTTATGCATAATCGATTAAGAGTATTGAGCACCGAATAAATTATTTAGAAATGCAATATATTGAAATAAATATATTATTAAGTGTTGGTAGATATTAAATTGTGCTAGTAAATAAAGAATCACATCTCTATCTATCAAGGTAAGAGACCTACTTCTATATCAAGTTCGATTTTGCTGGAACAAATATATATTACGCATGATGTCTGAAACATAATATACGAACAATCTAAATTGTTTATAAATATACAAATAAAGAATTATGATTCTGTTACTGGGAATATTAGGCTACTTTTTTATGCAGTCCTGTCTGAGATAGATGCACTTATACTAAGTTTTCTTCTGTTGTTGAAACAAATCAGGTTGAAATTACTCTATTTTCAACGAGAACTCGACTGATAGGCTACCCTATCAAAGCAGTTTAGAATATGTTTCCAGTACACCCACAAAATCATAAGGTTCTCCCAAAAGAGGAACCCTGGGTTTGATAATTAATCTTATATAGAGGTGCAGCTCCAGATCTCGAGCTCTGAGGAATATAGAGTACACTTTCATTACCATTACTCCCAAGTCCACTCAGACCCAAAATCGTAATGCCGGTTTGAGTCCCTTCTATAATTGAAATAGATTTGTTTGCAAATTATTCATCTTAAATACTAATACATGATATATAACTGCGTTTTTACAATGTCAAGTATTGCTACTTAATAAAAGCCCGTAATCCTTGTGCCACATTTAAGGAAAACGCTTAGCAACTTACTAAAGTCTCCTAGGAAACTAAATAAAAAGTAAAATGTATGCAATCCCCTATCCTCTAGTGAAAAATAACCCCATACGTCTTGACATACAGTTACAATAATTCTACAAAGCAAATCCTACCAGCAGTGACACACACGGGACTATTTTTGCTATTAACCAGCTCCTAAGCTTGATATGGCATAAGGGTATGTGTGAATTGCACATGGTTGATATTGAACTCGGGTTCAGAGAAAATGGTAAGCAAGCATAATTTAAAAGACAGACCGGAAAATTAGCGAAATAAATTCTTTCTTTGCTCGGATGTCTCCGTTCAAGATTACGCTTAACTTAAATATGTTGATTGGTATGACAGTCAGAGATAGACAGACAGAAACTGATAGACAGACTGAGAGATAGGTAGGTAGGTTTGAAAAACTTATAAATAGTTGTCTCAAATAACGCCTTTAGATAATTGGTTTGCATGCATATTAACAAATGTCTAACTTTATTAAGGAAGTTTTCCTCGCCTACTTACGAATGCCTGAATACTCCTATTTGTAAGGGAAATATTTCTTTTCTCTCCTATCAGGAATTCAGGACACGTAACTTCAAGTAAGTTAATTCCCAATTCCTGAACGCCGTTTGCATTTGCCTTAAACTATTGGCAAACTTTTTCTTTTCCTTGCTGCATAATTGCTTCCTTTGCTCTAAGTGTATAATTAAATAATTAGCTGATTCAAGATTTTAGAGACACACAAAAGTATTTCATTTCCTGGATTGATTGATTATGTTTTTAATGATATTTCATCCTGTCTAAGGTTATTTTATGCCGAGAGGTGGGAGAAACGTATTCATTGCATATTTGTTTTTAAATATTTTATATAGTTGTTTCTTAAGAGTTCTTGCGCACACTTTTAAAGCATCAAGTATTTCTATTAAATGAAATATCATTTGCTGACAATTGTGTATATGAACAAATATATATATCTATGTACAACGAGAAATTAAGATACTTTTAAAAATATGTGATTACTGATGTTGCTTTCGACTTTAAAAAGAAATAAAGACATTTCGAAAGAGTGAGATGTAAGTAAATTTATGATATTGCAAGTCAACATAGTTCCTTTAATTTTCGTAGGGGTGTATGTGCACGTGGGTTTTTTTTGTGTGTATGCAGCTACTCGTGTTTTGTTGTTGTTGTTGTTGTTTCTTTTTTTCTTTGGCTATCTGTACGTGTGCGTGTGTATGTGTGTATTTAATTAGAAATAAGAGGATTAGATTAATATACAAAGACATGTAGTAATTTTGTCCTTAATTCTCCAGCCTAACATATTTTGTTCCACTTGCATCGCTTTAGTGATCCGAGATAAGTGGTCGTACAACTTCAGTTTTCTAGAGTGCAGCTTCCAGGATTTCTTCGAAACATTTCGGAGAATTTTTGTATATTTCTCATCGAGCTTTTTCTCCATAAATGTGCAAATCAATGTAATAAGGATAGTTACTCAAAGCAATAATTATTTACTACTTATTATTACTTATTTTAAACCATATCATTGCTTACAAAAGCAAAAAAGACATCAAATCATCATCATCATCATCATCATCATCATCATCATCGTGTCATGCTGGTAGCACGGATATCCCTGACCCTCTCTCGCCACTTTTCCCTATCGTTCATCGCCTCCGGCAGGTCTTCTAGCCTACATACCGTACCCTCACATAATTGCTGAATGTATATTCGAGCTGGTCTTCCTGCTTTTGTTCTGCCATATGTGGGGGTCCATAAGAGTACATCACTTATGAGTTCGTCCCTGCTTCTCCAGCAGTGTCCAGCATGTCTGGTTCGTCTAACTTGGATAGTTTTCGTGATAGGAGGCAGGTGGCCGTACAGTTGGTGTATTGTGGGGTGTTGCCGCCAGGATTTGTCCAAGATTGCTCGCAGCATTCTTGTGTAATTGCCGTCTAGCTTCTTCTCCAGCCGTTTTGTTAGAGTCCATGTAGTGCATCCATATAACAGTATCGATGCGACCGCTGCCTGGAAGAAACTGCGTTTCATTTTATCGGTTAGGTCTGATATCCATATAATCGATCGCCTATTGATAGCTGTCCATACCTTCGTTAACCTCGTGTAGATGTCCTTTTCGGTTGATGAGACGCTGCTTCCTAAAACAAACAGAAAACAAACATACACAAACAAGGTTTTAAAAAAGGAATAAGATTGTGAACGAAAATAGATTACTACGAACTTTATTATACATAAACTTTATTTTCTTTAAAATACTTCCCATGGGAAGCCACACATCAACAAAGACACGGCTCCTAAATGTGAAAATATTGCCGGAAGTCTGCGACTAGCACTGCCTTCATTTGTTTCATTATGATCTGTTGCACGTTCTGAACAGTTTCCAAATTGTGAACACAGAGATATTTTAATTATGTGGAATGGAAAATACATACAATTAGCCAGGTTAGAGGAGTACGTGGTTATGTGATAGCAGAAATATTGTCTCTTTGGCCAAAAAGTTATTTTAAGTGCAGTTTTTGATGTTATTCTTTTATTCCATTTTCGTGATCTTGACCAAACACAATTGTTCTAACCAAATAGTCAAACAGGAACTGCATATTTTCACTTATATCCGTGTTCAGTATGAATCAGCTTATATCTAGAATGCAACATATTAATACAAATTCATATTTTAAGTCATGAATTTCCATTACTGCAGATTTTGACAATAAATACTTCCAAATAATATCTATTTTGATTGTATAATGTTCAACTATAAATTAGAAAATACTAGTATCTTGGATACAGAAGAAAAGTTATTGTTTAGAAAAAATGTTAGATGTATGACAAATTGATACATTTTGTATGAAACATAGATTTACGTATAACCCTTTAAAAAAATGTGAATATCAATATAAAAAGACATGAAAAAATCTTATAAAAAGTGGAGAAATCAGTGAAAGGAGGCAAGAAAATTAAACATATACGACGTGAACTGAAAAGATTTAGAATAACCCTAGGCCTCTCTATTAAAATCTCTCGGGTGGGACAAGGGGAGAAAAGTAGATAAGAGGCTAATTTTTGAAGCTGTCAAGAGAGAAAAAATAGACTTCTTGAAAATATTGCCGACGAATTGAAGCGAATAATTTCTCACGTTAAGTGGCACTTAAATTGGTGTGAGACACAGAGGCCGAAACCTCCTTCGGTCCCCGCGGCTCTACAGTAAATGTCGGATATTTGTCTCACGACTCCACGCCATCTATATTTCTCTCTCCTCCTTCTCTCTATCATCACTGGTTTAAAGTTTTCCCAGCCTCTTCAACTTTCGTTCTGTATAGTTTAATAATGGTAGCAAGTTTTTTTCCTATTAATAACAATCAATATCAATTTGACCGCACATTTCAGAAATATCATCTCGATCTGTTTAGGCCCCATTGGCTTTCTTACCGGATTTATTTCAAGAACTTCCACTTTAAAACGTTTTGTTTATAGAATGTCTATATATATATATATATATATATGATATACAGTCTTCTCAAAAATTATTTAAGAGAAAGAATAACTTGCGAAAATAATTCATAACAGCATGGGTGCTTTTACCAGCTATGCCATGTTCGGAATTCTGTCCATGATATCATATTATATTATATCATGAACTAGAAAGATCATATTAGAAACAAAGTTCGAATTCCAATGATGAAGGCGGATATGGTCTCTCTCTGTTTATATATATATATATATATATATATATATATATATATATATATATATATATATATATATATATACATTAATCTGATTTTATCTTGCCCAGTCGGCTGGGGATGTAAAATACACCGACTGAACCTCTGCTGGATATGACACTAAACAAACGGATGATGAGGTTCCAGTGTTGTTGGGGTTTTAGGGAATGTTGAGTACCCATTCATTGTCATTGCTCCCAGGTCCACTCTGGCACCCAATCTATGGGTTAAATAGAACTAACGGCATTATTATGCTAAACTGAATTGTTCGACTCAACTGAATTGCTGGAAATAGAAATGTTTTGGAAAATTAAACTGTACTTACATTTAAACTGCATGCGTATACTAATCTGAATTATTTGAAATTGAACTATTTTTTGACATTGAAACTGTACTTACACTAAAGTGGTTTGTTTAGTATTAAACTGATTTGAAATTTAACTGTGTGTTAATACAATCTGTACCCAAACTGAATTAGTTGAATTAGAACAGTTTGACTAAACTGAATAGCTTGAAATAGAAATGTTTTTCACAATTAAACTGTACTTTCATTTAAATTGCCTACTTATCCTAAACTGAATTGAGTGAAATAGAACGTTTTTTCACAATAATAGATTTGGCGTTAAATAACCTACAAACAACCAACCCACCATCTGATTTTCTCGTAGGCCTATTTTATCAAAGATGTGATACAATGATTTAGATTTTTGACTAACGACAATTTAATAATTGTCAAGAATATCTTAACTTATAGGGGCAGTGTCCTCGTTGTTCAATGGTCAAATCACTGGACTTCCGAATTGTACTAAACGAGTTCGAACTCCAGTCACGCTATTACGTTAACTTTCGGACAAATACTTTCTCATCCTCCCAGAGAGACGTTAACTAATACCACTACTGTTCTTACAGGAGGATGGATATGGCATTAAATAACCCTAGTAAGTTGATACGCCATTAAACAAAGAATGAAACAGGTGTACTTCGGACCATTGTTTGTCATTACTGTTGATTTGTGGACAACTACGTCATATATAATATGTTTATATGATCAGAGATTATTTTGAATTTGTGTTTTCATCATTTCCAGTTGACTTCGTCTTTGAACGCACAGTCTGTTGGAGCTGGTTTGAATGTGATCAGAACCACGTGATTTTGAATTGCCGACGCCATAGAAATATTCACCTATATCAGATGCATTTTAGTATTGCTGCTAGTATGGTGGGCTTCTTGTAAGTATAGCATCTCGTAACTGAGGCCTTTTTGTGCAGTTTGTCTTTCATAGGATGTTTGTATCATCAACTGAAATTCTATTATTTGTAAGATGTTGACTATCTCTAATATGTCTTGATTAGTGTGTACCCGGACGGAGCTAGCATTAGACGATTAGCAATAGATTTATAATAATCCTTGGCCCCTCTATCAAAATCTCTCGGGTGAGAGAAGGGGAGAAAAGTAGATCATAAGCTGATTTTTAAAGCTGTCAAGAGAGAAAAATAGACTTCTAGAAAATATTGCCGGCGAATAGAAGCAAATAATTTCTAACAAGAATCGATATAGGGATTTAGCAATTTAGTAGCCCCAACACTCTCCCTAAACCCATGTCTGGCGACATAAGGGGAAACAAAACAATAAACAAAAATGGGGAAAAAAAACAACAGCTACACAGATATTTCAAGTGATAAACTGATGTAATCTCACATCTGAAGACACGTATATGAGTTGAAGACTTAGTATGAGGACTGGAAGATTTGCAAATCAGAGGATGAATCGAGACTTTTTAGACTATAGCATTGTTAAGATCGGCTAGAATACTGAGAAGCATATAGGAGGCTTGCTGCGTTTTGCTGTCCCTCAGACTCCAGTCGAAAATCAGCATTTAACGCTGGTGTAGACAACTCACAATGAGTAAAATAACAATAACATACATTGTTGTGGTCTTCAGATAATACCGGTGGAAGAACAAGTAAAACAATGTGTGATAGGTAAGCGTTATTGTTTTAGCAGAAAAAGGAAGTCATACAAAGGAAGTACTAGCTGTGCTCGGGTTGCAGTCCGTCTGCCAAATGTCTTGTAAAGAACGAGAAGTTGTATCACCCGAGCGAGCTAAGCTCGGAGAATATGTTTAGGTTGGATGAGTCCATCTTTGGGGTATGGCAGGATATGTCCTCATAATACACACACACACACACACACACACACACACATATATATATATATATATATATATATATATATAATCAAGGTATGCCAAAAATACATATTCCTTTGGCTCTTTCTATCCTTATCGGCCACTGCCGTTGATAAGTGCTGTAGACGGCTTCTACTCTCCGCACAGAACCACTGAACGTAAGTTTTGCTAGTTGGCCAAAACTGTTGTGTCAATGTATCAGATTCCATAGTAGACTATTGCTTTTAAGTTCGTCTTTACTTCTACTGCATGATTTAGCAAGTCTTGCTCTAATTTCAGTAATGAAGTAAGTGGCTGTACAGCTGTTGTGATATAGGTTGTTGGTTTCGGGATTTGTTAAAAATAGCACACAGCATCTATGTGTAGATCCCATCAAGCTTTTGACTAAACTTTAGAGTTCATATGGTGCACCATACAGTAGTACTCTCACGGCAATAGCCTGGAAAAGTTCCCGTTTTATTTCAGCAGAGAGTCAGATTTCAATATGGTCAATAACTTGTCACTAGTAGTTCACAGTAAAATCTCTCTCTCTCTCTTCTCTCTCTCTTTCTCTTTCTCTCCCTCTCTCTCAACCTATGTATATATTCCTGTGAAATAATATATATATATATATAGATAAGTATGCAACTTATTGAATAATAGCACTTACGGTAAGAGAAAAAAACGCAAGTAATTCGAAGATAAAAATATACAACGAATCACTGTGTAGGAGAATATATATATATATATATATATATATATATATATATATATTAGAAAAAAAAGAAAAGACCGACCTTGTTATACCAATTGAAAAAATATCAACAGATACGCAATTGATTGGTCAAAAGGAAAAAAAAACACCGTAATTGCTGCTAATCTACAAGTGCAAAAAAGTGCTCAATACTAAGTAGAGCAAAATTGTGACAAAATTATTTCGGGAGTCAAGAATTAGCCTACAACAGTTTCGCCAAAGCAGCTCATCAGGGTACCTAATCCCGACTAGGTACCCTGATGAGCCGCTTAGCCGAAACTGTAGTTGGTTAGTTCCTGACTCTCGAAATAATTTTTGTCACTATATATAGAGGGAGAGAGTAAAAGACAGAAAGACTTACAGTGATCGTGAGAGACAGAATCAGACATATAGACAGACATGAAGAGAAATAGACAGTCATTTGTTTTACTGTATTTTTAATCTTTGTAGTTCTGTGAAACGTTAAACTAATTTAATCAGGGTGTCCTCATGGTGGAATGTTTAATGCGTTGGATTGTTCAATTGAAGTAATCAAGTTCGAATTCCCGTCGTGCTATTACGTTTACTTTCGGACAAATACACTTGGGAAAGGTATGCACCGCCTTATCTTCCCAGCTATGGGTCATATAGTACCACTATTGTTTTCTAGAAGGATTGATTTGGCATTAGATACCAGAATAAAGTTGATATGCCATTAAACAACAAAACAAGCAATCCTTTTGTACATTTTCTAACATTTTTGCTTATTTTTTTCATTATCTTGCGTTTTGATTCAATGACCACTTCAATGTCACCTCTTTTTTTATTTATATTTTCTCATGCAAGTGCTGCATTTTATCAAAATTACTTAATGTAAGGTTCACGATTATATAAGGAAATGTAAGAATTCATTAAAAAGAATATTCTATTCTATTTCTTATTCTGGGCTCATCGTAATCTCACCTATTTTCGCAACATATTTTTACTCTCTCCCTTACGTGGAGCTTTTTCTTTAATGATTTCAAATGCTTTAAGAAAATCATTATCGAACGAAATGTAATATTTTGAAAGGCTGGAAATAGTAAACGGTAAATACTTTTAAAAAATAATATGAATAAAATCATGAGCTAATTATATATACATTACTAAATCTCTAGGTAGCTCATAAAATAATAATATCTTCTCAACCAATATTTTGACAATACAATTTTTGCATTATTTTAAAGAAAAGTACCTTAAATAAATAAATTTTGTTTTCTTTTTTCTGTACAATTCCAATGAAATAAATTGAGCATCTAATATTGTGTTTGTTTTAAGGATTGTTTCTGTTATTAACTTGCCAATACATAAACTGTTTTCCAAATTTTTTATTTATTTTTTAACGTTTTTATTTTTCTGTGAAGGAAATTTACAACGTAAAAAAATTCTTTATTAAATTTCATTGATTTGTTTTGGGCAGTGGTTTTCGGCTACTTGAAAACACTAGAAGAGGGTTTTCGATTTAGAAGAATCAACAAATGAAGTAGAAATTTGAATCTTGTAAAGAAATAAAGAAAGTGTCGTCTTTTTATGAAGAAATCGTTTTCATAAATAGTTATACATCAACGACCTGAGATAGACATATAGATATAAAGCCAAATATGAATTTGCCCTAAAATCTATACGCATCATCCAATTTTTCAAATAAAAATGTTAATTTTATTCTAAAACACACATCCCTGGGTGTTATAATTTCTTACGGAAAATCATAAAAAAGACAGTATGATGTATTATCAATTACCTAAATTATTCATGTGGTGTCCCGTAACCAAAAATAAATTTGAAATTATTTTGTAATAAATGCATTATTTTAGAGTATTTCATATTCCAGTTTTTGTGCCTGAGAATTGGCAACAAATAAAAACCTTATAATATCCATTTTGATCTCATAAGATTACTGATATCTTTAGTTCAGTGGAAAATAACGTGTGTATTTTTTAGCAATATTGCCGCATATATATATATATATATATATATATATATATATATATATATATATATATATATATATATATATATATATATATATATATTTATATATATATATTGCAGGTGGTCATGATGTCATAGTTAGTGTCGAAGGAAATGTACGCGGTGTTTAAACCCTGATCGAGGCTGTTTGAATCTCGCAAGGTTCTAATACCATTGGGAAGGGCATAAATCCAACTATTCTCCCTCCAGTTACGGCTACAAAGCTGGGTTCATTAACCTTGGTATGGCAACTAGTCTCGAGGAAGGAAAACTCTGAATTCAAAATTGTTAAAATCTGCTTAAAAATTGACCTCTTTATGTATTTTGCTCGTGTGAATATATATATATATATATATATATATATATATATATGTATATAAAGTAAAAAAAAAAGAAAAAGACATCGACACACGGCTAACGAAGGCATAGAAAGCTATCGATAGGCTATCGATCATATTTAAATCAGACCTGACCGATAAAATGAAACGCAGTTTCTTCCAGGCAGCGGTTGTATCGATACTGCTGTATGGATGCACTACTTTGACGCTAACTAAACGGCTGGAGAAGAAGCTAGACGGCAATTACACAAGAATGTTGCGAGCAATACTGAACAAGTCCTGGTGGCAGCACCCCACAAGGCATCAACTATACAGCCACCAGCCTCCCATCATGAAAACTATCCAAGTTAGACCAACCAGACATTCAGGACATGCTGGAGAAGCATGGACAAGCTCCTAAGTGATGTACTCCTATGGACCCCACATATGGCCGAGCAAAAGCAGGACGACCAGCTCGAACATACATACAGCAGCTCTGTGTGGATACGGGATGTAGCCCTGAAGACCAGCCAGAGGAGATGAACGATAGGGAGAAGTTGTGAGAGTGGGTCAGGGATATATGTGCCTGTGGCACGACATGATGATATATATATAGAGAGAGAGATAGAGATAGACAGACAGACAGAGACAGACAGGGACAGACAGGCACACTGGCTGACAGACAGGTAAAGAAAAATCACTTATATTTGAAACTGAAAGAACGACCATTTTCGGGTGAAAAAAATATATAGTAAAAGAGAAAAAAAAAATAATAACGAAATTCTAAATGGGTATTAGGTTTAAAAGAGATAACTAGAGCAAATGATTGAATAGTAGGAAATTTTGGTTCCTCGTTCCTGAGTAATGGTTAGCAATTTTATCTCACTGAATATTACCCCTTAGTATTGATATCGTTCTTATACCAGATGTAAGTCAAGTTGATTTTTAATCAGTGGTGGCTTCTGCCATAAAACGTTTAGGCCGGTGTGATAGACTGAGTAGTATCTCAAAAATTCCGAAAACAGGGAGGAATTCCAATTCAAAACGTAGAAATTAAGGTGACAATATGAGTTATTCAACTTGTTCTCGTAAAGATTTACAGGGCAAGTCGCTGTAACGTAGTGGCCTAAGTACTGAGCCGCAATAACTTGGTGAACGGGATTGAACTCCATTTACGCTAAGGCGTTCACGTTCACAAAGCTATAAACCTAGTAAACATCCCAATCAGCTATGAACTGAATACTACTAACGTAGTTATTTTACAAGGATGGAATTTACATTAAGCATAGAAACCAAGCCAAGAGTGATCATGACTATAGTAGTATAATGCCACCACTAATTTACTAGATAAGTAGTTAGAGCAAAAAGTTAATATAAGCTAATCACCAAATCCGTTATCCATCGCAGAGTGATAAAATTATTTTCAGGAGCGTTAAGTATGGGATCAAACCAAGACAGAAGTGAATTATTTCTTTATACTCATAGGCATATTGGCTAAAAGATTGCACATTGCAAGAACTGATGAATTGTGCGAAACAAACCAGTTGATTAATTCTGTTCATCAGTGTAAAGCAATAACCTATAGATTTGCCAGGGACACAAATATATTTTCTTTAATCCAGATGGATAGGTTGGAAAATATGTTTTCCCCTGGTATTCACTGATGTTCACCAATTTGATTAAAATATATCCAAGGCTCTGCCTACGTGCCAATATTATTGAGAACAAATTCAATACAGGTAAAGAAATAGTCCGGATATCGGAATAAAATTTGACATTGAAGAAAGGTACCATACTCATAAGGAAAAGTGAGGAAAGAGAAACAACAGAAAGAAGATAACTGATAAATTCAGGAAGATTCAGAATACTTGGAAAGAAGAAAAATAACAAGCATGTAGGAAGTGACACCATCAGACAAGTGGAGAAAAAATACAAAAAATGTTTCTAGGAGGGAACGAAAAAGATTCTCGAAACAAAGCTTTGCAGCAGAAATCTCATAAAGATAATTAATACATGAGCAGTTCCTTTGGTTATACACTCGGGATCAGTCTTAAAATGAAAGGGGGTTGAACTCAGACAAGTGAAACAAAAGACAAGAAAGATTGTGACTATGCACAAGACCTTACACCCGAGAGATGACATTGAGAGAATTTATGTCTTAAGAAAAGGAGGAAAAAGAGGACTTACAAGTATTGAGGATTGTGTAAATACATCAATAGAAAAACTCGAGGTCTAAATTAAACGAACAAAGAAATATTATTTACAGCGACCAGTAACAGAACAACAAAAACTACAAAACAAAAATTTGAAGTTAAACAACTGTATGGATATTTCAAGAGACAGACTGGCATGATAGGACCTGGACACGGTGACGGAGCGAAAGTTCAATAGACAAACGGAATCTGATATAATAATACAATAAACCAACATTATAAGAAACAATAATGTTAAAGCAAAAGTCTGTAATATTCAACAAAATAGCAAGTGTAGATAATGCGCAAAGATGCCACGGTTAAGCATATAATAAGCTAATGTAGCAATCCAGCGCAAAGGAGTACAAGACTAGGCAAAGTTGGATGGGAAAAGTGATTAATTGGGAACTATGTAAGAAACTGAAATTTGAAGATACTACCTTATTGTTGCATCGTGGTAAGAAAATGATACACAGTGAAATTGTATTAATTGTTTATTAACTCAAGTGGTACAGTCCAACAAGTATCATATGTCTCACACTGTTGGTGTTACGTCCGAAGTTGGTCTTCCTACTGACCGACGTCCTTCTAAGCTCTCAGACTCTGCTTCTTTCTGCTTCTTCGTGCTTAAGAGACACGGCGTCTTTTATACTTCCGTGATACCAGAAGTCACGTGGTACGGACCAGAATCCGTTTCTAGAGAAAGAGAGAGATAAAATTCTCTGGGATTTTGAGATATAAACAGATCACCTAATCGCGGCTAGAAGACCAGACTTAGAGTTAATTATCAAGAAAAATGTAAATTTACAATCAAATGAACTTTGCCGTTCCAGGAGACTACAGAGAGAGGAAAACAAAAGAAAAATGAAAATACTCATATTTGGATCTTGCAAGAGAAGTAAGGAAATTGTGGAACATGAGGCGGAGGGATCAATTGTCAATAGTGCCATTGAAACTGTCCTTAAAGAGCTTATGAAGGAGGCTGGAATAACAGTAAATCAAAGGGAGAATCGAGACCATCTCAACTACAATATTTGTGAGATCGGCCAGAATACTCAGAATAGTCCTGGAGACGCCCAGCTGCCACTGGAACAAAGAATCCACAAGATGTATATTAATAATAATAATGATCGAGACCATTCAAACCACAGCTCAAGTATCATTAACAAGAAGTCTAAGAAGAGTCCGGTAGATCTGAGTAGATTTGCTATCATTTGGACATCTACGAAAATTTACCAGTTAGAATTAGTGTGAAAACCTCACGAATAGTAAAATATTATTAGCAAGTGTTGATAATATCGGGAAAGGGATAAAACTTATTAACTACTTAATAAATGCAAACAGTAATCTTCACTGTAGATGCATAAGAGAAAGCAGAATTAGATGGCGAATGTAATTCACTGGGGATCGTAGAAATAGAAGACTTTTGAACATATTCATCAATGATAAGAACACATATCAGACTCCGGAAAACGAAAACAGAAGCTGCTCTAGGATGAAAGAAAACAAAGAAAAAAATGAAAGAAAAAAGAAAAAAAAACTGATCAGTCAATCACAAGTAGAATTCTTGACCAGTTAATAAGTTGGCATCACGGTCCCAGCAAAGGAAAGCTAAATGTTTAGACGATTCTCTGAACTTGCCAGAGATAAAAAAAAAAAAAAGAAGCAAACAAAAAAAAATATCAACAGCAGCAAACAACTACATTTTCTTTTTTAAGTAGAGGAATTATAAAGTGAATTGAATTATCATGGCCAGAAAATCCGGGGAACACCTACGCACGACATAAGGAAAACACTGGACAGCTCTTTCGATCTTATTAGGTCTTATCAGCAGTGTATACCATGATATACACCACAAACCAGCGAAAATAGATTGCAGTTGTTGAGTTTCGGCTCTGCAATCTGTGGTCGCTTGTTCGATCTCCAGTGGGAGATATCACGGTATACACTGTTGATACGAATATATTATGTATATTGAAATTTTGTCTTTGGGTTTTACGTGTAAATAATATTAGTTATTCATTTTGTGATACGTTTAATTTATTCACTGGATTCACCGATGTATCTGCTCTCCGCAAAAAGAGGCATGCGTTGAAAAAAGTAATGTCGATCGCCACGATCGGTTGACGTTTAGTATTTATACTAATGTCATTCTGTTTTGTGACATTTTCACTTATCTGTTGGTCACTAGAGAGACTATAGCATTCTCTCCAGAAAGATGGCGGTCAGTCAGTAAGAATTTTTTGTCGTAATAAAGACAGTGAATTTGGAATGGAAATACAGAACTGCTGGTATTCGTTCTATTATCAACAGTTTTGATAAATATTAAAGAAAATAAAGGTTATATTTTGAAAATTTTATTTTGATATGTAATAATTATTATTTCTTACCTGAGTACATTAATATATGATAATCTATATACTAATAAATCATATTATGAATAACTCATTATTATATAGAAAATTTTATATATATATATATATATATATATATATATAGGATGTAAAAATATGATTAAAACGTTTCCTTTTAGTCTGATTAGTCCAATTCTTGAAAAAAAATCGATAAATCTAAATTTCTATTATTCTCTATTATTCAAGCACATTTTAAAATTAGACTTCAGCCCAATATGAGTGAGCAAGAAGATAAATGACAAAGAATCTATGATTTGATTAACGCCGAAAACAAGACAAAGTTTTTTCGTCTGCCGCATACAAAGCAAAGAAAACAGTTTTACAGGGAAAAAAAAAGCCTTTTTAAGGAAAAGGGAGAGTCGTGGATTGAACAAAAAATGAAAACAAGGAGTTTTTAACATCTCTCGCTATGGAAATTAAGATGGACCCCAACAATATCAATAAGAAAGCACGTTAATGAATTGTAACTCCACAAGGAAACTGTGAGGATAGCAATTAAACAAAATTTAAACCCAGACTTTAGCCCTGTTTATTATATGTGACGTTTTAGAAAACAAAAAAAAAGGCAACATCCGGTTCAAATATTGGTTCTCATAAGACTTCTAATGAGGAGGAATGGAATAGATTATGTGAAGAATTTATTTTGAAGGCATGCAAATCGTTTCGAAGACGTGTGGATGCAATATTTTAAAAAATTGTGACCATATTGAGTAAATCTATTGTTTTGTCTTCTAATTTTGTTGTTTATTTTTAAAAATTAAAATTAATCTGGTTTTGTAATGGGGAGGTTTATTATTATACTAGAATAGACATAATTTTGCTTCTGCACCCTATATATATAAATATATATATATATATATATATATATATATATATATATATATATATATATATATATATATATATATACCCAAACATAGATGCAATGTGTAGTTATCTGTAGTTATGACATTGTTCATGAATTTCAAATATATATATATATATATATATATATATATATGTGTGTGTGTGTGTGTGTGTGTGTGTGTGTGTGTGTGTGTGTGTGTGTGTGTGTGTGTGTGTGTGTGAAGTTGTTATGTAAATCATATAAAACTTAATAACTCACAAAGCTTGAAACCAATAAAATAGAAAATTGTCTATATAAAATCTCATCCATATATCGAATGAAGTCTTGCGAGCCCACCATACTTTATCTTAGCGTGGAGATAAACAAATGCCACCCTAATTAAAGTTTTTAACTAAATTTTCTGCTATTTATAATGGTTAGTTATGGTGATATTTGGAATTAACGGAAGTGCACTGACTGAACTTAGCTTGAAGATTACACTAATCTTAAATCAAGACCTGAAATCAAATAAAACTATATTTTTCTCTAACATATGTTAAAACATATTCAAAGGGAATGATCTAACAATGTCTGAAAAATAGAAAGTAATAAAGATATTCACTTAGGGTATGCTTACTTGAGAGATATCAAAGGAGCTTTGCAGAGATTACTGAACGATAAAGATGACCGTTAAAATTATAACTAAGTTTGGAACAAAGCAAAGGAAACTACTATAAGAACTTTGTTCCTCGAAATAAACGTTAACTAAATTGAGTTATTTATTGCGAAACAATCACTTTTGACAAAACACTCAAACCTTAAAATAGGCTGGAATTGAGGGAGTCAAGAAAAAAAAAACAAATTTGCAGAATACTTTGGGAATTGGGATCTGTAAAAAAATCTCCCAGGCAACTTCCTTTCACTAAAACATTTATTTGAAAACGTCAAAATTGAACCAAGATATACATGAAAATTGACTTTCCTAAAGTAATTTGCGAAGACGAATCTCAATTGAGGTTTTATGGACCTCATGAATAGGGCCAAAGGATAGATTTTATCCAATTCAGACGTATCTGAGGCTAAAAGAAGTCATCAAAGAGGCGATAGTGTAATGATATGGACTGGAAGTGTCGACTATACCATTATTGAACAATTTAAAGTCGTTGATGTTCTTAAACTGAACAGCGCTAACTATTGCGATTTTATGGACAAGACTTTTTTTGAAACATGCAAGTTCCAGTCCTGCATTTTAAATTTGAGTCTTGAAACACAAAAAATCTCCTGCTGATGTATCTTAGCGTCCCTGAGAGTTGTTTCAGCATGAAAGATTTACTGGAGAGACGATAATGGAATGACTATCAAGTGTAGACCTTAATGCAATCAAAAATATATGGGCAATTCTAACGATGAAATTATGTGAAAGTGGCAAACAATATAAGAGAAATGCAGACCTATGGGAAGCATTTAAACATACAATTACTGAATTTGAACCTACTTAAGTAAAAGTATATAAAAACCAATGGATAATATATTAATGAAAGTGGTAGAGAAAAAGTTCACTATGATAAATGGAAACAATTCATGGATTCAAATATATTTGATATTTGTTATATTATAAGTGTTGATTAATGATGATTTTAATAAACTCTTATTGATACAAAATGTGATAATCTTTTTTTAGAATAATTCAATAAAAAAACATATTTATACTACCAAAACTTTTATTCAGATTTTGTTTTAACAGCCTTCTGTTAAATGGTGCAAAAAAAGGAAAAATAATAATAAGAGTGGCAGTTCCATATGCTTCCCCAAAAACCTGCTTATGATTAATAAAATATACTTGAGAATACTATTTTCCCCTCAAAAGTAAAAGAAAATTATATATATATATATATATATATATATATATATATATATATATATATATATATATATATATAGTTTTTAAATACAATTAAATACAATTTTTAATTATTCAAGTTTGATTTACCTGATAATTTGAAACAGGATATATATATATATATATATATATATATATATATATATATATATATATAATTGGTTATATATATATATATATATATATATATATATATATATATATATATATATATTTGCCTTTTACTTTTGAGAGGAAATAGGTCTCTCAAGTATATTTTGTAAATCGTAAGCAGGTTTTTTGGGAAGCATATTGAACTGCCACTCTTATTATTTTTTTTTTTCATTTTTGCAACATTAACCAGAAGTCTGTTCAAGACCAAGCACCGTGGTGATTGGAAAATACTAGATTCCTCTTCGTCTAAAGGGTTAAAGAGTGCGTTTTTTGTCCATTATCTTTGGCGTATCAAAATGGGAATGTCAACTTTGCTGAGATATTTTTGGCTTGTCTGACTAAAAGCTTGCTTCCTTCGGAGTCCTTTTATATATACGACTTTGTGTCATTTACCGGCATCGACGCTGGTTGGATAAATAATCTCATAGATTATATAAACTATGAGGAGGTGACTAACAGATTCCCTTTTACGTTTTACTAACATGAAGAAGACAAAGAAATTTAATCGTTTAAGAACAGTTGGCTATTTTAATGGCTCTGATTCAAATAAAAGACGATAGAATTAAGAATATAGCATCCACAATTCATTTCTAATCTTCACGTTCATTATTTCTTGGTTGGCCATTGATTTCCCATATATTTAATAGTATCCAATTTTATTATTAAGATATTAGCAGTAGACGAAAAAATGAAACCTCAACGTCTATTCAAGCAGTTATAGCGAAATTATCAATTACGTCATATAAACCAAATGAAAATAGATCAGGTATGAAAATTAAGTTATTTAATCATATAGCAAAAAGTTATTTATTTTTTAAGAGGAAAACTAATTGAGGGCATTTTTATTGCCAACTGCTTTGGAAATCTTTAAAAAGTAACCTGATATATATAGTCATGCAATTCTATTTTTAGTAATAGTATTACTACAATTTTATTTTTAGCTAGTGAGTTTTAACGCTGTGCAAATTTTTAATACATATAAGACCAAATAAAATATTTTGATTGTACTTTGTTACACTAGAACAAGTAAATCCTGATAAATTTAGTTCAGAAGAAATTTAAGTCTTTTCATAGAGTCTGAATGTGTGTAATTTGTGTACAATATGTTATACAGACACAGATGAAAAATATCAAATACTTTAGAATAATTTACATTAAAAAAAAGAATCTATCCAACAAACACTAATGTATTTACGAAAGATTATATTGTGAACATTTTACTTAGAATGTATTTTCATGTAAGTATACTTTCCCTAATTTAATCTTATAACTGTACGGATATCTAAATCTTAAAGATATTTTCATCTTAAAGACAAAAAAAAAAAAAAAACTTTGGCAATTTACATGAACTGATTTTCTTTTCTCAAATTAATCTTAATCTGAAACATTTAATCTGAAAGTCTAACCAACTGTTTCTTTATAACATTTTTGGTTGAAAAATATTGTATATTTACGACGAATAAAAGGAAACATATTCATTATTTTACACAATATTTTCAATACGTTTTCAACAATTTGTTATTTTCGCTATTATACAAATATGATTCGTAATAAATACGTAATTTTTTTTAATGATTTCTCAATAATGTATGAGAAAAAACCCCAATCACAATCATTTATGAAATATCCTAACAAAATATTACAATGAATTATTGAAAGAGTATATGACAATGTAACAATTATCGTCATTCTTTACGGTTTATGGTGCATTTGGTGCATTCAAATTCAGTAATTTATTGAGTAAAGTTTTAATAAATTTTCGCAAAACTCATTTATAAGGTGTTTTAAAAATGTTAAGATTTCTGTGGACAATCCTTCATTTTATAATCATTTAGAAGTCTCCACAAGTTCACTACTCATTTCAGCACACCGTTTCTTGAAGATCTCCGTTATATCAGTACAACTTTTCTGATAAATATACTCTCAGAGATATAAACATTCTTAATAAGAGGAGAGAGATACCTAGAATAAGTTGACTGGAATGGTGAACATATAGAGACTATTTAAAATTATATCATTATGGTATTTCTATAAGGGAGTTAAAATTATTTTTAATAACCATGTACGAAATAAAAAAAAATCTTCTAGTTTATTAATACTTTAAAATGTAAATGAAATTAAAACGAAAGGGTTAAAAATTCATGAACAATTGTAAAAATAAGGTATTCCTTTTGTTCAATTTTATTCATACTTCGTAAAATTGTTATTTAATTAAAGTTTAATACTTCCTTTTAAGTTTTTCTTTGAAGTGAAGTCGTTATCGACAACCATAAGCGACAATTTTGGACAAACAATTTACAAAGCTATTTCATCCAGGAAGCATATTACGAAAATGGATTATAATAATAAATAATAATTTTAGCAACAGAAATTAAAGGAGAAAACCAGTATCAGAATTTAATCATGCAAATGTATTAACTGTACTTTTTCTTACTTTTGTATATTTTCCTATTAGCTTTGTTAATTTATCTCATGATTTACATAAATATGTCCGAATTTTGACTGTAATCCAAATCAAAATTGCCTTTTCCTTTGTGCCTGGTGAGATCTTTAAAAAAGTCTATTGCTCATCTCTCGTTATAAAAGAACGCTTTTTATCTTACATCTCCATATTTGGTTGTTAAACTGTGCCAATTAAAAAGTATATATATATATATATATATATATATATATATATATATATATATATATATATATATATATTCATGCTACACATCTAGACAAAAAGCAGGCGAGTCAGAGCGAATGTGAAAAATATGAAATCAGTCAATATAAGTTTGAAGTGTAATTGTTTGTAAGACAAAACTGGAAATTAATTTCAAGCCTAATATTTGGCTAGGTTGTCTGATCCAGCTTCTCTTACTGTTGATAGACAAGTTCCATAGGTGCTTTGACCAATGTAAATTGGCAGGAATAATTGTATTGAACACCAACAGGAATAGGAGAATTAATTTTTTATTTATTGCGGACTTTTTGTCCTCATCTTGGTAGTTTTTGTGTTGTTTCTTCTTTCACTACGTTTCGGCCCAATTTCACCTCTGGCCTTCTTCAGGCGATTAACCGCAACCTCGGATAGACAACAACGATGGAAGGCAGTGATTACTGGGGATACGGTTACAAGATTCAGTATTCCTATCCGAGGTTTCGGTTAATCACCTGAACAAGGCCAGAGGTGAAATTGGGCCGAAACGTAGTGAAAGAAGAAACAACACAAAAACTACCATGATGAGGACAAAAAGTCCGCAATAAATAAAAAAATTAATTCTCAGATTAAGAAGCGTCATCTCAAAATGATTCCAATTAAAGACCAGCAGGAATATTTTAAAGAATATTAATGTTTAAAGCAGACTTGTTTTCTGGTTTTATAACTATTCCTTTAATCCCAACACTTTTTCAACTCAGCTGGTAATCACTTATGATAAGACATGATTTCTATAGAGAAGCTAGTTGCGTTATATCATTAATTTTTCAAATTGTGAATTGAACACAGACTATACCATCTTATATCCTCCCCTACTTCACATTTCTAAGAGTAAAAGGAAAGAATTAAAGATGGAAATATCCTAAACCATTTTTATTTGTCTCAGACGATAAAAAAAATAGAACAAGCAACTTTTCGAAGGGAATCCAGAAAATAACAAATATCCTCTGTAATTATTCAAAAGTTTCAAAAGATTTAATATAAGGTTATAAATTAAGAACTGACTAAATCA
The DNA here is from genome assembly GCA_963585895.1 of Sepioteuthis lessoniana. NCBI lineage: Eukaryota > Metazoa > Mollusca > Cephalopoda > Myopsida > Loliginidae > Sepioteuthis > Sepioteuthis lessoniana. The sequence continues at coordinate 59,629,717 of OY757909.1, read as the reverse complement.
GAAATGAATTTCAATTTTTCCATACATTTTTCATTCGAATGACGCACAAATTTTGAGTTATTTTACGCCGACTGCGTTGAAAGGATTTAATTAAAAAGTTAACACCTAAAACACAGAGCTTCCCAAAGTAGGCCTCTCAACATTAGGTTCCTTTCTTGAAGAATAGCGGAATATGTAAAATACTATAATTTTCTATTCAACTGCTTCACCGTTAAATGACAGGTTACAAGATTATTTAGAAAATTTGAAACATATTAAAAAATGATAATAAATAAATAAAATATGAAATTGTAACGTTAGCAATAGCAATGTAGAAGAGGAGAAACCCCGGCATAAATATATATATATATATATATATATATATATATATATATATATATATATATATATTTAATATTTTCTAATGTTTCAAATTAACTATAGACTGTTATAAGCTGTAAATCTACTTTCAGTCACTGGCACAAACACCAGCCGTTAAAGTTTAAAGGGTTTAGATTAGGGAATTAACTGAAATGCAGTAGCAATCTTATGGTGTTGCCTTCATTTGTGACTGAAAAAAATTACACTCTTTTCCAAAATATCTCGTGTTTGTGATTCGACCAAAACTGAAAATCAAAATTTTGAATACTGATTTTCCAATTAAAAAAGCCGACTATTCTTGAATAAATGAAGCAGCACGTAAAAAACTTGCTGGTTTTAAAATGTAAAAAAAGATAAAAATGAAATTTAGGAATAACGAATGACTGATTTATACGAAAGTTAGAAACTATATTAGGTAGGTACAACACACAACGTAATGTCAATATACGGATAGGTAAACTATAAACTACTATAAACAGGTTAACAAAAATACGTATGGCCCTGGCCTGTCCTGTATATTACTCTAAAAATTCTGACGGTTAGGTTCCAGTGATGCTGAAGCTTTCGTCAATGTAAAGTACCGCTTTTGGGTCAACTTTTGCTCGGACTGCTAGCACCTGATAGAGTTCTTTGTAATGGTCACATAGAACTAAACAGTGTACTTATGCTAAACTGAATTACTTAAAATAGAACTACTAATAAAAATGGATTTGGCATAAAATAACCTACAATGGTTGATGTTCCATAAACCAAACCAAATACAAACTTATATCAAAATGACTTAATTCGGCGTTAAAAGAACCAAACGGAGTTGATACACCGTAAAACAAAACAATCAACAAACGCAGATCTAATCTCTTTGATAAAATAAAACGGTAATTCTTCCGAGCTGCAGACGTGTCGGTGCTATTGTATGGTTACAATAACTGAACTTTAAACAACGTCTGGAGAAAAATACTAGATGATATCTACACAATGATGTTGTGTCCAGTGCTGAAAAAATTCTAGAACCACCCCTCTACAAAACAGCAGTTATAAAGCTGCAAAATTATCATCATCAAAAACCATCCAAATAAAACTAGCAAAACTGGCTAGGAATTGCAGGATAGGTAAGATCTAACTAATGTGACGTTTTACCGCAGATTCCCACATATGAGTACATTATTGTTAGATGACCAGAAGAAAATACACCCATCAGCTCTGAGGAGACACTGGAATCCGTCCAGAGGATTCACCAAGAAATATAAGCGATAAGGTGGAATAGTGTATGTGTATATGCGTGAATCTATGTGTGTGTGTGTGTGTGTGTGAGAGAGAGAGAGAGAGAGAGAGAGAGTATGTGTGTGTGTGTGAGAGAGAGAGTGAGAGTCAAGCGAATCCCTGTTCTCAGCATGCCATGGTGATGATGATGATGATTCAGTGTTAATTCAAGAGAACATCACTCAATGTCATTTTTCACGGTATATTCATTTTATTAAGAGCTTTTACTTAAAAAAAACCTCAATGTTTGTTTTTGTTCCCATTCATCAAATGGGTTTCATTTTTCTTTTTTATCATTGCAAAATAATTGTCATTGTTTGGCTTCGAATTCAGTGGACTTCAACACGTATTTCTCAAGACAGTAGTCTGGAAGTCTAAAAATCATCTACCTATTATAGAAGTCTTCTCAGCAATTCGCTTTTTGTTTAAACTTTAAACAAAAATGAAAAAAATGAATAAGTAAATGAATTAAAAATAAAGCTTTTGTCTTAATGTTTTTATCAGACCTTGTGGGCATCGTGGAAACCCAAGACTTTTTTTTACTCCGAATCGTGTTTATTGCCAAACTGACTGATTGATTTATTGATTG
>OY757909.1:59550008-59625008 GCA_963585895.1 Sepioteuthis lessoniana | reverse complement strand
CAACTGGTAACACCCTGGGCAAGGGTGGGCCAGGGAGCGATTACAATGAAGGCGTACTCTGAATTCCCCAAAGCTCTTACTACTGGAACTTCACCATTAGATTGTTTAGTGTTATGTCCGGCACACTCGTATGGGGAGTCTCGCGCCTCTGAAGAGATACAGTCAGTGTATTCTAAAGCCTCAGAGTACTGAACTAGGCTTAGAATAAGCTGACTGCATCTCCTAGAGAGGGGTAAAACTACCCCCAAATAGGAGTATTCTGGGTATGAAACTAAACCCTATCTCATGGCGAAGTTCAATTTTCTGTAGTTTTAGGTCAACTTTGAATCTGTGTGATTCTATAGGTGAAACATATTTTAAAATTATTCATCTTTGACTGGACCGTGTGCCAAAAAAGAAACTCTTTAAAGATACCACACAAAAATATATGAATGAATAATGATCCTGATCTTGTACACATAAAATTACCCCACATGAGTTAAATTGACGTCGAGTAAAATATCTTTATTCAAATTTTTAAATAAAATATAATTAAGCTTAAATTTTAATATCTTTTGATCTTTCCTTATGGATATCCAGGATTTTAGATTCAAATCGCATTTATTGAGTAGAGTGTATTCACATTCTTGAGTTTAACCTCGCATACATTTGAAAACGTTTGAATTAAATGTAGCTGAACTTAGTAAAGTACATAAAAGAAAGTTTGCTTTAGACTAGAAAATTGCGATAGGTTGATAGAAGTCCACTAGAAAAAAAATCTAAAACTAACAAGATATCAAATCTAAAAGAAATTCTTCCAACAATTGCATCACAAACAAAATTCATCTTCTTTTGCCAAGCTCGAAACCATCGGATGAGTCAGATGGATGTATTTTGGACCTGAAACTCAAGAGGGAATTGAAATAAGAAAAGGAATAGGAGAAAAGAAAAGTGGGCTGGAACCCAGTTGCCTTTCAACTTTCGTCATTCGTTGTCTCTGACTGTGATTGACGCCTTCTGAAGTCTTTCGTTTTTCTCAAGCAACAAAGACATTTATTTTTCTCCCCGGGAAATTGTAATCCTCAACCGTCTACCGTGACACCCGGTCCCGGCCGCTACTGACAGAGGCTCATCAATGTGCCAAGACTGTACAAGATTAAGCCATCGTATTTACGTTTGTATCGTGATTGATTTCCTTCTGCCGTTTCTCTCTTCTTACTCAATTCCCTGTGTTCAGCTCTAGTTCGCTTATACAGCTTCTCTTCTTGACATTTTCCCTTTCTTGTGCACGTCAGCGTTTCTTTATCCCTCTTCTTGCAATTTCAGTTATTCCGTTTTCGCTGTAGTGTTGAGAGATGAATCACAAGATTCATTTTTGTGTGTCCGTGACTTGCCTGGTCGAATATCACAGCCGGTCGGACACAAGAGTGTCGGGAAAACGATAATCCTATTTCTTCTGACACCTTCTATCATTATTTAGAGTCTTATTCTTCTTCTTCAGTTGTTAAGGTTCTTCTTCTTCTTCTTTATCTTCTTCTTCTCTTCCCCAAGCACAGAAATGTTGTTGTTGTTGTTGTTGTTCTTCTTCTTCTTCTTCTTCTTCTTCTTCTTTTTCTTCTTCTTGTATCATTGTTTGTGCTCTTTATCCCCTTCTTCTCTTTCTTTTTATATCAAATTTTATGCATTTTAAAATCTTTTTCTTCTTTTGTTGTTAAGGTTTTTCTCTTTTTCTTGACGTAGATGTCCTTTTCTTCCCTGATAATATCTTCTTCTTCTTCTTCTTCTTGTGTCAATTTTTCTAATTTGATTTTGTGGACTTTTACGCTTTCTACATTTTATCATCTGTCCAGAAATATAAGAAACCAAACCGAATATAGTTGTGAGGTGGGCATGTGTAATGTGCTCTTTCGCCACAAGGAACTCAGCAAGCATTTTATAAAATGGATAGTAAATATACTCAAAATCCCTTAATACTTTCTGAACGCATTGAAAGACTCTTTTTCCTTATTAGAACACCCTTAATCGTCGACTACCTTTCACTGAACTTGCTAACGTTGAAAATTTTAGTGTAATCAGCTTGGTGAATACTAGCGAATCTCAGGTCATTTTTACTGATTGCGACGCAAAATATGAAGTTCTCTTGCCATTTTTAATCCCTCAATGAAACCTCAAAAGCCAGCTTACTCCTTAGAATAAATGTCCACAGACGAAATTGCACAATTTTTTTCCTGAAAATCAGAATAGACACGATCTCCTTTAATCAGCGGTATATATATATATATATATATATATATATATATATATTACATAATATGCAGTCAGATCATAGTTAATTTATCAAATGGAAAGTGGTTAAGGGAAAGCCCTCCGTGGCGTAGTCGCTAATGTACAGAAATAGCACATTGAGTTTGAACTTCTGTAGCGCTATTGCGTTCACTTTCCGATAATTGCCTGAGAAAAATATATGAAACACCTTATCCTCCAAACTATTGGTTAAAAAATATCATAACTGTTTTAGTACACGAATGGCTTTTGCATTTTTTATTTGTGCGTACTTGTGCCCTAACACATAAAAGTTGATATGCCATCAAGCAGATATCGAATATCGAAAAATTAACTTCTTTCCAATCTATGAATAAATATTGGAAGACAGGGACCTCGTCATGGGAGAGCAATCCGTCTAGAGATTAAAAAAAGTATTTATTCTGCGCGCTCACCAACACGTCATATATATATATATATATAGTGACAGAATAATAACTCCCAGATTTTACATTGATTCCAGCGTGATGCTAGGGAACTATTAATGGTAGCTCAGTCTATATAATATCTCACAATTTTTTAAAGATATGATCAGTTACGATCATGGCCTGTAGTGGTGCACACAATGTGCTGGGTGGTCCAGCATCTTTTAGAGTTGGTGAATCTGTAATACCATTTTAGAGAGGTTTTCGTACTCATCTCAGGTTGCGTAAGAATGACACTATTCCACATAGAATTTTCAGCGCATAGCAATTGCGATTTTCATTTTGTTCTAAGAAAAATCATAGGTTTATCATGGAATCAGTCGATAATTTTCTATTAAAATATGTCAAAATCAAAAGTCCTTAGCACATGGAAAAACGCGTGCCAAAGTGTGCATATGATGATATAACAATAAATCAGCGCAGTCCAGTCCAGTTGGTTCATTATATATATATATATATATATATATATATATATATATATATATATATATATAAAGAAAACAAGGAACTGGAAGCAACTTAAGGGCTAAATAAATTATTTTTAAATGGTAAAAATATCTTTGTGTGACTATTCATTGTAATATATATATATATATATATATATATATATGGACACGCTAACAAGAGTTCAAATCCAGTGCTTGATTGCATCTCACACAACACTAGTATGAATATAGTTATTTTCTCTCCCGTTATGAACAAATTCTTGGACAGACTTGTTTTTTTTAACTTGGTTAGGCAACCTGTGTACGAGAAGGAAAACTCCGTATTCCAATCTATTAAATTCTGCTTAAAACTTGACTTTATTTCATACCTGCCGGCTTAGGTGAATTGGTATATATATATATATATATATATATATATATATATATATATGTCTGTATGTATGTGTGTGTGTGTGTGAATAGGAACAGGAAATACTTTATTATCACGCTTATGGGAGTACCTAAATGTTATAATTTCAGTTTCCACGTGTTTACTATCGCTGTCAATACATTATTTCAATTTTTTGCGTGTGATTAAATTGGATTGTCGGTAGCGTAATGGCTGGAGTACTGGACATGGCCTTGAAGTAAGCAAGTTCTTACTCCACTCGCACTATAAAGTTGATTTTCAGATTAATACCCTCATATCTATGGCTTAAATAATATCGTTGCTGTTCTTCTACAAGGTTAATAGGTCATTAAGCAACGGCAGAAATCATATAAAAGACTAACACTTTTTAATTGCTTTATTGGAGTATATTTATTAGAAAACCGGAACTGATAATGGGAAGACAAACAAGGAAAATTTTCAAAAAATTGAACTGGGTTAATGAACGGTTGGTGTCATTAAAAGCATATTATAAATGAATTCCCATAAAGAATATAGTCCAGTCGGCTAGGGCTGTCGAATACATCGACTGAATCTCTACTGATGGATAATACTCCTCCAAACGAGTGTCCTGTATGACGCTGAAATATCTGATGCTGAGGTTCCAGAAATGACGGAACGTTGCTGAATACGAAATACCCCTTTATTTTCATCGCTCCTAGGTTCACTTAGGCCCTGGGTGGTAGCACCTGATAGGGTACTAACTATGGGTCAGATAGAACTAAACTGTGTGCTCAAGCTAAACTGATTTGCTTGAAATAAATCTGTTTTGACATTTAGTTACGTGTAAACAGAAACTATACTTAAACTACACTGAATTGTTTGAAATAGAACTATTTTTGACTTTTAAATAACTTATTTATGCTAACCTGCATTGTTTAAAATTGAACAGTTTATATACCTATAATATTTAATTTGACATTAAATAACATAGAGTCGTTTGTGTGCCATGAAACCAATCCACTCCAATCCAATCTAAAAAAACAAAAACAAAAACAAACATTTCATGAATCCCCCCACTATATATATATATTTATATATATATATATATATATATAATGAATTGGTGTACTAAATGGTTGGTATTTTTAAGAATTATTTTTTTCGTTCTTACATAAGTGCCCAGACGGCTGGGGCTGTAGAATACACTGATTGCACCTCTGGATATGACACTAAGCAATCTGATGGTAAAGTTTCACTGATACTAGAGCTTTGGGGAATGCAGAGCACCCCTTCATTGCCATTGTCCTAGGTCCACTCTGTCCCGGGATGCTAGCACATGATAGGGTTTTATTTGTGCGTACTTATGCTAAACAGAATTGTTTGAAATAGAGCTATTTGACTAAACTGAATTGCTTGAAATAGAAATGTTTTTGACCATTGAAATGTGTACTGACATTTAAACAGTGTATTTCTGCTAAACTAAATTGTATAAAATTAGACTGTTTTTGATATTGAGACTGTACTTACGCTAAACTTATTTATTTAATGTAGAACTATTTTGACATTTAATTGTGTGTAAACAAAATCTATACATACACTAAATTGAATTGTTTGAATTAGGACACTTTGAATAGACTGAATAGCTTGAAATAGAAATGTTTTTGACAATTATATGGTGTAATCATGCTAAACTGAATTGTTTAAAATAGAACTGATTAATGTATGAAAATAGATTTGCCATTGAATAAACTATTGTTGAAATGCCATAAATCCCAATCAAACAACCAGTCTTACACACGTGTATGTTTACAGCTTTTTGCTTTCATCAGAGAACATACAGTTTTGAGTCATATTGGGTGTCCTAGTCATATGGCCTTGTGCCTCATATATTATCAGACGAAAGCAACAAGCTAGAAAATACACGTATGTGAGAACGAAATAAACAATTATTTAAAAATACATATCCCTTAGTGGACCTATTCATTTTGAAATATCAATTTTTTTTTCTCTCTTCAACAACAAAAAAGAAAAGAAAAAATATATGTATATATTCTTTATATTATCATTTTTTTTTTTTCGATACGCAGATATCTTAATTTCTATCAATGTACTGTCGTCTGCCTCGGTGTTTCTGATTCAACGAGGGTCGACTGAAAAGATAGGAAAGATTATAAAAATAAGTTGAGCTAGATACTCTTATGAAATATGACCAAATTAGGTTTATTTTTCAGCACTTGCGGTGTACACACTTTTTCCATCGGTGTTGCAGTACCTGGATCCCATTGATCAAAATATTAATCAATAGAAGATACGAAGTCATCTTTTTGTGCCGATGATCTTTTCTGCCCATCCTTATATATCAATGGCAATTTAAATGCCACCATGTGTTGCGATGGTAAATAAACTGACCCCATTGGTGCTTATTGAATCGATCGTTTCAGATTGCACCTGGCTTGTGGTTTTGTGTCTCGACAGAGTTGCCCGTACTAAATGACTTAGATAATTACATTCATATCTCATTATTAATTGAATTCTTAAGTAACTCTGCTAATATCTATCAGCGTATGACTTTAATAATTTTTAGTTATCACTTTTTGTCCATTTAAAATCCTTTTATAATGATACGAGTTTCCCTAACATTAGAGTGTGCATGTTTTAGATGTAATTGAAACAGTTTACATCAGATATATATTTCCTGTTTGTGAAGACATTTCCCCCTTTTTTAATTACCTTATAACTACTCTGTAGCCTTCATTACAGAATGTGTGTTTACATTAAATATATATTGTGTTTTAAATTATTTTTTATCACAGAGAAAATAGCATCTTAAATGCGTTTTAACTAAAAGCTTTTTGATTTCTTTTCGTTTCTTGCTTTGTTCACAATGCTTTTATCATTTTTTTTACCGGCATTTAAATGAACCCGGTTGATTTTTAAGTTATGAGATATTTAAAGGTAGTAATTAGTAAATTTTTGATAATAAGAAAATGTGTTTTCAAAAACTAAATGCCATAAACCAAGTTTTAATTCTAAAACTTTTCTTTTTATTTTTAGGTAAGTAACTCTGGTTTCTATTAAAATTGGAGACGATTCGATTGCACACAGCGTTCGTAAGTGTTTATAACTTTTTAATTTATTCATGGAAAAATGAAGATAGAAGGACAATAATTATAAAATTCCAATAGTTAAAAGAGAATATTACACATGGAGCATATAAACAAATGACAGGTATATATATATATATATATATATATATATATATATATATATATATATATATATATATATATATATATATATATATATATATATATAATTAACGTTGCCTGAGTACGTCCGAAGTTAAATTATTTGGGAGCAGACCGGGGAGAAGGACGTGATCATGTACTACTGAAAGCAGAAGCTTCTCTGGGCCGGACACGTTACAAGGTTCACAGACCACAGATGGGTACATGCAGATATGTGGATGAGAAGATAAAATAACAATTTCGGCTAGCTTCGAGAAGAAAATTGAGAACAAGAAAGTTATATGTGTTGTTGCCCCGGACGTGGAATCAATCAGAGGGCCAGCAAAATAACGGAATATATATATATATCTATAAACATATATATATATATATATATATATATATATATATATATATATATATATATATATATATATATATATATATATATATTTATTCATTTCTATCAGTGACCTGTTGTCTGTGTCAATGTAGGTATATGATCTAGAAATGATTGCTCACATTATTTTTAGATATTGAAAACTATATATATATATATATATATATATATATATATATATATATATATATATATATATAATGAGAATTTGTTTTACTAGTGATTGAGCAATATTGTTGTTTTAATAGCAGTTGACGTTATTCGACCTACAATAGCTATATTGAAATCTTTTAGAATTTCTAATGTAAATAACGTCATATGTTCAAATATAAAATACAGATGTAATTCATAAGTAGATAAAACATTGCCTGATTCTCAATTTCCACTCACTTTCTTGATTTCTCTATTACTCGATTGTATGAATAAAATTTTCAATGTTAGAGAAACAAGAACAGACACATAACTGACTCTTTGCTATGAATTCTTATGCATGGACACACTAGCGTTTGCCACCCAGTAAAAACATATACTCATCAGCTCTGTGCAGACTATATATTCTGTCAATACGGCTTAGCAAAAGCAAGCCTGTAGGGACAGATGATGGGAATGAATCAAGTGAATATGTGCTGTCATTCCACATGGATGATGATTATCATTTTTGTCTATTTTCTGTTCTCTTTGGTCTACTTCATGTTTTTCTCTTCTGTTTAATTTCTATTATACTACTGGTACCTTTGTTATTTCTTTATTTTAGGTATTGTCTTTATTTTGATTTGAAAGAATTTCGGTAGATTAATACTAGTCCTTTCTCAAATCATCTGATTGATAGCACCACTTCAAACCAAGAGACAAACTCAAAGTCCTATCCAAATGTCAATAATCCCACAACGTATAACTATTATACTTTTCTTTTTTTTTGTTTTGTTTTAGTAAATAATGAATCATTGAAAATAAAATCATTTGGAAAACGATTTCCTTTATCAATAATTCGGTATTTGTTTAGGATTGGTGTCTGCACAGAATTGTGCAGAAATCGATGAGTATGATATCTTTTTTATTGACTTAAAGGAAATCAAATGAGCAGATGACATTATAACAAAACAAAATGAAAAACAAAGCGAAAACAGATATTCCTTCAAGCGTCTAATTTTCAGTTATGAATCGACTTTATGTCACGGTAAAAGACAAAAAAAAAAAAAAAAAAAAAAAACAGAAAAAACTTTAAGTATTTCACTTAGAAATTATGCACCCTGAGTATCAATAACTTTAATAACATCATTTTGGGTATGACAATAAACTGCATTCGATTGTTAGGATCCTGGCTTCGAGCTTTGCGGAATGTGCAGTACCTCTTCATTGCCATTACTTCTGGGTTCTCTTTGACCTGGATGGATAGTATCAATTTGGGTTCCATCTATTGGTCAAATAATACTGTTCAATCTTTTGCTATGGATTATTATTATTATTATTATTATTATTATTATTATTATTATTATTATTATTATTATTATCTATTTGAAACCGTACAACTCTATGCAATTATTTTTATTACATAGCAATAGTTGATAAATAGTATTACTAATGTTAAAATGCTCTATTTAAATCATTTATCTGTGTGCAAACAAATGATTAATGTTAAATAGAATCATTGGTGTTAGATAACAACATTTAAAACCATTTTACTGTGGGCAAATAAATGAGCACTAACGTCTTGTTTAAATATATAATTACCTACAAATTATTCGATTATGAATCATATATATGAACTTACAGGATTAGCTGTACAATAATATACAAAAGTTGTCATACCATAAAGAGCCAACCAAAGAAATTAAATATATATTTTAGTAAATTTCTCAAACTGATTATGCCTTTTGTTGACAGGCCATATATGTTAAATATGTATAATATGAATATTCTCTTGGTTGAAATATATTAGACTGTTGAGGTATAATACTTTGATATATTATTCCCTATCTTATTTTATAATTTATATTTTTTTAATAAAGTTCAATACAAAACGATTTCTGTAAAACAGCACTAATTGCGCAATCTTAGTCACCTGGTTCTAACTACACATCATGATTACTGGACAGATATGCTGGATCATTTGTATGATGAAGCGCCAAATTATCAGTAATGAATCAACTGTAAGTTTGGTTTTGTTTTGTTTGGTTTCTTTGTTTAATAACATATGAACATTCTTGGGTTATTTAATACCAAAGTGATATATTCCTGGGGAATATAATCAGTATAAATTAAACAGATGAAATGAGACTCAACATACTGAGTAAGTTATAACAGGTTTATTGTACAAAGGTACAATGTAACAAATCAGATATTGACACTCGAACGTATCTTGAATGCTGCAGTATCCCGATTAGCTTACTCTCTGCTTGGTTACCGCCCGCTATCGTCTTTTATAGATGAGTAATCCATTCTCAGTGGGTGTCAGGATCTTCCACTATATCACAAAGTTAATATTGTAAGAGAACAGTTGTGGTAATAAACGTTTGTAACGTAAGTGTCAATATGGTAAATATTACAAAACAATTTTTGTAAGTATTTTTATTTTGCACATACGTTATATAAATAATCACTATGAATCAAGCTTCCCTTGATGGAGGGAAATAGAATCGGCTCAACATATCCCCAGCAGAGGACTAAGAACCCCTCCAAAAAAGAAGTGCTATTGTGAGTTATAAAATAAACTGCAGGTTCAACTTCTGGAGATCTGCGGAGTGCAGAACATCCTTTCATTACCATTATTTCCTGATATCCTCTTGGCTCGGAGTTGTAATCGGGGAAAGGTCTCATCTCTAGGTTAAATTGAAACTAAAGTATAGATTCTAGTTTTTTTTTTTACATCTGAACAGTATAGAACACCAATTCATTGCCAATATTTCCAGTTTTCATATGGTTTGAAGTTTTAATACTCATAGAAGTCTCTACTATAGGTCAAAGAGAAATTAAACTGTAGGTTCTAATTCTTGCCATATGAATAGAATGTGTTATGAAATAGCCGAGGGATTTCTGTTCATGCCTTTGAGTTTAGTTAGGCTGAGAACCTTTCGGCTCAGCACATGGGTTGGTTGGGTGTAAGATTGAAGCAGGTGTTAACGCGGGTGCGCGCGAGCGGATGGAAGTGTCACTCAGATGTCATAACAGTCCGAGACGATACTGGGTGACAAGGTGCGAGTGACGTCACGCACCGGAAGCACGCGGAAGTTTGTGTGAGAATTTGAAGAAAATAAGAGTCGGGTTTTAGACACCAAACGAGAAGGATCAATTGGAGCTCGCAGGCGCGAGGCGAACTTGCGCCCTATGGGGGGGCGCCCGAGTTGGGGGCCAAATGAATAAGACAGCATAGAAGATTGTGTCTCTCCTCCTTACGTCGAAACCTTTAACTCCAAGTTAATAAAAAGGTTTCGTACCTGAACAAGAAGTCGTTACGTGTTTTTGAGATTCCTGTTCTTTATATATTCTATCGTTATGAACATTACATGTCTATTTCGCACATGGCCATATTCGTGTATATGGCTACGCAACATATGGATCTCCTATTTGTTGTTGTCGTTAAGTATCCTACAAAGGTTGATACACTATAAAACCCAAACAAACAACCAACCTATTCATTGCCTTTGTGCCTATGTCTAATAGGACCCGGAATAGAGGGTAAAAATTATTCATATTTAATAGGACTGTGCAAGAAGCAACTATACAAAACATCTAACAATGAACTCGAGTCCCTATAAAGAATGGGTGATATACCGTTAAAATCAATTAATTTGCCTTATGAAATAAACATAGGACATTTTTCACCTTGTAATAATCATCATCTGTCACACCGCTAGCAGCGATTTCTTTGACCCCCTCTCGCCGACCGTCTCCATCGTCCATCACCCTCGGCAGGTCATCTAGGCGACACCCTGTAACGACACAGAGCTGTTGTCGATAGGTTCTAGCTGGTCGTCCAACCTTTGTTCGTCCATGTGAAGGGGTCCACAGGAGTACCCAATGTTCACCTTGTAAGCCCTAAATTTACCCCCTTAAATGTTATACACCTAATTCTACTCTCATTCCTACTTTTCACAAAGCTGTAGACGGACTCCTAATGAGATTGTAATTCAAGTAGAAATTCAGCATTCTTTCTCTACCGATGGACTCCACGTAGATGAATATATTTGAAAAAAAATATTCATATCGGATTGTGTTTTGTCGTCCACCATTTTTCTTTCTTTAATATTAATCGTCTTATCCTCTTGGGAGAGAAAACACGCAAGATAAACAAGCTATGGTCAGTTCCATACAAGATTTATACATTTGATAATTTTAACTGTAAACAACCTTTCTATTTGAGACAGAAATCACGCAATAAACAACCATAAAAAAGGGGGAGGGCACCTCGGGTGGTGTAATGGTTAGCAAGGTAGACTAGCAAACCTTCACGAGTGAGTTCGATTCTTATTGGGTGACCAATTCATGCGGCCTTGTGCTACATCTAAGCAAAAAGCTTAGTAAATAACCATAAAAGGGGGGTAGTTTCAGTGGCTTAATGGCAAAAGTATTTGAAGTGCGCACAACACTACATTTGCTCTGCTGGGGTCACTTTTGGATTAATACTCATGGTGTTATATACCATACGTATACATATGCAAACCACAGGCAAATACAGGCGTATGCAAATACAGGCAGAAACAGGCAAATACAAATACACAAGCGGACTCTATTGTTCAGGTACGAACTGTTCATTAACTTCTGACTTTGGTTCTTCACAAGGAGAGAGACACAATTCTTAAAGGTCTTTCGTAATCAAACTATGCTAATCCCAAAAACCTCAAATTCTCAGGACCATCTGTTCCGTGAAAGAAGTCATCCACACTCCAGCCACTTTTCTGTCTGGGTTTTATTATGACCATGGTGATTGTCATATCCTTTGCGCACGAGCGTACAACTGCACCCAATGACTATGCTCTGAACTAAGAGACTCGAATAGTTCAAAACCTTACAAAACTAAATGATAAAATGTAATTAACGAAAATGATTAATATAAAAAATCAATCCTTTATTATATAACAATGGGAAAGGCATGAACTCCCGTATCCCCATCAGTTGTGGGTTATATAGTATCACTGTTGTTCACTACTTAGGCATTATGACGTTTGATATGCCATAACGACCAAAGAAACCAAAGCAATTCTTATAACTGATTAATGAATACATGGGAATATATAATTTATTTAATCTTCAAAGTTTTTAACTCACCAGCGAGCGTGTCTTGTTTTTTTTACGTTAGTAATGTTTGGTTTAGTGGAGTTTTATGGCATATGAACCTTTCTAGTTTATTTCATGCCGAATCCTCTTTATACATACATATTAGATATATATTTATGTAAACATATTTTCTTGATAAAATCTTTAAACGAACCTGAGTTTATTTTTTTGCTCAGAGTTAAATGGTTTCAAGTATTGCTTTGTAAGACAATCAATCTAACATCAGTCATTTGTTTGCTCACATTTAAATTTAGAACACATTGCTTCATTTTTAAATGAGAACTAATTTCCGTACACAATAGCATTGCTATTGTTTTTACTCTGTTAAGTGTCTTCAAGTATTGCTAACAGTAATAATTCCATTCAAGATTTATCATTTGTTTTCAGACAGGAAAATGTTCACAAGTATTTCTATTTAATACTAATTCTATTCAGCACGATTCAATTATTGCATTCATCAAATGGTTCCAAATATTACGAAGTGATACCAAAAATTCCTTTTAGGCACATACTTAAAGAGTTCCAAGAATTGCTATTTAGCACTGATTATTCTGTTCAACATTACTCAAACATTTGCACACAGTTAAAGGGTTCTAAGTATGTATCACTAAATATTCAATGAAACGGTCACGTTTTTTACACACAGTTAAATGGTGGCACTGTTTTATATGACCCATTAACAGAACCCAACTCCGGGTCAGAATGGGTATGTGAGCGATGGTAATTATGAGGTTCTCCACATTTTCTAATATTCCAGGACCTCTCAAATGGCTTAGTGTCATACCAGGACACTCGTTGCTGAATCTTACTTCTGTTCAGTGATGCAGTCACTGTATTCTACAGCTCCGTCACCGAAGGGTTGAAATCATATAGGTTATTATTCACTATTTGCAAACAGACACTTAAAAATTACATTTATATTTATCCTGATTTTTATCTAAGTTCTCAGATAATACCTTTTCTCTTAAAATAGTGAAATTACCATAAGGTAAAACGTGATAACTGATTTTGGTTTTTAGCCCAAACATTCAGCGATAGATAAGGCATTTTAAATCTCACATTATACACATCTCGTAAAAAGAAACATAACAATTATGTCCGTGAAGTACAGAAAATCAAAATAAGTCAGTTTGTTAATATTCAAGCCTTAGGTCTAGAAAGGGTCACTACTGCTTGAATATTCACATCTAAAATGCCAGAATAAGAATAATACAAAGAAATTGTTTTTTTTATTATTGATGTGAAGTTGAAAATAGGACAAACAATGACTGTATTTAATATGATAAATTCAGTTGTAACTTATTGCGTAGACATTTTATCCCTCTCTGGTTCTGTCTCTGTATCTTTCGACTCTCTCTCTCTCTCTCTCTCTCTCTCTCTCTCTCTCTCAACAAGTCAGCCTATTTGTCTGTCTGTTTGCCTGTTTCCTCTCTCTCTCTCTCTCTCTCTCTATATATATATATATATATATATATGTATATATACATGTGTGTGTGTGTGTGTTTGTGTTTTTTGTTTCTATGCGTTTGCGTGTGCGTGCATGTGTGCACCTGTGTTTGTGTATGTATATACATGTGTGTGTGAGTGTGTGTAAGTGAACAGCATCTAGAAAATATTTTAACGTGCAGAAGGTTGAACATTGTATAGTCATGTTATTTCTTTTAATATTATACTCTTGCGTTTTTTGTGTCTCTCTCCCTATATATATATATATATATATATATATATATATATATATATGAAAGGTAAAACGGAAGAAAGATATATATTTGATCGTTTGTTTTTTACCAACGCGTTTCGACTTCAATCTTTTTGTGAATTCAAAAAATAGTTTATCGAAATTATTTTTGCATGATAAATAGTTGAATTAATTTTTCATTCAATTAGAGGTTTTCATTATAACTTATAGATGTTGCTATGTAAAAAAAACGGAATGATACTGGTTGATATGTTGAAATTGCGTAATGTCAAACGATGGAATTTTTTTGAAAAGCAAATAGCGTTTTGTGGTTTGTGACGTTTTATTGATTTAAATGTTTAGAGAAAAATGCGCAAATCTTTATAGTGAATTTTGAATTCTTTTAGCGTTATTTTTCCGAGAGACGGTAATATTTTGAAAAAGACATTGTCGTTTGGTCTTGTGTTGTGGTAAGCTATGGAACATGCTTCAAGTATTCTTCGATTATCTCTTTCATGGACGAAAGCAAACACGGCAGAGTTTTCAAAATCGAAACAGTGGTTAGTAAAAATATTATGAGAAACGAAAGAGTTTGTTGTGTTACCAGTTTTAAAGTATTCTTTTTATGTTCATAGATTCTTTTATTTAAATTTCTACTCGTTTCTTCCATGTAAAATTTATTGCATTTTCGGTGGCTGATTTTGTAAATACCTACTTTGGATAGGGAATCTGCTTTTTTGGAGTTATTCTTTACTATGTGCTTTATGGTTTTTATTGTGAGGGTAGTGGTTTTTATGCATAAATAATTTAAGATTTTTTTTAATGAGAGTGGTAGTGGGATTTGAGAGTAATATTATGTGTTTTTATATGATTGTTTCTTGAGCTAGGTTTATTTTTATTCCTACTGTGGGATGTATGTTGGAGGATGTTTATGATTCGGGATATTGCAGTTTAGAAATGCGCAAGTGTATAGTTTCTTGTGACTGCATGTATATATGTGTGTATATATATATATATATATATATATACAAACACACACACATATATATATATATATATATATATATATATATCAAAGTGCAAAATATATTTTTCATCTGCATTCCGGTGTATTAGATTAATTGAAGAGACATTTTGATTACCTTGAGAATCAGCGTTTAAAATGTTGATATTTCTACACGTTTACACGTATCTCTCAGCACCCTTATTGCAAATGAGTTGAGAAAATAAACCGGATCATGTCCTTCTCTCGTTGAGGATGTGCTGATCAATGTAGAGTAGTTCCCCTGTGCCTCTGGGTCATTTGCGCATTCTTTCTATTCCTTGGGGAACAATCCGCGGCTTGTTAGCGAGAAATAAATCTCTTCCTTTGTTTATGCTGTTAGTATTTTCCACATCATAGGTACGTATGTAAGAGGTCTGTGGTTATTTGGGGTTGTTCCTTTATAGGGGTCTTTTTGGATCAGTGTGGTCTTTCCATTCGGGTATATATGCTTCCTGTAGAAATCTGTTCATTTTGAGTCCTAGTCTGTCATGAATGGTAGTGAATTTCTGGGACAAGAATCCTTGTATTTCATCGTGAACTGGTGTTTTCCAATTTGATATTTTTTAGTGTCATTCTTAGTAAATCGATGTGTATTTCTGCTTTCGTTCCTTCTTCGTGTCCTTCTAACTCTTTCGCTATGATCCTAATCTATTCGGCATTTTTGTTATGCTCTCTTGGTTGCCATATTTTAACTCTAGAACTGTTTTAGTTTCACTTGCATCTTGTTTTGGGTAGGTGTTCGTGTCATCTCCTACAAGTTGTTGGTAGAATTATCTTTTGTTGGTTTGGAATGTTCTGTTTTTTTCTATATTGCTTTACCTTTACCTTTTTTTTGTCGATTATGATAAGGTTTAGTCTTCTGGCCGAGATTAGAAGATCAGTTTGTATGTCAAAGTCACATAGGAGTTTATGTGTGTCATTTCTAGGACAGATGTTAGGTTGTGCATATATCATTTGTTCTTATGATCAAATTTAAATTTCTTGCACATCACCCAGTGGATCACCTTGCCCACATTATTATTTTTAGTGAGTTTTTTGAAGATGCGTCTGCTGATACTCTTTTATTGGAATCTCGATGAGAATCTTCTCAGATTTCCTCTACTGCTCTAGGTAGTCAAACCAATCTTAACAATTCTACGCTCTGGATGGTATCAATTCTGACTGATTTTCATTTATTGCATTTTTTCTAAGCTTTTAGAGATCGTTCCAAAACAAGCCACTATAAAACTGTAGGATATGGGAGTGACGGTGGTACCGAGTACCGCTGTCATTCTCATATCGTACAGCTTATTTTTTATTTCTCTGTCAAGATTTAAGTATTTTTTTCCATTTTTTTGCTCTTTTAAAATTCCATTCTTTAGTCCTCTCGAACGGTAAAATCCGCTTGATTCCATATTCTTATTTTCTTATTAATTAATACAAAGTCTGATCTTATTGTCGGGTTTAGGTGGTCCGTTTCTATCTCAAAATTCTGGAGAATTTTATGTCTCTTATACTCTTGGGTGGATTCTGGTTTGTGCATATAACATTTAGAAGTATGGTGAGATTTTAATCTTTTGCACAATTCCCAAAGGATCGCCGGTAGTTCCAGGTCTGGTATATTTTTGTCAGGCTCCATTCGCTTATCATATGATTATTCTTTTCATTTGTGTCTCTGCATAATCTGCCCTTGCAATTATGTCATGTATTATCTAATGTAGCTTTAAATGAATTAGTTCTTACGCCATCGTTTTTTGTTTTTTTTGTTACTATTAGATCAATTTCAGATCTGATGTTTCTCTCTGTTAACCATGTCCAGATCTTATCAAGTATCACCATCATCATCATCCTCATGTCGTGCCACAGGGACGGATATCCTTGACCCTCTCTCGCCACTTCTCCCTATCATTCATTGCTTCTGGCAGTTCTTCAGGGCTACATCCCGTATCCTCACATAGCTCCTGTATGTATGTTCGAGCTCGTCGTCCTGTTTTTGCTTGGCCATATGCGGGGCGTCCATAGGGGTACATCCCTGATGAATTCGTCCTTGCTTCTCCAGCAGTGTCCTGCGTGTCTGGTTCGTCTAACTTCTATAGTTTTCGTGATGGAAGGCAGGTGGCCGTATACTTGGTGCCTTGTGGGGTGTTGCTGCCAGGACTTGTTCAATATGGCTCTCAGCATTCTTGTGTAATTGCCGTCTAGCTTCTTCTTCGGCTGTTTAGTTTGCGTCCAAGTAGTGCATCCATATAGCAGTATCAACACGACCGCAGCCAGGAAGAAACTGCGTTTCATTTTATCGGTCAGGTCTGATTTCCATATGATCGAGAGCCTATCGATAGCTGTCTATGCTTTCGTTAGTCGTGTGTCGATGTCTTTTTCGGTTGATGAGACGCTGCTTCCAAGGTAGGTGAATTTGTCAACTAGTTTCAGAGAGGTTCCGTCTAGTGTGGAAATGCCGCTTGTTTGTTTGTAACACATATATTCAGTTTTGTGTGCATTGACATGGAGGGCAACGCCTGCGGCGGCTCGTTTCAAACTATGCAGTAGTGTTTCGGCTTGGTTTGGTGTATTCGCCTGTAACGCTATGTCATCGGCGTAGTCAGCGTCGGTAATTGTTTTTGCAGGGTACCTTCTGCTTCTTTTATCGAGTGTAATCTCACAAATTTTTCGCTTGAATTATACAGATAGTTTTTCTTTCCATTTCTATTTTTTTCTTGTCTTTTCCTTCATGTTGCCATTGCTCTTATTGGTTGTAACATTATTGTTTTATTTTTTTTAAGTAATGCCTTGTTGTGTAACAGTATATAGGTGGCCCGCCAAGCAGACGATTCCTTTGTCTGTTTTGGCGCGAAATCAGGCAAAGGGTTTTTGGACTTGAAATCTCGGCGTGGCCGGAAGAGGTAACGGGACGTGAGAAGAGAGTTGGTTGGACAAAGGAGCTGGCAGGAGTTGGCGTGGAACCACGGACAGGGGCTGTCGACACCGGACACCGGAGCGGTGAGACCAGCAGAGAAGATAGGGTCCAGCGAAGAAGATCGAGTCAAGATGTTGGCATTCCAGTTGCTTTGTGGAATTTTCGCCAGTAATCCACGCTAGCATTAGTCCATATATGCTAACGGAAATGTAGTGTTGCATACTCTCCTTATGCTCTGAGTTAACCCCAAGCATTGTTCGTGTTTGTTCGTTTGTCCTTCTATTTTCTCCGGCCCCTCGATCGTATTCTTGTAGTGGCAAGAAATGTGCGTTACCCCCCCTCGGAACCACTAGTTGATCACCGGCCGAGGAATGAAATGGTTAGAAGAAGGATGTATCGTATGTGGGGGTTAAGGCGGTATCGTTACAGTTGGGTGTCTAGATTTATCCCACCTTCTCTTTTCAACTTTTCCAAAAAAAATTTCACAGAACATTACTTATTAATACAATATCTATATACAGACTAAATTTTGTTAAGTAAGTCATTCTATAGTTCCCCAGAATGCCCTCAAATTCATTTTTCACCTTCGTTTTTGTATTTACCTAATGGTACTGAAAAGGCAAAGCTTTAATACTGATTCATTTCAGACACTTTTCCTTTTACCAACAAGAATAGAAGTTTTCGTTGAGTGCTTAGTTGAATTTTCAGTCAAAACTCTTTCTAAATAAAGTTACTCTTCTGACTATTTTTATTTTTCCAACTCTATGGAAAATAGAATAACATTTTCATTCTCTTATTCACTGGAATTTACTGCGTGTTATTTATTCTATAATGGCCATATTAAGGAAGTACATTCATTAAAAGTTTCAACTATTTGCCAAAAGTAAAGTTATTTTTATTTGATTATTCTGAATTGGTGACTATATTATAGAATTGATTTCAACACATCTGGACATTCTAAAAGAGATAAATGAAAAAAATAAAAAAAACGTTATTTTTGTGTTGTTGGACTGATGAATTCCCAAGTAGATGTCTAAATTTTC
This sequence comes from Sepioteuthis lessoniana, assembly GCA_963585895.1. Classification (NCBI taxonomy): domain Eukaryota; kingdom Metazoa; phylum Mollusca; class Cephalopoda; order Myopsida; family Loliginidae; genus Sepioteuthis; species Sepioteuthis lessoniana. The sequence continues at coordinate 59,605,906 of OY757909.1, read as the reverse complement.
CGAGGGAATGGCTCGAATCGAAATAAACAAACAAACAAAAAAAAACAATTGGGTTTATTCATTTCTTTTTTTCTTATTTTCTTATTTTAGCTTCTTGTATACCTCATAAAAACAAACGAATACAAGGAGATAGATAGATAGATAGATAGATAGAAAGAGACAGAGGCAGATAGAGAGAGGTTCAGGGAGAGTTGTTGAAAAAAGATAACGACGCTTCAATGAATAAAACATTATCGACCAGAGGATATGGGAAGGGTTATTTCGACAGTACGCATAAACCACAGATGAAATACGCATAAATGAATACATATATAACAAAATTTCCAAGCTCAAAAAGAAAAAAAAAACCGAAATTATTTATTCTGGCTCGAAATTTTACTCCATTGAGCCAATATACTGGATCCCTTTCGAGTCCGATGGACGCATACATATACAAACTTGCAGTGAGACGTCTACGTGTAATTATACAGATTATAATCAAGTGTACGTCAAATACTCTCATTAACAGGTGTGTTCACTCATGGTCAAACACACACACACACACACACACACACACACACACACACACACACACACACACACACACACACACACACAAATATATATATATATATATATATATATATATATATATATGTATATATATATATATATATAATATGAAAAAGATTGGTATTACCTACATTTTAGTTTTCACATATTTTCAACTAGATTGACTTTAGGTTATTTTCAAAAGAACAGTTTTAGGCAAATAAATTTGGCAACGAAAGAAATGTCGCAAAATGTACCAGTAAAATAGTAAATCCATTCATTAAACGAGGATTATTTTTTAACTTCACGGTTTATTTATCTCTAAGAACCATAAACATCTGACGCTGAAGGTTACATGTGGAAAGCACTTTTTCAGGTCTATTAAAAATTAGCAGTAAAGAGTTTTAATCAAATATTTCATATAAACAATTGGTATGTTTAAAAATTCATTTGGCGATTCTATTTCCAAACAGCGTTTTGGGAATGGTTGTGTTTGAAATGAAAGTCTGTGCTCGACGATGTTTTATTTACATATTCTTATGATGCTATTTGAGAGGAGATTTTTCCAATGCATTTTATTTTTGTAATCCGTTCTAAGATAAATATTGGGGGAGGGTAATATATGAAATAATGTATTTCCTATGGGCATTACCAGGAAACGTAAAGCAAACAGCCTTGTGGAGAATTTAAACTTAATATCCGACGGCGATAAATGTTATGCTATGTGCACCTTTATTCATTGGAACTTTCTGCTATTAGCAAGGGGTTATACATGTCCAATTTGCTATCAGATTTCAATGGGTTTGAATTCAGAGTTTTTTTTTTTTAATGATATAAGCCCTATGGAAAATACAAATAGAATTGCCCAAGAGTTTGATTCGGATCAACAAGTTCATTTCGTACGACGAGAACCTTTACCACATCAAATCGAGTCAGTTTGATTTACGCCACCGTACATCAGTGATTTATGCATACTCTAGGCTTATATCTTAGTTAACAGTCGAAGCGCTTGATTATTCATCGGTGCATTGTTTGCTCATTCAAAAACAATTTGTAAAGTTGTCGTAGCAGATTGAACTGTCTACTATTGCTTAAAAAACTTCTGAATTTTTCCTTTGATCATTAGTTAAATGATGACATGAGTTTAATCTAATGAGGACGCTCCTCTTGTATCATCCAGCATTCTTCCCACAACAAAAAGAAATGTAGAACGCTGATGAACAATTACCGAAAAATTGGTACTGACTCCATCTATACGGCTAAAAAGATAACTTTATCATATAAGTTGTTTACCAATACCACATCTTTATAATTTTCAGATTTAAAAAAGACCATCCGTCTTTATACATTTTGATTATATATCTGTCTCTCTGTCAGTCTTTCTCTCTCTTTCTCCCACTCTCTCACAGTCTCTCTCTGTCTTTCTCTCTCTGTCTCTCTTGTACACACACACACACGCACATATATATATATATATATATATATATATATATATATATATATATATATATATATATAATCACATAGACGTTAAACTGATTGTTACCAAGTGACGGTGAGTCAGTCTGTACACTATCTTAACTTAGGTATATGGTTTATCACTGATACTGAACATCTTTTTTTAAATATAGCCAATAACATTATTAATATATAATAATCTAAAGATCGTTTAATTTCGTAAAACTGACAGTTCAGCTCCCGCGCTTTGTAACTATCATGTTTTACACGTTTTGATTATTTTAAAATGCATTTTTAACCATCGATATACATTCAAATTTATAGTGACAATGTCATTTATATTTATATTTTACATCGCAAATACCAATATCAATATCAATATGTATATATATATATATATATATATATATATATATATATATATATATATATATATATATATATGATCGATCATATGGAAATCAGATCTGCCGGATGAAATGAAACGCAGTTTCTTCCAGGCAGCGGTCGAATCTATACTGCTGTATGGATGCACTACTTGAACGCTAACTAAACGGTTGGAGAAGAAGCTAGACGGCAATTAAACAAAAATGTTACGAGCAATATTGAACAAGTCCTGGCGGCAACACCCCACAAGGCACCAAGTATACGGCCACCTGCCTCCCATCACGAAAACTTTCCGAGTCAGACGAACTAGACATGCAGGACACTGCTGGAGAAGCAGGGACAAGCTCATAAGTCATGTACTCTTATGGACCCCCACATATGGCCGGGCAAAAGCAGGACGACCAACTCGAACATACATACAGCAGCTATGTGAGGATACTGGATGTAGCCCTGAAGACCTATCAGAGGCGCTGAACGTTAGGGAGAAGTGGCGAGAGAGGGTCAGGGATATCCGTGCAAGCGGCACGACATGATGATGATGATGATATATATATATATATATATATATATATTGCCCAGTCGGCTGTGATGTTTGTGATTTGGGGAATGTGGACCACTCCTTCATCACCATTGCTCCCAGATCCACTCTGGCCTGAAATGCTAGCACCTGAGAGGGCCCTATCAATGGTTCAAATAGAACTAAGTGCATACTTGTGCTCAACTGAATTCTTTGAAATAGAACCGTTTGACTGAATTGAATAGCTTAAATCGAAATGGTTTTGACAATTAAACAGCGTGCTTATGCTAAAGTGAATTGTTTGAAATGGAACTGTTTTTAACATTGAAACTGTACTTACACTAAATTGAATTGTTTAATATGGAACTGTTTTGACATTTAACTGTGTGTAAACAAAATCCGTACTCATACTAAACTGAATTAGCTGAATAAGTACTGTTTTGACAATTAAACTGTGTACTCATGCTAAACGGAATTGTTTGAAATACAGATGACTATCTGCATAAAAATCGATTTGGCGATAAATAACATAGAAAGTTTGATATGCCATAAGCGCAACCAACCAACCGAATATATATATATTCTTTTGGTTGGTCCAACGAGACAATGTAAATATAGTAAAATGCATTGTTCTGCAAATAAATTTTGTATTTTAAGTTTTATGTTTTTATAACTTTGTTTCACACATGTTTCAGGCTTCCTTGTCGTCTTCGTTAGCCTCTTGTCAACGATTATGAATCTGAAACACATGTAGAGAAAATTATAAAAAAATAAAATCAAAAATACCAAATTTCCTTGCTGTCTTTTGTATTTCATTATATATATATATATATATATACTGATAATTAATGGGTGGATATTGCCAAAAAGTAAGTCCGTCCTACTTTCGTTTGAATTTTCACTGAACGATCTTAATTTATTTTTATGGATTATGAAGAATGCTTTATTTTTTCATCGCTAAAACATATAGGACTTAACATAAATTCTCTCATGAATACTTGAGCGATAAAAAATTCCTCTACGTCTTGCATTTGGCATGAAAATTTTCTTTTTTGATTTTACATCTTTAACCACTTGACTCACTAATTACAATCCATCATTTTTATAAATTCTATTTAGGATTGCTTCAGTTGTAATACTTCTTCCGGGGAACGAACTTTTACTTTTGTGTTTCTATATAGCATGAAAAAAGTCAGTTACCCGGATGAAGACACAGACTTCCTCGGCATTGTAGCTGGTCTACTGCAAGGAGACACATTAGCCCCTTACCTCTTTATCTTCTGTTTAGGCTACGTGCTTAGAACATCTATGGATAAAATAAAAGAAAACGGATTCAAGGTAACAAAGGAAAGAAGCAGAGGGTATCCCGCGCAAACAATCAAGGGCATCGATTACGCCGGTGGCATAGCCTTTCTGACAAATGCACCCACACAAGTTGAATTCCGGCTACATAGTCTGGAACGAGCAGTTGCGGACAGAGGCCTATATTTCAAGGCATACAAGACGGAATATATGTGTTTTAATCAAAGCGGTGACATCTCCACACTAAACGGTAGCTCTCTGAAACTAGTAGACAAGTTCACCTACCAAGGAAGCAGTGTCTCATCAACCGAGAAAGACATCAACACGCGACTAATAAAGGCATGGACATCTATCGATAGACTATATGTTATATGGAAGTCAAACCTGACCGATAAAATAAAACGCTGTTTCTTACAAGCAGCGGTCTTGTCGATACTGATGTATGGATGCACTACATGGACGCTAACTAAATGTAAGGAGAAAAAGCTACTCAAGAATGCTGCGAGCTATTTTGAACAAATCCTTAAGGCAGCACCCCACAAAGTAGCAGCTGTATGGCCACTTACCACCCATCAGGAAAACTATCAAAGTTAGATTAACCAGACATGCAGGGCACTACTGGAGAAGTAAGGACGAACTCATAAGTGATGTGCTCCGGTGGATCCTTTCACATGGACGAGCAAAGGCAGTACGACCAAGTAGAACCTACACATAGCAGCTATGTGCCGATACGGAATGTACCCCTGAAGTCCTGCCGGAAGCAATGGATGATAGAAAAGGGTAGCGAGAAACGGTCAGAGATATCCGTACTGATAGTTCGACATGATGATGATGATGATGATTTGTAAAAAAATGTATATTATGAGAATATAATTTCTTTTTTAGATTTCAAATCGTAAATGACTACACTATAATATTTTGATGAAGAAGACTTAAAGCGGAGAAAAAATGCCTCTCAAACTCCAGTTAGGAATCTTAGCAATATATCACCTAATTAACCAAAAACAGTTGTTTCTTTGTGCATATATTCTTGTGAGATAATCTTAGTTGAGATATTACCAGTTTCTTTTAAGTTGTTATTTTATGCACTAAGAATCATTCAGAAAATGGTAATACATTCATGAAAATACTAAATATGTGCATATCATAGTCAATGTTGAAACAGTTATGACTGATTGATTTTAAAAGCATATCTAAGAGTCAAGAGTTATTTTAGGTCAAGAACTTTGAAAATAACGCTAATTGTACGTTCATATTTACATTTTTTGAGTAGTTGTCTCTCAAGAAAAGAATAAACTGATCTATTTTACCCGTTGATGTGAGCGTAACGGACACTATTTCCCTGGTCAGTGTTAACCTGGATATAATAACAATGGATGTGTACACCAAACTCCTGCGAGACCCATAACTTGACCTTTACTCTAAGGTTTACATTACTGTCGTACCCAGAACATCCCTTTTTGGAAAGGCTTTTATCTCTCGGTAGAAGATACACTACGTGTATTATAACCCCAGACAAGCAGAGTAGGGAACAGTCTTGAAGAAATAAAATCTGTACAATGCACTTATGAACAAACTTCTGTGATCTTCGGTCAATGGCGATATTCGTTTCGAATCCCAAGTTGCTCCCGCGTGACCTTCACACACAGAGGCATTTGTTGCTGGGAAGAATAAACTGTAATTGAATTTTGTGTGAACACTAATTTAAAAAAATATATGAGCACAGGTAAAAAATCATACATAATAGTAGTAATTCTAGTCACCTAAGCACATTAAGTTTATAACTCCCCAAAATTCACTCTGAATTCTCCAGTAGGACACATGGCGTAAAGGTTATAGGCGTTGGTTCCCTAAGCTTCTAAAGAGACAATCATCTGTAGGTTCAATCATCACTACAGGCGAGTAACAATACTTAACATTTGTACCCGGCTATAGCTAACAGAATCAGAACTGGCGAACCCCTGTGGATTCAATAATGTTCGAAGTTCCGTGAAGGTTCCCGAGTTCGTCAAACACCCGAAGACGACCGGAGGATATATCGGCCGAAGCGTTGTTGAAATAAAGATGAAGACAATAGATAGAAAACACTTACTGATAAAAAACTAATTTCGTGATTTCTTACCAATGATGTCTTACATATAACCTAACTTTTTCGGGGGTTAATTTTGTTACTCATGGAAGGATAAATATGAGCACACCGTTTTTTTTTATATATGGTTGCATCCTGGCGCTTAGGATCCAACTAATTGCTTTCACAGATCTTTCATAGGATCTCGAGATCACCATCCATCTCTCGGTTAAATGATTCAACGGTTTTTTCCACACTGCTTAACAGTTCAAACTAATCTACACTAAGGCTTAAATAATAGACACAGCTTGTCCATTATTTAACAATAGCACATTTGTTGATATTCTTCCTGAAAACTATGTATATTTCTTAAAAGACGTCCCGTCTCTTAAGGAATGTCACTATTATGGCAATATAAAGTTGAAAAAAACTATCATGCTTGACTTATATTTGATGCTGTGACCACAGAGATTTGGATCTAAAAACGTTGACAATGCTGGTTTAAATAAGGAAATACCACAAGAATGTTTGCCTAAAGAACATTTCCATGAGGAACTGAAAAATGGACACGTTTTCGTTGATTTGATTTTCCAAAGACAAGTTGCAAATATAAAATCAATAAATTATTGTGCTAGTTTGTCATTCCCGTGGAGGTTTGGGATTGGCTGACACATGAACTAATTGAATGGCGTTCACAGATCCGATCAAATGCAATAACCAATACTAGAGTTAGGAGAATGAAACAACAACGACAACAACAACAACAACAACAACTACTAAAACAAAAACAAGAAAAGAACAAATACAATGAGTCATGCAAGAAATCGATAAAGAAATCATATCTTGAATTCGTTTATTATTTACAAATATGCGGACTTTTATTATACTATTTAAATAAGTATTTTCAGACATACATCTTTATTTCAAATAAATTACAGCGCGCGCTCACACACAACTATCTACGTACAAACACACACACACACACACACACACACACATATATATATATATATATATATATATATATATAGTTTGTAATGTTTATAACTTAAGACTGTTCAATGTCGCTGATAGAGAATATATATTTAAGTTAAGAAAATTAATTGTTGACTAATTTTTTCTCACCTATTTGATCATCGGAACAAATTTTTTTCACAGGGAGTAAGTTTTTATCTAATGTTGTGTGGGGTATGATAGAAATCGTGGAGGATTATTGGTAGGGGGACTTCGTCTCTACTTCGCGGTTCTTGACATAGATATATTGAATTAATTTTTGTATTTATTGATTTATTTTTAATCTATAAATTAATTGTTAATTAATTTTTGATTATATCGTTATTGTTATTTTTGTTGTGACCGTATATATATATATATATATATATATATATATATATATATATATATATATATGCAACTGAATGCGTCAATGTTCGTTTGAAGCTTATTATTAACACATTTTCTCAATGCCTTTAATTAATACAGTATTATAAATTTCAACTTATCGTTGTATGTCCTTACTTTCATAGAATATACAATCCTCTATCCTTGCTAAGATTTTCATGCTTAGGTTTCTTATAGGTTTTATGTAAGGTTAAAATAAATCCCAATTGGAATTTGTTTCAACCTAAAATTTTACAAAAGTTTAAAATAAGCACTTCACGACCGATTAAAATATAATATAGGCCAAAGCGTTCATACTTCGTCGATATATGCAAACATAGATTATTTCTCATGGCTTTTCATTTTCGATGTTTTTCTTGATTGAAGGCATGTCATCTTGTGTAGGGTTATTTTATGCTTTGTACTTTTATATTTACAGTTTTGTGATGTTTCTTAAGATTTTTTTGATATACAGTCTTATCGACTACGATTAAATTTTAAAGAGATCTAAGTAATTAAGGTTAGCGACCTAAATGGAGGATAGCTCGAATGATCCCTTTTTAATAGCTACTCCGCCAAGATGTTGGGGAGGGTGCTACTCCATTCGCTGGATTGCTCAACTTTACATTTGATCCTTTCCTTGTAATGCTGAGTGTTAAGCAAAGCGGAATCAAGTAACATTTTTTTATCTTTGGTATGACTCGACCTGGGATTGAACTCTGGTCTCTCTCTCTACTCATTAGGACCAGGTTAAACATGTTATTGACCCCTTATAGGACACTACTAACCCAGATCAGACGAGCAGTGAAGGGATGCTCTATACTCAGCAAATATCCAAAATTGGTGCGCAGTTTATCCTTGTTGAAAAAAAAACATTAGTTGTACATTATCCCATATCTCGTGGGAGAGAGAATTAGTCTGAAAGTAAACGTTAGAGCATGACTCGAATTCGAACTCGCTTAATCCGATGTTGTTGTCTAGCTCATTAGCTACAGCGTAATGGGAGCACCCATTTTTTATGTTTAATCTTGTTGCTTTTACTTTAGTCAATAGTTTTCTTTCTATCAAATCTCAAATTTTAGATATTCTCAGCTCTCCACTGTAGGTTGAGTACTAGATTGAAGAATTGCCAGCTATCACATTCGCGTAAATACAAAGTTCTTCTCATGAATTGAACTGTCTAGTCGCCAAAGTAGCGTATATAAATATATACCAAAATATTTCTTCACTTACACTGAGATGAGGATAGATGAAGGGAATAGAATCCAACTGATGTAAAATCAGCCGGGTTTCGATTCCAGCCTGAGGTGTCAGGCATGTCTAGCTACACTGAAGAGTTGTGATACAACAAAACAGTCTGTCTGTACGTGACTATATTTAAAATGGTGTAATGGTTAATGTCGTAGGAAATGGACACAGCACCATGAGTTCAAATCCTGGAAGAGACTGTGTGCATTTCCCATTAGCACCAATACCCTACCCATAGCTGGAGGGAGAATAATTGGATTCATACCTTTCCCAAGGGTATTAGTGCTATGTGAAATGCAGTCAGTCTCGTCCAGGATTTGAACTCGTGTCGCCGTGTCCATTTTCTACGACGATAACCATTACACCACAGGCACCCTCCTGGGTAAATGCATACTGCTCTTTCCAAGGTTAACAAGGCCACTGTGAGAACACAGTCGCTGAAAAGGATAGTCGTTTATACGTTGATGTTTCTTCTCGTTTCTTCTGTAATTGCTTGCACTTTTACGTGGAGGTCGGCGAGAGAGATCATAATACCCCTCTCACTCTCTCTCAGTCTTTCTTTGTATCCCTTTCTCTCTCTCTCTCTCTCTCTCTCTCTCTCTCTCTATATATATATATATATATATATATATATATATGTCTCTCAGAGTGTGTAAGTGTTTCAAGAAAATTTGTCACACTTAAAATACAATAACATAAACAATCATAGTAAAAATGACAGAAACGTTGTAAAATAAAATGAAATTAAAAAAAGCTAAGAGCAATATCACTATATTCAAAAAGTAATAAAAGAGAAAACAATTCATTATTCTGTATTTACGCAACTTGATCTTCAGTTGAACATATATATATATATATATATGTAGGTTGATCATGGAGAGAACAATATTTTCCTGCTAATATGCCGAGAAAAGATAATTATGTGAACATGGCTTTCTCGAGGACTTATTCAGCCTTTCCCATAAGTATTATTGCAATGTGAATGAGAAGTATCAGCTGTAATATACGGTCCACATGTTCTTAAACTCAAAAAACGAAATATATATTAGTGAAAAAAAAGGAGACAAGGCATTAAAGTAAGAGCCATTGCATTGAATTCATTGTCTTTACTCCATGCAAGAACCAATTGACTTGTGCAGCAAACAGTCATTTCGTGTGGTGCGAGCTTATCTCCCATGACGGCAGAGATTTAACCTTTGAAATAAAGCTGAACTTCGGCCTCTTTGATCCTAAGGAATTCGATCTCATTGAGCCAAATTATCATACTTACAGCGAACGTTCACAAATTGTTCGTCACCATTGACAGATAGAAGGGGTTTTCAGAGTCACATAAGACAAAGCGATTTTCGTGTAGAGAAAATCGGATTATAAGTTCAATTCATGAGGTTTTGTATTTCTTTGATGTGTCTGTTAAGTGTTAATTAGCATTTGGTCATTTTTGGGGAAGGACATTAAATATTTATGAATTTAAACGCACTCATAGCAAATTACAATATATTAACAAAAATGTTTAGACTGATAGCTGAATTGATAGAACATTTATAACTTGAAGATTGGCACTTTATCAATAAAGAATGCAATACTAGGAGTTGGATATGCGTCACACATTTTTATTATCAATTGTTAAAATACCGCTTTCACACACACACACACACACACACACACACACACACACATACGAGGACAGATTCAGTCAAACACATTACCACACACACACACACACACACACAAGGTACCACTCAAGGAGTTTTAAATCTTTTATTGACACATTCCTTCTAGAGTTGTTTTCATGCTTAATTTAAAGAGCACAGGATGCTCTACAATTTATTTATAGCTTGGGGGAGAATAATTGAATTCTTATTTTTCCCATTCGTACTAGCGATATGTGAATTGCAAACTTTCTCATCCAGGATTTGAAACTGTGTTACCGCATATATATATATATATATATATATATATATATATATATATATATTGACATCAACAGAAATACTAGTTCATTGTATCACAACACATCGGTGTGGTTTGTTCCGCGAGATGCATCCAGCCGGGTTCGAAACCCGCCTGATTTTCCATCGGCTGGACATTTTACCTAAGAGACATCGTCATTCTCAGCGTAAGTGAAGGAATATCCTCCATTAGAATGCTCAACCCACAGGTGAGTATATATATCTAGATGCCGGAAAATTATTCTATTCAATGGCAGAACACATATCGAAATCTCGACACTTGAATAAAGTGTTATCGAATCACATATCCCGAGACTTCGTTAACGAAACCTTTTTTAAAATAACTGTGGCAAAAAGAAGATGAAAACAAGAAAGAGTATAAGGATGACACCAAGACGAAATATTGTTACATTTTCATTTACTCTTTCATTTCCTATGTTATACCCTCGCTCATCATAATGAAAATTGCATAAGTGCTAATAATCCAACACGATACTGATATTCATATGAGGATCGTGCATGCCAAATCTTTAATATTTTGAACTATCACTTGCCCTAAAATTTGATTGACCGAGAATTGTGCAAGCGATCCAAATTCGACCTAGCTGACAAAAGGTATGCGCACAAATCAGAATCCATCCTCGTAAATGAGACGCTGAAAATTCTCTAGAACTTTGAGACACAAGCGGATCATTTAGTCACTATAAAAAAAGATTATACCTAGTGTTTACTTACAAAGAAGATAAAACTTCTCATCTAATGGGTTAGGGAGAGAAATTGAGAGAATGGATAGCACAGGTCTTGATCAGTAAGTTCTCTATTTGAGTCGTATTGTTTTCATAGAAATTTGATCTAACGTTTATTATGTGCCATTTGAGTCATATTGTTTTCGTAGAAATTTGATCTAACGTTTATTCTGTGTCATTAATATTCATGACATTTTTTTTTTCATTATGAGTGTATCAATTACGTTGATAGAAAGGCGGACTGAAAGGTTCACAGGCTGAAGATTTTAAAGGATGACATCATATCAAGTTTGTTGTCTATCTATTGACCAATGAAATCTAAATACTCAGAAACCGATGGAAAAAGTGGATGGGTGGTGCAATGTTTAAAAATAAAGCTCATTTGGTTACATTACATGAGAGTATTTTGGTCAACTTATGAATTTTTCAGCGAACCCAAGTATATAGAGATGAGCTTAACTTTACGGTTATAATCTTCAAAAATAAAATTGGCAACGCAAGTTCAAATTTAGGACCGAACTAATGCCCATCGAAAAAATATGAAACCCTGACTTCAGGTTGTACCTATGAGTAAATGGGTTAAACTAAGAAAGAAGAAGGAAAATTCTGAGCTCAAACTAGTAGTACTCCATCTGAAATTGCTTTTGTGTCACATCCTGTCTGTGGCAGAGAGGTTGGGTTCATAAACACACACACACACACACACACACACACACACACACACACACACATATATATACATATATATATTGTTTAGACAAGTTTAGTTAAAAACCTCGGAACATTCCTTTCTTATGATATAGTTTCTTTGTATAAGGGTGAACTTGATAGAAAATATTCTCTAGGTTTTATTTCCAAGCGCTTTACATTGCAATCAATTGATCGTGTTCAGTGGGGATTTCTCTACGCATTGTCTGTTTTTATTTAGTTAGGACACGATATTTTTGTTGCAAGGGTTAATTATTTATTGGGTTGCATTGGTTAGCATGTTAGCTGTTGTAGATGTTTACTATGTTACTGCCAGTGTTGAATGCCATCTTCATGTTTGGCAGTTTATTTTAATACTGATGGCTTCAAATATTTGAAAGCGTTTTTTTTTAATGTTTTTTTTTTTTTTACATTAGAGCTGGATTATTGGTTTCCTGTATCAGCAAATATAATTTTTTCGGTGTTATTACAATGTGTTGTCGTTATATTTTGTTTCATTGTAATTATATCAGACAGGTAGTGTATAAGATATCAAGAAAGACTGGTTGTTATATAGCCAAAGTTTGTAAAAGGAGTTCTGACGATGAACAATTAATATTTTTGAAAACACTTCGACGTTGTGCAATTCTGTTTCTCATTCAATTTGATACTGATACAAGGAAAATAGCCCGAAAGCTGGAGAAAAAAAAACATAAGATCATATCGAAACAATGTTATAAAGCCTTTAACTAAACTTGTCTAAATGTAACAGTACACCCGCCTTTCCCAAACACTGAACACATTCCTCTTTCAATCCGCTGTACATTCCGCTTGGCTGGTTATATTATGGGATAGCATGATGGCTCCACTTTTCTGTTCATGCTGTGTTTTAGATCCAGTTGACAGATCAAGCAATAATCAGAGTCACCTGTCGATATGCGAACGGAACAAACCCAACAATAAGGAAAGTAAAAAAAAAAAGTCGAGAACCAACAAATATAGAATAAAACGAAGTTTTGTACCAATAAACATATTTAGTTTTTAAAAAGGTGTCTTAAAAATGGAATATATATTCACCCTTTCCGGAAATTGGTTGAGACAAACATAGACCTACCTCTCGAATTAACAGTCTGTCAATATCACAGCATTTAAACTTTGACACACCATTTCTCAAACCATAGTATCGTTTTTAAGCTTTTATCTTCTCCCTTAAAGGCAATCTTAATGATGGTTATGTTCGTCTTTCTCAGCTACTGGCTTCCAGCTCATCTCGGTTTCTTGATATTCTGGTACAAGGTTTTTTTCAAGTAGCGTATCATTTCGCTTTTATCAGTCTTTGGCTCTCAGCTTTTCTCGGTAGTAAGGAGTCAGGTAAAATGTCAAGAGACTATCATCGAGTCTTTTAGCAGATTCGCACTGGTCTCTTCAAATTAACATATTAACTTAATTTCTCCTCGATCTTTATCTCCACGAATATGATACAGGGTTATCGTTTATCTCAGTTTCCTCTCGCTTCTTTATACTGGACAGTTCGGTGAAAGGCTGTCTCGAAATAAACTGTTAGCTCAGTTTTTCTTCACTTGGATTACCTCTACTTTCTCTGCCTCTTTCAAAGTGTCATACTATCTTTGACTAACTCTGCCACTTTAACCTAGGCAGTCTGTTGCTAGACTAGAGCCCAAAGCGACGTGAATTATTTAGCTGCCTTCCATCCATCTTCGCTGGTCGCTATATGTCGAGCGCTCCAGGAAACACGCAAGTGACGTACTAGGACTTTTGAAGGAGAGTTCATGAGCAGAGCTGTAATTAATAAACGCCTTGAATTCCCCAAAATTCCTCGAGCCCCGTAAGCATTCCTATAAGAAGAGAAACCTCTGGTGCCAGGTGACAAAAATAGCCCCTTTGGAAGGGGTTTGTAACGAGGGGATGGCCTCCTAAGGCTCGAGGAGTTTATAACTCGGCTATGTGACATGGAGGCTGGGCTTCTCTGGCACCCATGTCAGGCAGCCTAGACTCACTGTCGCCAGAGCCACTCGACCAAAACCGCTCCGACCGGCAACGGCCGGCCGAAGTGTGTCATATCTGCTAGTGGTCTTTACTGGTCTCCCTCGAGTGACGAACACCTTGCTTATATGCACTTGTGAGAAATTCCATATAAGCAAGGTGGTCGGCTAAGATTTTGACTATATCAATTCTTGGTAGTAAGGGATTCCGCTCCATTTCACTTGCTGCACCTTTAATACTCAATTTTCTCGTGATACCATTCAATGGGTTGTTGATGGGTACATTCTAATAAGATGGATTGAAGCTTATTAATGGACTCAGTATATTTATAATTTTCTTCATAATTTCATATTTTACAGTTAAATTTGATTAGATTTTAAAAAATGGGACGACCAGCTCGAACTTACATACAGCAACTATATGAGGACACAGGATGTAACCCTGAAGACCTGCCGGAGGCGATGAATAATAGGGAGATGTGGCGAGAGAGGGTCAGGGATATCCGTGCTGACGGCACGTCATGATGATGATGATGATCATACCTACGTTCATACAGACTTAAGCAGCATTCGATTCTTTCTTATCTTAGATGGATATTCAACAGTGATTTCAAAGAACGTCAGATAGTGTTTAATACCCAAAGACAAAGGAACAAAATTAAAGTGGATTTTAGAAGAATATAGAAAATCAATTGCAAATGTATTATATATTTTGAACAGGCCATGTCGAAAGAGCGTATTGATTATATTATCAGAAAAAATTTCAGCTGCAGAATCGGTGTTTGAAGTGTTTTGTTCAAAAGAACTTGTCAAACATCAGAATTATTCTGTGACAGACGAAATTTGTTATTGCTTTCAGAAGATTTAAAAATTCGGTTGATGGAAAAAAACGAAATCATGAAAACAAAATGCTGTCGCGTCAAGGTCATGGCTAGGAAAGTAAATTTTGAATTGTTAAAATCATGAAAGTAAAATGTTGTCATTTCAAGTTAACTTCTGTAGCTAAATTTAGCTAAGAAATTCGTGAATATTTTTAATACGCGAGACGGGCTTTTGAAATAACCTGTACACCGTCCCACGGACTTGTTATGTAAAATACATAAATAAAACTAAAGGTGAAACCAAATTAGATCGATCGGAAGGCGAAGCGGATCGAAGTCTAGCCTAGCGAGCTGTAGTCAGACCGAATTAGTGAAACGCCGACCGAGATTAGACACAGACCGATTTTGAAGGTAGACATTAGGTGGTTTCCACCCGATTCTGAGCTTATTGGCCAAGTATCGAACTGCCTGAGTGGAAGATAGAAAAATAAGCTAATACCAGTCAGTCTCTGAAAGAATTGTGTTCTGTTGTTGAAACAATTTTTGTAATATGCACATGATACAATTATTGTTGCAAAACATTATTTTCTTTTTTCCTGACGTAATTGTGCGGAGTGACAGTTTAATTGCTGAAAAAGGTAATGGATGATTCGTTGTCCGGATCTTAAATCATAACGTCGGTGGATGGCGGATTTAACCCGGTTGTTTAAGAAATTTTCCGGCTCAGACAGACCAAGGAAAGACTCCATGAAAAACCCTTGTTTCAGCAACACCCCAGGCCGTTTGGACCAGGATATTTGGTCCGGTTAAATATAGATTGATGCATTGATAGATATGTATGGACGTGCAGTTGATGTATGAATCGATATGAACAATCAAGTGATTGATAGATTGAAAGGGTTATTTAGACTAGTAGCATATACAGAGCACTTTTTTTATAATTTCATACGCAAAAATATGAACAGAACTTAACAAAACTAACAGTAAAATAGGAAATTAGAAACTATAATTTTCATAACCTTCGCCGATATATAACGAGAGAATATAATATTTCATTTGCTCTATTCCATTCAAGACCTTCATGCAGTTATATACATAAGTCATTCAACAAATTGAGGGATGTTTAAAAAACATGTTTTTTCAGATTCTTTTTCCATAAACGTAAACACTACATCATTTTCGACTGGATTCTTGGAAAGATTATTTCAATCTCGTAAGAATTATTTGTTTTGAGGGTATTCAAAATAGTGGCAAAACAAACATTATGATCAAGGTCTTTTAGTGGCTGAGAAATGCTATTCATGTAAAATTTACAAAATAACGTGTCATGTCTATGAAGAAGCATTTTTAGCCAAAAAATCTTTAAAAATTAGCTTAACATGGCTTTTCCACTACGAAGCTATGTCAAAAAGAAAACCCATAGAGTCGAAATTCGATGACCTTCAAGTAGGGGGGACTTTGCATGCGCAGCGGTCAGTAAAGAAGGTCATAATGACAGTCTTCTGGGATATAAAAGAAACCATTGTAAATTGATTTCCTGGAAAAAGGTGCAAATGTAAAAATGCTTCTTATTGCAAACTACTAAAGTAAAATTTACTTTATTTACTGAATGACCCGAGTATTTAAATATATTCATAGGGATATATAATGTTTTTTTTTTCTTTTTTTTGTTTACGTTTAGCTGGTCTTGGCAAGTTCTTGAGCGAGCTGTAGATGAGAAACGAGACTCCAATCTGTCTGACAGACAATGTTTGATCGAAATTGAGAAAGCAGACGAGTCCTGACATTTTTCTTTCTATTTTTTCCGTCTTCCCCGTTCCATCGCCGATATTCCGATTGCCGGATACAAAACAAATCTTAAAGATCTACTTGGGCCACGACTATAGGAGCCCGGGCCACTATTGTTCGCTAGCTGAAAAGTGTTTGTCAGTAAAGAAAGAACGGCTGGAAAAATACAATAAATGTTTTCGTGAAGCAAAATAAGAATAAAAAAGAAGACATTTGCCTTTCAGTTTGCTTTCTTTTGTTATACAAATATGTATGAACATATGTCTGGTTATAGGTATATGTTCGTTAGTTTCGCTGAAGCATTTTGTCACTATTTCCGGTGACAAATCGCCATTTTGTTTTCTTTGTTTTGAGTGACTTTAGTGTTTTAGAAAAATAATTAGTTATTATCAGTCGTAGTATTATTATTTTAGATTTCTGCCCACTTTTATTGTTTGTCTTCATAGTTAGCTTTCTCTAAGCAGTAACTTTCAATCGATAGTAATTTTTTTCGATTACCTCTTCAGCAAAAGAAACTTTTTAATAAGCTATTTTTCTTTCTTTTGACAGTTTATTCTTTCTTCCTATTTTTTTTTTTTACATATATCTTCTTTTTTGCATTTATTCTCCGGACAATCTGTTGTGTTTCTCAGCGAGAAGCAAGGTCATTCGATGAGCATGTTGTGTTCAGTCTAAATTTTGTTATTGTTGTGCCATTATAGGTTAGTTTTGTTTAACAAGACAAGAATAGCTTGTTAACAAGGGACACTTTGCTCATGAAGAAGCGCATTTCAAAATTGTATGCCGAAAACACCGGCCCACATGTTTGGCTGGTGATATGTATATACTACCAAATATATAAAAAAAATCTTACCATCATTTATCCATTCTTTCGCTTAAACTTCTCTCTCTCTCTCTATCTCTCTCTCTCTCTCTCTCTCTCTCTCTCTCTCTGCATATATATATATATATATATATATATAAGAATGGCAAATAAGAAAGTTTTTTGCAAGAAAATAATTCTTGATACAGCTACGTCAAGACAGGTATGAAATATAAAATACAGAAGAATTATGGATATTATGAGTCCATTACATTGAGTTTCAAGTGTCATAGGCAATCTTTGGACGGAAAAAAAAAAGAAAAAAAAGTGTTCAATAAAGCGTTTACATTGCCTGACGGCTTGTCATAATTTTCTAAATGGAAAATTGCCTGAAATACAAAGAGATAATTTTATTTCCTTGATTTGATAATCAAAACTGTAATTAGTCCTCTTTGAATATATATATATATATATATATATATATATATATATATATATATATATATATGTATGGATAGATATATAGATATATAGATAGATAGAAATTGTTTGTGTGGTGGGATCTCAATATATGAGGGTGCCTGTGTATGTTATCGTTATATATGGGTAATTTTGTAGGAGAGTTGGAATCATTGATGCCTAGAACTCTGACCGTAAGATACTGCAAATAATTTCTCAGCTCTTCAACTATCTGAGATGTAAATTCACGTAATTACCATTTCACTAAACATGTTTTTGTAATGCTAGCATCTCTCTCTCTCTCTCTCTCTCTCTCTCTCTCTCTCTCTCTCTCTCTCTCTTCCTCTCTCTCTCTCTCAGAACGTTTTCTATCTAATACCCGAAAATCCTGGTTTCTTAGAACATACTTTAAACACACTACATTAACTTATCTAAATTGATAGTACACATTTTTTCTAGCAATGTAGAGAAAAGCATTTTAGAATAACCTAATACCGAGAAAAAATATGTAAATCTTTAGTCATAATACTAGAATTAATACTTAGAGGCCACTTCTCATGATATTATGATATATTTAATTGAATGTCACTAATTTAAATTTGTTCCAGCCATAAATTTGAACCTATTCAAATAATGGTGTTGTCATTTATTTGTTATTAGTTTATTTACTGCTAAATGGAAACCCAAAGTAAAGTCGTATGAGTATGATTATTCCATGCCATGAGGAAGTAAGAAAATATTACTCACTTAACGCAACGTTTATCATATTATGAAATGGACTCGACTCGACGTGTTTAAATTCTAGACGAACCTTTCTGTATATCACTTTGCAGTCATTAGAAAAATCTCTATTTCTTTTTCTATTATCAGCTATGAAAGAATATTTTCAAAGACTAAATTATTTAGCCTAAGTAAGTCAATTCAGAAGTAGAAACTCTCTGAATTTAAATCAACAATACATAGCAGTCTGTCACATCTTGCCATTTTGAAAAATAGTTTTATAAATACATTAGTTACTCCATACCTTTCACGTTTACGAGATATGTTCCAAAAGTATCAGGACTAAAACTGTATTTAATATTCAGTATCCATATTAATGTGTGCTGTCTACTGATCGAAGTACCTTTTAAACTCTTCTTTTGAAAGCGTGTGGTGCTGCCATGTTGCATTCTCTTTAATGAACGCCCCATTCTGATATATCATTAAGAAGAATTTTCTGTTGAGGAAATAAGTTAAGTAAAGACGTTACTTCTCTTGAACAATGGTTTGCAAGAAACTACAGATTAGAATTATCAAGAATGGAATCATATTCTTAAAATTATCACGTGCTTGTCTAGACAGTAATCTAGACATTTAGAAATCATCACTTTAACACATAAATGTCTCTTGTGTGGACATGTATTCCTTTAACTAATAAAAGAAAAAAAGAAACGTTTCCATTTCCTTCCTTTTATATCACAGCCCATACTTATCTGTTTATCCGTTTATTTTTGCTTCTCACATGATCTTAAATGGAACTTGTTGATTATCTTCTTTCTTTTGACGTCTTGAGCTTTCCTTTCACCACACAAAAAAAAAAGAAAACAAATCAAAAACAATAACAAAAACAAAACTAACGATAAGCTATGTCACCGAATTAGACATATCAATGGATTTAAGAACAAAAAAAAAAAAATGAATAATAAAAAACAGAAAAACAGCTAGCTGTAATTTGTATTGGCGTTTGATGATTCCACTTTCAACGTAGATAACAATTATTGCTTAATGATATAATGAAATAACAGTATCAGTTTGCTCAGATAAAAAAGCAACTTTCGCACATTTCTTGTGCCCGAAGATAAACCACTTGCTGTTAGATTAATGACAGAATCAAAGAGTAAGTTTGCTCTACTCAGAAAAATGGGCAGTATTTAGAATATAGATTTTGTTCATAGCAAGAATGTTTGTCAAAATAAAACATTAAATTCTGATTATTTCAAAGGAGTACATCGATTGGCCACTGGAAAAACGAATAGAGTGATCACTAATATTTCGGGAGACCGGGGTTCAATCCCACGTCGAGTCATACAAAAGACTCAAAAAACGGTACTTGATGACGACTTGCTTAACACTCAGCATTATAAGTTACGGATCAAGGGTAAAGTGGAACAATGCAGGGAATGAAGTAGCACTCTCCCTTTCAACTCGGTTTAGTAGGTATTGAAAAGGGAGCCTTCGGATCATCCTCGATTAAAGAAACCACATTTTCTTATTTACATGTATTTTCTACCGTATCTAATTATTTTCTAAATTATACTTACTATTTCCATGTATTAGTCAAGTTCTATCTATCTATCTATCTATCTATCTATCTATCTATCTAACATTACGGCGGAGCTTAGAATTCGTCGAGTGTATCGTCAACAGTATGGTAAGTCACCTCACCAAAATGGTGGCTCTTGGGTATGACACTAACCTGTATCTGATGGTGAGGCTCCAGATCTAAAGGGTGTAAGGAGTATCTCTTTATGAATTTTATTCGCTGGGCCACTTTGATTAAGACTCAGACAACCTGTTAGTGTCCGATTTGATGGTCAAATAGAACTGTTCAATCATTTATTAAAGGTTATCATTAGTTACTTGAAACCAAATATCTGTGTGTTCATCATTTGAATTTAGCAAAATAATTCATGACGCATCACCGTATGCAAATAAAATAAAATAGATAAATAAATAAAATAAAAAAATAAAAAAAACGACCCCAAAACTGTAAATATGAACCTCCACTGAAAATGTTCCCTTTCTACAAGGCATAAAATCATGCCATTACAAACTAAGCAATCGCTTTCATACACGTCTCCCTCCCACCATATATATATATATATATATATATATATATATATATATATATATATATATATCAAGGAAAATACCAGGGTGTAGAAGCATCCAATTATAATACAAAATAGTTTCAACCGAAGTAAGAATACATATTGTATATATGATTTTAAATGTGTCGTAAGCGACTATCTAATTTTTCCAGATTTATTATATAATTTTTTTAAGGAAAGTATAAACATAGCGTCATACAATAGTAGATATCTTTCTACCGAAGATTTTCTTGATGAAAAAAATATAAAAACAAATATAAAAAAAAGTTATTCAAATAAAAAAAAATTAAACATTCTTTTTTCAAATTTCATTCTCGCCTGGAGTAATATAAGCACTCTCAAATAATTTCTTCATATAACATGTGAAGACGGTCATCAGAGACCTGAAATAATTTTATAATGACACCAAAGACTTGAATTTTTTTCCTTTTCTTTATATATATATATATATATATATATATATATATATATATATATATATATATATATATATATATATATATAAGTCCTTTCATATATTTCTATTTTTTGTTCGTATATAGACGACTTCTGAACGCAAAACAGTCTACCAATTCACCAGAAAATAATTGTGCAATATTTAGCGAAATCTTAATTTAATTTACGACGAATGAGGAGTCTTGTTCTGTGGCATCTGCTTTGCATTTAACAGCAAGAATCCTTTGTTGGATGACGTTATTTATAGCTGTAATAACGAATGAAGGACTAAAGATTAAACTAACGATAAATCAAAGGCCAATTTATCTAGCCCACGTAGCAGTAATGTTATTAGGAAACACGTTGTCTTGAAAAAGTAATGCTAAACAAAAGGGAAAAAAATGAAGAGAGAAGACAGAAGTGGAAAATACAAATGTATATTTGAGAAAAATTACGCACAACACACACACACACACACACACACACACACACACACACACACACACACACACACACACACATATATATATATATATATATATATATATATATATATATATATATATATATACTCACTTTCTTTGTCTATTAAACATAGAGACCAAACCAAACGGGACAGAATGAACAATATATATATATAAACACACACACACACACACACACACACACACACACACACACACATATATATATATATATATATATATATATATATATATATATATATATATATATATATATGCGAGCAATTTTGAACAAGTCCTGGCGGCAACACCCCACAAGACACCAACTGTACGGCCACCAGCCTCCTATCACGAAAACTATCCAAATTAGACGAACCAGACATGCAGGACACTGCTGGAGAACCAGGGACGAGCTCATAAGTGATGTACTCGTATGGACCCCCACATATGGCCGAACAAAAGCAGGACAACCAGCTCGAACATACATTCAGCAATTATGTGAGGATACGGGATGTAGTCCAGAAGACCTGCCGGAGGTGATGAACGATAGGGAAAAGTGGCGAGATATGGTCAGGGATATCCGTACTACCAGCACGACATGATGATGATTATTATATATATATAGGATGTAACCCTGAAGACCTGCCGGAGGCGATGAATGATAGGGAGAAATGGCGAGAGAGGGTCAAGGATATCCGCGCTGGCGGCGCGACATGATGATGATGATGATGATATATATATATATATATATATATATATATATGCATTGCGAGAAAGAGAGATAGAAACAGAGAAAAAAACACACAGACGGAAACACGTATGCATTAAAATGCTTATCATCGTCGAAGACGGACATAGTGACCGGAATTGATATTAAGGACGAAGCTGTTACATTTCACATGATGCTTCTAGCCTGAGGAAAAGCATGGGCCTAATTAGTCTCTTCTAGTTATGTGTAAATAGGCGGGGGGTCTGTTTAATCTTGTTGAGGCAACTGATACAATGAAGAACAGGTAAGGATTAATGCATATTATAACTTCAAATTCTGAAAATTTTTGAAACTCGAAAATTTACAACCCCACCCCTCAAAATTTTCTTCATATTTCTGCTGAGTATAAATGATTGCATTAACTAAAAATAGATTTGCATAATGTTGAAATTGAACAGATTCATAGATTTGTCGCAGTTTTTGTATGCCTAACACACACACACACACACACACACACACACACACACACATATATATATATATATATATATATATATATATATATATATATATATATATATATATATATATGCAAGTGACAGAAAAACCTACGAATTAGAAAAATATGTGGAAAAGATAAACGAAAGAAAGCTGTATATTTGATGTGGATGAAGAATTATTAATTTTTTATTGTTTATGCGAACATGTTTTTCGATTTTTGATGTTGCCTATTTCAAAATAGATTCCATTTATCACGAAATCAATTTTGAATTCATTTTTTCTGTGTTACTCGTTTATCCAAAAATCAAAAAAGTTCACCCTGAAGATGACTTTCGGCTCGTTCTATGTTGTTGTTTTTTTCATTCTTATTTCTATACTTACAATAATTTCTAAAATAATGCTCTTGCATGTTGACAAATTTATTGTCGAAACACGTGTCGGCATAAATAATAGATAATAAAAAATCTTTATCCACACCAAATATATATCCTTCGTCCTTATATATATATATATATATATATATATATATATATATATATATTAATAATAGAAAAAACTGATTCTAAGTATTCAAGAAGAAAACTGTAATTTAAATCCGGCCACAGTAAACCAGGAACCCTTACTTTTAATATGACTACAGGTTGTGAAATCAGGATATTTTAGAGGGCTTGAGAACCATAAAAACTTTTTTTTTACACAAACATGATTGTACATGCTTGTTTGCTTTACAGCATCTCAGAAAGCTGAGGGAATGTGTTCTATATTTTTTT
The DNA here is from genome assembly GCA_963585895.1 of Sepioteuthis lessoniana. Taxonomy (NCBI): domain Eukaryota; kingdom Metazoa; phylum Mollusca; class Cephalopoda; order Myopsida; family Loliginidae; genus Sepioteuthis; species Sepioteuthis lessoniana. The sequence goes on along the minus strand of OY757909.1, from coordinate 59,582,011 downwards.
TTAATAAAATATATGTAGGGTAAGTTGAAAAGTGGTGTAAATCTATTGTGGAGATTTTTTTGTCTTGGTTTTTCAGACTCATGGGCTTCAAGTCATTCTTCACGATAAAATAAAAGGAAGATGCATTTCTCAAAAGCTGCGGTTAATGATATCATCTGATAGCCTTGACTGATTGGAAATATAACTCTTTTCCAATATGCACATTGGCACCCAATATTTCTATGTGGATTTTTACTTTTTAGATGAAGAATATGCATTATAAAAGTCATGACGATGGTAGGGTTTCTCTCTTTCTTTTTTATTCTTTCTAAAAATATGACTCGAATAATCAGCATATACGTCATACAATCTATATGTAAATGTGCTGAGAATACATTCGTATTTGCCAGATTTTATTGTCAAATGCTGAATGCTATTGCACAACACACACACACACACATACACACACATACACACACACACACACACGCACACACACACACACACACACACACATATATATATATATATATATATATATAAAACATTTTCGTCGTTGGTCCAAAGAGAGAAAGAACTATTTTTAAATAAATGGGTCCACGGAGATATTTGTAATTTTTAAGATTTATTTATCTATTTCTTTCTTATATACGTGTACGTTTCTATGTTGCTGCTTTCGTCAGAGAATATATATGGCACAAGGCCTTGTTAACAGTGTACTCAGTGAGACTTGTACTCATTGAACTCACTTGTGTTTGAAGTTAGAATTGTTTCCAGTTGGATATGGGTTTATATGTCACTCCTCTTGAAACCCAATCTCCCGAGCCATTTGCGAACACTCTAACCAATAGGCTATTTTTCAACAATCATAAACATTCTATTCTCGTCATTAATATGACATGGTGAGAGGGAGATTAAGTATTTTCATAAGATTTCACTCGAGCTCAGATATAATAAAAGTGCTAATACTGATTTTGCAATAAATACTTTAAAATTACTCCTGTACATAGACTTAAGAAGTTGAAGATATATTTATTCTTTCTCTAAAGGATTGTTTGTCCGGTAAGAAAAGAATGTTATAAAAATACTTGGAATATTATAAAAACTGAATCTTCTATATTTGGGTTTTATTTGCTCCGCCGCCCACTTCAGGGATATGATGTAATACGAATTAAATCTTAGATCATAAGCCAACTGATTTGAACTTAGTTTCCTTATCAAAATATTACTCAATATCAATGATAAAGCTTTTATATATATATATATATATATATATATATATATATATATGTATATATATATTACGTCGTGGTGTCTTTAACCATGGTTTTTAAGCTTTCAGAATTTTGTCTTATGAACTTGTAACGTATGAAAACCAAGGTCAAAACTCCACCATGTAATATATATATATATATATAATATATATATATATATATATAATATATATATGTGTGTGTGTGTAAGTCTCTTATGTTCGGGTTTCTCTTATATCCGAGTTTGTTCTATTTTGTTTAGGTAACACATGCTCTAATTTGGAGGCAGAGAAAATATATCTTATATCAGGGTTTCTAATATCCAGGTTACACTTTATATATACAATCAACCAAACAACCATCACATTTGATCTATTCAGGACATTTGTTGAAGGAGTCTTACCCCTCTGCAGAGAGACTGTTGGTGTATTTTACTTCCCCAGCCAACAGGGTAAATGTGTAAGAAAAAGAAACCAAGAAAACTCAGTTTAACACAAAAGGTGAACTGAAAGTTTAAGAGTCTTGCAGAAGATTCCAAAGTCATTTGAAGACGGTGGTTTAAGCTAATCACAATTTCTTTGAATAAATTTAATCTATTGTGTTTCAAGATATATTCATATAACTTTGGTAAATATATCTGATAAATTGTGATATTAGTATTATTTCTATTTTTGCGTGATTTAGATGACAGTTAACCTATCCTATTCTGTGGAACTTTATACGAAAAACATATCTTCCAGGAGCCTTCAATTCGTGTTGACGATAAATTACTCCTAAATGGCAGTTAAATGGTAATAATCAAATTCACCACATTCTGCGAACAGAAACTACGTATGTGTTATTTCTGTCAATATATTGTGACGCGAAAGGTTTACTTTTATCCCAGACCGGGGTTTTATTTCGCACGTGTGAAGACGGGGCAGGTTGGCACTTGATACCCTATAGAATAAGTCCTCGTTCAGAGTTTTTCTCTCAGACATATAAGATCTGGCATATTACGTGAGGGGTTAATTTAGGACCAGACCGACCGCTGCTGGCAAGTGGTTCCAAATTTCACACTATCCACACACCCACCAGGCCGCTTTCCTTCCTTCCCCTAGACAATGGAAGAATATGGACCTATAGGTTTTGTCGTAATAATATATTATAGTAGTCGGTAACTCCGGTTTCCCGTGTGATATTTTTAAGAAATTAATAGGACAACTCTAAGCAAGATAACATAAGGTGAATAGGAGCTGAAAAGTAAGCATGAGGTAACAAATTCGTGGCAGAACTGCAAAGAACAACTTAGACCACGTGGTATAATAAAAATACATTAATCCTTTACTATACAAAGAGATACACTTTCAAAGTGTCAAATATATAATAAATGGACAGTCCACGAACATAAATGTCTTTTCTTGACTTTCGTTCTTTTCTTCAAATTGAGAGAGAGAGAGAGGGTGGTATATAAAGTTTGGGTATAAAGGAGAAATGGCCCCCAAAGTTACTTATCTTATTTTTCGACGGGGTTCCACTGGAGAATCTTTCTTCTTTCACGGGCTAATAGACTTTATGCTATTTTAAATACTGGCTTGAAGAAATTGGGTCCCTCGTGTCTCAGATATTCTTTTGTCTTCTACCCGGAGCAAATGGCTATGGGTCTGTCTGCTACGAGCCCTTTCCAATAACTAACATTTCTTCTCGTTTTTTTCGCCGACGGGGAGAAGGGTGCCACTTCCGTTTTTGGGCCCCAGCCAATCATTTGGCTTCTAACTTCCTTCCCTTCCGGTGTCCGGTGACCTGAGGTTACTAAGTACCAACATCTGTTGATATCCCCACTGTACCCTACATTCTTTCTTAACGGTCACTTTTTTGACGGGTTGCCACTGTTCATTCCAACGGGAGGATAGTATTAATCTTATTTCTGTCGTCTCCGTGGGATATCACGTGACAATATGTTTACAAGGGTGCAGAAGTTTGTATAATTTTATATATATGTAAGCAAATAATGAAATCAACTCCATAATTAGCACCAGATATTTTTACAGAAAGCTCGACATTGTAAACATTGTGTAATACATAGTATACCTATAAAAAATACATATAAAACATGTAGATATAATAAATAAGCACACAATATTTATTAATATGCCACGTTTAAGTACACTATAAATATATATAAATCCCATAAATAAGTACACTATTTATATAAAACCCAATAAAAAAGTATACCATAGTTAAGTAGACCATAAATATAGACATCCAACAAATAAACACTGCATAAATATCCACATCCCATAAATAAATACATTATAAAATTGTATACCCAACATAGTCACACAAGTGATAAGTCGCACTCTCTTTCTCTCTCTCTTTATATATATATATATATATATATATATATATATACGCAAGGAGGGGGGATCAACTACACGGTGACCCCAAAAAACAGTATTTTTATTACTTCTACAAAAATATATGGATTCTGTTTTTTGGGGTCACCCTGTACCATTTTTAAAGTATTTGGTATGACGCGACCTGGGATTGAACCCAGGTGTCGTGGACCATTGGCAAAAGGAATTTAATATTCTTAGTGGAATATCATACAATCGAAACAGATATTAGTAGATGTAGCATGATAGACCTTTTGAGAGCAATGGATGATAAGGACGAGTGGCGAGAGAGGTAAGGGAAATCCACGCTAGCGGCACCCCATGATGATGATGATGATGATAGATTTTTAGTCTGTATAGGATTGAAATGCTGTAACAAAAAATATCAATGAGATGTACATATTTATTGTGTATTTTTTTATTGGATATATATTCAAGGTAACCATATTTCTTGTGTGTGCATATCTATGGTACACGTAGATAACGGATATAGATACTTATGATATATTTATTTATTGGATATATATATATATATATATATATATATATATATATATATATATATATATATATATATATATATATATATATATTGTAAAAATTTATTGGATGAACCCGTTCATTGAGTATTTATTTTTTACAATTAAATATTCATATAGATAATGTATATTTATTTTATAGATGTCTATATATAGTGTGCACTTACTTGTGGTACACTTATCATATAAATACTTTTTTTGGGTCACCCTGTAGTTGATCCCCCCCTTGCTTAACACGCAGCAATATAAGGTACGTATCAAGTGTAAAGTGGAGCAATCCAGGGAAAAGAGTAGTGTCCTCCCCCATACCACGTTGTAGTAGCTATTGAAAAGGAAGCCTTCGAGTCACACTCGATTTAGGTCGATAACTTTACTTTCTTTACTTTATGTTTGGTTTTAAAAATTACCAAAAAATTTAATGACGAGTACTTTTTTTAAAGGTAATACCATATATTAGATTAAATTGATTGATTGATTGATTTGAATACTATGTCAGGACCTCTAGGATAACTTTATATGTAGGTTTGATTTGGTGCTTTGTTTTATGGCATATCAACGTTTCTGTGATATTTAATGCCAAAGCCATACTTGTAAAATAAAGGTTGTGATACTATTTAACTCTTAGCTGAAGGGATGAGAGAGTTCAAGCCTTTCCCAAGTATTAGTACGAATATAATTGTGTGAATGAAGTTGGAACTCGCTTACACCGAGGTCACAGTCCAACCTTTTTTCGACATTAGGCGACAAAGATTCCTTTTTTATGTATAGAATAGAATGGATTTCATTATACATTTATATTTACACTAGCAGAAATACCCATCGTTGGCTAAGTTCAGAAAGAAACTTCAAAACTTTTACTCTAATTTATGAAAGTTGCTGCTTCGATATTATTAAATCTTTTGGAGTCGAATATGTGCAAGCTTTTATTGACCGGCTTCAGCCATAATATTATAAAAATTCTGACGTATACAATTGGATTCAATACTGGTTTATCCTAATGAAAATACTGCTAACAATCATGTACATTGCAAATCTATATCTATTCTTGTAACTCAAAAGAAAGGAATACCAATTAAAAAATATCCCAATATTTTGGTTTATAAATTGAAGCAGCCATCGCATAGATATCGGTTTTTGCATAAATGTTACGTAGCCACAATTAACGCCATGTGCGAAATAGACATATAATGTTCATAACGATAGAACATAGGAATCTCGAAATTCGAAAACACCTAACGACTTCTTGTTCAGGTACGAAACCTTTTTATTAACTTTGAGTTAAAGGTTTCGACATAAAGAGGAGTGACACAATCTTGTTATGCTGTCTTATTCACTGGTCCCCATCTCGTGCGGCGGCCATGGCCTGCAAATTCGTCTCGCCTCATCAAGCCCCAAAAGTCGAGACTCTGCGTTCGGCGTCTAGTTTTCAACTCTCCTAACTTTCTTTCAATTCTCCACAAACCTCTGCGCGCTTCCGGTGCGTGACGTCACTCGCACTCCGTCAGCCGTTTCGTCTCGGACTATTGTGACATCTCTGAGTGACACCTTTGTCCGCTCGCGCGCGCACGCGTTAATACCTGCATCAATGTTTGCACCTAACTAACCCATGTGCTGAGCCGAAAGGTTCTCAGCCTAACTAAATCCAAAGGCATGAACCGAAATCCCTCGGCCATTACGTTACATATAAATAAAAGCTTTCGGAAAATTATAAAGACATACATAGAGCTATGTTTATTCAAGAATCACAATAAACAACAATGATCAAAGCTATATTGTTATAGTAACGCAACATCTTCATTATAACTATTTATGATACTTAACAAATCAAATAAGATTCTGGCAAACTTTATATCAAGGTCAAGGCTGCATGAGGATATGAAACACGTTTTTAAAATCACTGAAAGTAAAACAATTAAAAAAGAAAATGTTAAGTAATTTAAACTCCGAAAAATAATGATCTATCAAGTCGAATCGCTTTTGAAATATGTGATTCTGTACTTTTTCCAGTTTCTAATAAACAAATCAGTTAACAATTAAAATATGTGATTCAATTCTTTTTCCAATTTTTAATAATCAAATCAGTTAAGACTTGAAGTCTGTGATTCAGTATTTTTCATAGTTGCCAATAATCAAATCGATATACACTACTTGAGAAACTCCTGACTTTCAGTAAAAATCAGCAATATGATTTTAATTTCATTAGAAATCGGGGGGTATTTGAATTTTTACTTGGGACGTTTACCCCCTATAAACCTTTCAATCGAACTAAAAAGTAAATTTCATGCAACTCGTATTCTTTCTGAAAAAAAAAAATTACATAAGAATATGTACTTTGTTTTTATGGATCTGCTCTTCTCTTTAGTCATATAGATATAAATACATAGAGAGATATACAGACAGACCGTTTATATATATATATATATATATATATATATATATATATATATATATATATATATATATATATATATGTGTGTGTGTGTGTGTGTGTGTGTGTGTATATATATATATATATATATATATATGTACTCTCATTCGAATATACATTTGTACTCATATAAATATATATATGCACATTTATGCACACACACACACACACACACACACACACACACACACACACACACACACACACACACACACACACATATATATATATATATTTATATATATATATATATATATATATACTCAACTAATATATACATAGTGCAATCGTAGGAACAACGCAACAGGCCCTGCACAGAGAAACTGAATAAAACTGTGGAATACAAGTCCACGGTAAGGAAAAGAATCAATAAAATACTCCATAGACACAACGGAGGGAACATTCAAGCAAGGAATATATGCCCTCAAAATCTCTTCTCAAACAGAAAATTCCTGAACGATTCAACACTATCAGCATACATTTGAAGACTAAAAGACACTAACATAACACCACGTATCACTTGGGAAGTTATGAAATCATACCCCACCTACGATAAAATATGCCTCCACGAAAAAGTTACAATAATCCCCAACCCATAATAAAATAGACTATTAAACAACAAATCTGAGATAATCTCAAAATATCAACAGGAAAACAAAGATCTCCTATCCCAATTAGACCCACACACATAACCATGACATCAACTAAATTTCATTCCCCTTCTCATTTTTAGGCACTTTTTTATTTCCATATTTACACATATTTCTGCTATATTCACACCATTCACTATAACTTTTCGATTTGCTATCCAATATACCCACTAGTTTCACTTACACCTTTTTTCTTGCCACATCATCTATCAGTCATTATCGACTGCATACTGATTATAGGACATAATCACCGACCGAATGTACTCTCTTTCCCACGTTATCACATTATGACTACCTTCAAGTATTGCAAGTAAATATAAGTAATATTTTGAGTATTGTCAATAGGTATAAGTACTATTTTTTTCCACATTACTGCATCATGAATACCTACCATCATTGTCAGGGACCATTATGATCATAATTTCATTATTTCTATTATTAATGTAGTAAAAAAAAATTATCAAAACATAACATGATTTATATTCCCTGCCCTTAATTACCACATTACATAATCTGTAAGTTCCACCAATAACTGTTTACAACACAATCATCACCATTACAAAAGTTATTAAAAAATCCTATCAAAAAAATTACTGTGGTAATGAGCTTAATTGTAATCATCATCATCATCATCATCATCATCATCATCATCACTTGTACCATAGCCAGATATGAATACGTGAAATGGAAACATTCATACCGGTACGCAAAACGTTTATAATGTCCGCAACGCACATATATACATAGAACATAGGAATCTCGAAACACGAAAAACACTGAGGACTCCTTAATTCAGGTACGAAACTTTTTATTACCTTTGAGTTTAAAAGTTCTTCGACATAAGGAGAGAGATACACATTCTTTATATTCTGGCTTTTCCATCTCCCCCATTCCCATCTTGTGTGGCACCCGCCACAAAGGCCACTGGCAAGCAAGCGAACGTCAACCGTCTTCTCCCGAGGCAGGACTCAACTCAACTAACTGACTTTTCCAAAATCCCCAAAATCCACCACGCGCGCGCTTCCGGTGCATGACGTCATTCACCTCACTGGTCAACTTTTCAATCGGATTTTTATTTTGACTTCTATGAACGACACATCCTCCCCGCGCGTGCGTTAATACCTGCACTCAAGTTTGCACCTATCTAACCCATGCACTGAGCCGAGAGGTTCTCAGCCTAACTAAACCCAAAGGCATAAAACGAAATCCCTCAGACATTATATTACACACTCAGTAAAATTAACCACGAATCCACATCAAATAAATCTTTCGCTCTCAGAAAAATCGGTAGCATCAAGAGAAATAGAAACCATACTGATTGTAGCAATTTTACTCTACTTTTCCCTTCTCACTCTCTCTTTCTTTGACTTATCCCCTCCCAAAGTAGACTGTTGAAATATGTGTATGTAAGTGCAGATGCATGCTATTCTATGCGTACATATACGTATATACGTATACTCAAACATACTAACATTCAAAAGCACACAAACTTAGGCACGTGGGGTAATTGTTATCGCCGTAGGAAATGAACACGGCGACACGAGTTCAAATCCTGGACGAGACTGATTGCATTTCACATAGCACTAATACCTTTGGCAAAGGTATGAATCCAATTATTCTCCCTCCAGCTATGGGTAAATAGTAGGACAGACTAGGTTCTTCAGCCTTGGTGAGGCAACTAGTCTAGGAGAAGGAAAACTCTGAATTGAAACCTGTTAAACTCCGCTTAAAAAAAATTGACCTTGAGTCATATCCTGCCCGAGCGGAGGGGTTGGTAAATAGGACAAACTTAGGCACACATATACACAAACGAAAACCTCCTTAAGACAAAAAAATAACCGTATCGGTCTTTTTTGAAAATCTTTCAATTTGTCTGACAAATGCATAAAGCATGGAACCAAGGGTCACGGACACTACCGTATATATATAGTCATCCACAGACAGATCTGTTTCATTTAATCAGAACTCATCAGTGTGGCTAGACATACGAGCTTCCCGTAGCTGGGATCGAAACCCGGTTGATTCAAACGCCAATCTGATACTCTACCCCTCATCCACGAGGAACAAGTACAGTGAAGTAAATTTTAAACGGTTATAAATCACAATTACTATTGTTTACATACATCCGCTTAACGGCTACCGAGAGCTCAATTTATATATGAAAAGCTTTGCAATAAACCCTAATGGCAAGGCGATTACTTCATTCGCAAAAGAACTCAACCCTATATATATAAGCTCTATCGTTAATATTGAACACTATTTAATAATACCGCAAAATTTCGTCCACCATAAACTCACCTAGTGAGCTAGTGGGAACCATGAACCTCAAAAATACATGTATGATTATATATGTACACACAAACACATGCACACACACACATATGTATATACACGCATATATATACATACATATAGACATATACTCAAGTGAATGTATATATATATATATATCCATATATATTAAAATCATAGGTATTTGAATTTTCACCTGCGTGATTTACCCCTTTAAGCCCTCGGAATCGTACTGAAAAGTTAATTTTATGTGGTTCATGTTCTTCCTCTTAAAATTTTACATTTGAATTCATACGTCGCTTTTATGTATCTTCCATGAAAACTGGATGTAATTGCACTTTCATAGGAGCACTACGCTGTGTAATAAACCTGAATAGGGATGTTGAATATTATCTTAAGATGGTGAAATTTTGGAAATTGATTGTACATCATCATCATCATCATCATCATATCGTTCATCGCCTCTGGCAGGTTTTCCGGACTGCAACCCGTATCCTCACAGAGCTGCTGTATGTATGTTCGAGTTGGTCGTCCTGCTTTTGAACGGCCATATATAGGGTCCATAGGAGTACATCTCTTATGAGCTCGTCCCTGCTTCACCAGCCGTGTCCTGCATGTCTGGTTCGTCTAACTTGGATAGTTTTCGTGATGGGAGGTACGTGGCCGTATAGTTTGTGCTTTGTCGGGTGTTGCCTCCAATATTTTTTCAATATTACTCGAAGCATTCTTCTGTAATTGCCGTCCAGTTTCTTCTCCAGCCGTTTTGCTATCGTCCATGTAGTGCATCCATATAGCAGTATCGATACGACCGTAGCTTGGAAGAAACTGCGTTTCATTTTATAGGTCAGGTCTGATTTCCATATGATCGATAGCTTATCGATAGCTGTCCATGTATTCGTTAGTCGTGTGTCGATGTCTTTTTCGGTTGATGAGACACTGCTTCCTAGGTATTTGAACTTATCTACCAGTTTCAGAGAGGCTCCGTCTAGTGTGGAAATGTCGCCTGTTGTATTAAAGCACATGTATTCAGTTTTGCGTGCATTGGCATGGAGGCCAATGCCTGCAGCGGCTCGTTCTAAGCTATGCATTAGTGTTTCGGCTTAGTTGGGTGTATTTGCCAGAATCACTATGTCATCGGCGTCGTCATCGTCGGTAATTGTTTTTTGCGGGGTACCTTCTTCTTTTCTTTGTCAGCTCGAAGCCGTTTTCTTTGATTTTATCAAGCGATGTTCTAAGCACGTAGTCTAGACATATGATAGAGAGATATGGGGCTAGCGTGTCTTCTTGCAATACTCCTGCTACAATGTCGAAGTATTCTGTGTCTCCATCCGGCAAACGTACTTTCATTTTGGTGTTTCTATAGATAATCGTTATTGCTGCGACGGTCTCTTTTGGTATGGCGTATGCTAGTAGGATTTGTTCCATCTTCCCTCTGTGAATGGAATCAAAAGCCTTGGTAAAGTCGGAAAATAGTATTGTCGCCTGTAGGTTTTTTGCCCGTACGACTTCAAGGATTCTACGGTAAGTCAATATTTGTGAGGTCGTGGATCTATTTCTTCGGAAGCCATTTATTTTCGTTTTTCCTTAGAATGTTGTCAATTTTGGGTTCTATGTGTTTTCGTAGTCGGGCATTGTAAATTTTGGCTGCTATGGATGTAAGTGTTATACTACGGTAGTTCTTAGCTAATCCTAGGTCACCCTTTTTAGGGAAGGGGAGGATGCATCCCTTCATCCATCTGTCTATCTTATATTGATTATAGATGCGTTGCAGTGTCGGGGCAGTATGTCGTCGAATTGTCTGGTCTCCCATACTTCTGGAGGAATCTCGTCAAGCCCAGCGGCTATCCTATTTTTAATTTTTCTAGGAACTGAGTCGAGTTCCTGCGTGAACGGTCCTAGTTTAATGTCCAATTGCTTACTAATAATTCTGATGATTGCTTCATGTGTAACTTTCGGTGGGTTTCCTAGTAGATTTTCGAAATGCTGTTTCCACAGTTTTATTTTTTCTTGTCGGTTTGTAGCTTTCAGTTTAGCTTTGGTTGTGCTCTTCCTTCTACTCACTTAGTTTATCGCTTGCCAGGCTATCCTAGATTGCCTATCCTCCACCGAGTCTCTAATCTTATCTATCTGATTTTGTATGTATTCTGTCTGTTCTTTTAGATATATGCTTGCTAATTCATTTTGTTCCCGTTTTTATTTTTTTATTTTACTTTGTTCGCGCTAATTATGTTTTTATTTTCATCGAAATTCAAATTTTCACCGGGTACGATTGCTCCCTTTAATCACCTCTAATCGGATTGTAAGTAAATTTCATATTGCTGATTGCATTTTCCTGGAAAATTTTTTTTATATAGGAATAAAAACTTCATTTTTTATATCTCCTATTCCCTTTTGTCCTATGTATACACACAGCCACACTGACAGAAGTTGAGTTTTTTATTATATAGATTTTTTGTGTGACTGTTTTTAAGAGGCTTTTTTCCACTGTTATAGGGAATCTAGTATTCCTATCTAATGCAACTAATTTTTAGACATTTATATGCTTATAAATATTCATATCTATTACTAGCACTTATTTGGTCTCAGATAATTCTAACAGTATGTAAAGCCAGTATGTAAAGCCATTTTATGCAAAATATTTATGGAATTACGCTCTTTGTACGTTCATGTTTGCATTTTCGTGTAACTGTTTCTTAAAAGTTTTTATCCCACACTTTCTTTTAGAATATACATTCATTTTAACCCGTAGTAGGGACACGGTATGAGCAACCACTAAGGGTCCAAGTCGACATGGGGGTAATAACAATAAAAGCGTACTCCACAATCACAGTTATCCAGAACTGGAGTGTCACCGTCTGATTTAATTTAGTTTCATAACCAAGACACCCCTTTTAGGTGTTGGGCTTATTCCTCTACAGGGTATTCAGTCAGCGTATTATAATTAACGCCAACATGGGTAAATCATTAGGGAAAGCACAGTCAGGAAATCCAAAGCACTTACTATCAAGTTTTAAATCGCTATGTAATTCTCTTCATTCAAGTCATATAATTTCAACAGAGTTGCACTGAAGAACATCTTGCCAGTCTTTATTGTTTTTACTGTTAAGGTAACATACATACAAAAATCAGACCATTATAATAAAGATTATGACTTTTCTACACGTAGTGGTAATAGCAAAGTGAATTATATTGATTTTTCTTCCTTACTGACAAGGTCATTGGCTTCGATGACACAGGCAACGTGTAATGTTTCTGAACATTTCATTGTACTATGTTTGACAGTTTTGGTATTCTGCCAATTATTTGTCTCTTGCAGAAAGCAATGACATAGTCAATCTTAAAATAGGACAAATCAAAAAGTTTTTTTTTTTTTTTTAAGACTATTGTACAACTCTTATTTCCAAAAATGGTTAACTTGCTCTTTGCCGACTGAAACATTATTTAAACATGCGGTTCAAACCTTCAATTTTCATTGAATACAAGGGAGAGAAGTAGTTACAGGATAAGACAGAATGATTCCTCGGGCGTGGAACGTAAATAAAAAAGTAACGTAGAAACTATTCCAAATGTGATTTACATCAAGAAAAATAATATTTACAATTGTGTTTTGTTAAATTCATGATGCTTTTAAGGGAGTATATAATCAAAATGATTGTTCAGACAGAAGGGTCTCTTCGATTTTGAAAATCTACGGAAAGATAGTATAAATTGCAAGAACAATTTCATTTTAGAATCAGAAATAACAATATTTTCTATTTTGTGTTATTATTTTAATCTCTTTTTAAGAAGAGTATGTAACCTAAAGGCTAGCTCTCATCAGCTGTAGATTCCTTTTATACCACCCAGAAATTCAATGGCGCTTGACTCGTCATTGCTTCTGGCATTACTTCAATTCCTTGAAGAATGCAAACTTTCAGTTCGTCAGTCTAAAAATCTCCACAGGAAGAAACCAAAAAAAGAATAGATCTGGTGTGCAAGATGGTCAAGGGATATCATCAGATGAGGTGTCTTATAATTTCCTTACACATCCATGCAATCTTGAAATCCGTTGATCCAATACTTAACTTTTTTCTGTATTTCACTTGTAGCATATGCGCAGCACTAATTTTAAAACTGTGGTCATTATATCAGACCCTATACATTTCTGTTATGAATATAAAAGGCTGAAAAAAATCAAAATAAATGTTTTGAACAAATTTATATTTAGCCCAAAATAACTATAGAATATGATGGTGGGACTTTCTTTTCTTACCTGATTCTTATGAACTAAAAGAACACAATGATTAAATAAATATTTCTTATACAACTCAATATGATATATGTCACTTGGAAATATTATTGTTTAGAGGAAATATTTCAATTGATCATGAAGTCATACGGAGATTGTCTTTAACTTCCCACATCTTCTCAGATATATTTTTTGTCATTTTACTACTAATCCAAGATCGATATCGGAACTAAATATTTAATAAGTTTTGAAACAGATCTAATTGATTCAATTTTTAAGTAGCATTTTCAGAATACATATATATTTACGTCAGGCTATTCATAAGCTCCTTAGACCCTGCAATGTATGTTTGGATATTCAGTTTTCTGCAAGATTTAAATATATAATTTACAGTCAACACTGAGGTACGTAACCATTTTTTTCTTAATTACATTCTTATGAATATTTAGATGAAAGTATGTAAATACATATCCATATACTTAATCTACTTCAATTTGCAGCATTTTTTCCGCAATACATTCACTTCTTCGCTTTTTGGATCGTACAGGTATTTTTCATATCTACAGGGTTATATAGTTTAAAATATGTATAAATCAATAGCACATATTAAACTTGAAAGCTTTTTATCATCTTTCTTTTCTTTAATTTCCATGACTATTTTCCACCCATAAAATACAAGATTTGAAACCCCTTTAGTCACCGATACCCCATCAATTTCCCCCTTTTGATGTCAGAAAATGTAATCAGTTTTGAAATAAATTCCTCCCTTGAGCTGAAAGAGGTGCGTTTCGTATTGAAAGAAGATGGCCCCACTGTGATCCCATTTGATTGAGGAATCTCTTTCAAACCAATCACATTAGTGTGATCTTATAGCAATGGCGATCATAACCACATTCGTCAGTATAATTATCTGAAGACATACATCAAATATACTCAGTAAAGATCTTACCCTGTTGTCTTGGCCTATAGAGAATGCCGACTGTATATCTGCAGAAAAGTAAGTCTCCCACGAACGAGGCCATTTGTTGGCCGTGGTTGGTGACCCTAGATGATTAAGGACGGAATCCTAGTAGTTGAGTTGCACTTGGCCCGGCAACCTCGTGGTCAAGTTATTTGCAACACACAAGTTTAGCCCTTACTGGGCAAGACAGGCGGTCGGACTTGTCCGATTCGATCCATTGGTTGGCTATGTAAAGACCTAGCACTTTTATGTTTTATTCCGACAGGAACATTCTGTACTTGCAGCAGATACCCAATCCTTATCCTTTTGGCGTCTGAAGGCGATGGCTAAGGGTCAATGGCGTTGAGAGAATAGGATTTTGACCAGTGCTGAAAATCTGAAATTAGCAACGGCTCAAAAACCTACTCCCAGCTCGAGTATGCTAGTCGTGTATCCCTGTCTCAACCAAGGCAAATGGGATTTTCCCCTTGGTATATTCCAAACACACATTTGACTCTGTTTTGGGTGGTGGAGCACAAGACCAGTACAAAACAAAAAATAAATAAAATGAAACGAAACCAATCTGAATCAGACGCTGAGAATGAGGCAGTATATTCCACAGATTTATTGTTATTGAATCTTATGAGGAGGCCTGCCTAGATAAATTCTTCCCTTTCTTCATAGAAAATAGTTCTTTCACTCTGAAAATCCTAAGGAAAACGATGAAGAGTAACTTGCTTGTTGGGGTAGACAGATGGAGGCAGGCAAAAAACATACTAAAATGAAAACTTTTCCT
This sequence comes from Sepioteuthis lessoniana, assembly GCA_963585895.1. Taxonomy (NCBI): domain Eukaryota; kingdom Metazoa; phylum Mollusca; class Cephalopoda; order Myopsida; family Loliginidae; genus Sepioteuthis; species Sepioteuthis lessoniana. The sequence continues at coordinate 59,566,531 of OY757909.1, read as the reverse complement.
ACTACAAAACTAAGTCTAACCCGCAAGAAAAACTTTACACTTCCGAAGGAATTATGAGGAGTAGGGAGTTGGTGTTGGTTACAAAAGAGGAAATAGCAGCAACCATGGGAAAACAGGGAGTTACAAACCCGAGAAGAATCTTCATTAGAAAAGCTGAAGAACAAAAACTTACTGACATTTAACCAGCCCCATTCTCCCAAAGTGGTGAAGATCAGGTATTGTCTTGCTAGAGTTGAACAATAAGTCCCAGCACCTTTGAAGTACTTCAAATGCCAAAAATATGGAGCCCACTCGGAAACCCGTAAAGGGCAATGGACATGTGAAAAGGACCCTAATTACATGAAGGAAGATTGCTTGAAAGAAAGTACATGTGCAAACTACCGACAAGATCATTCGTCCTGTGCAAGATCTTGCGAGGTTTACAATAAAACGAAAAAGAAAAATTTGACGTGAAACACAAGAGGAATATGGTCTTCCTGGAGGGAAGGACAATAGAAGTGACCTACCTAGAAGAAATCAGCTACGTCTCTGTTGCAAGGAGGGTGGGTGCAATCAATCAAGTCAACAAATATAGAGCTCTCAAGGAAAAATTGATTCAGGTTGAACTGAATGATTGGCCAAAGTTTCAGGAGCACCTGAAAAACTATACTCGGCTGAATTTTACCTTGCATAAACAGAACAAGTTAAGAATGAAGAGAAATCTGTAGAGGTAGTCCACGCGAAAATATCATAGGATCTCCCATAGCAGCATGTACTACTCCTCCTGAAAGTGCTAAAGTATATCGACCAAAATTAAATTGTCTAATCAACAGAGTCTACTGGTTGAACCTCTTTTGTTTTATGTAAAAATCTGTATTTTACTGATTGAACAAACCAATTACTCTAAATCGTCTTTGAAATGGTATAAAGCAGAAAATAGATTTCATTTATTCCACTTCTATCCGCTTGTTTGCTAAATTGGATCTTACCTACTTTAAAAAAGAAAGAAAAAAAAAAACAACAGATGACTTTGCTTCATCCAAATATAAATGAAATCTTTCCAGATTTTTAGGGCAGAGCACTCGTGGAGTAGTGGCTAACGTACTGGACTCCAAAATCGTCGTACGCGAGTTCTGATATTTTATCAATATTATTTTAACACATTGAATGAATATTTTGAAGGAAACAATTTAAATTTTGAGAATTACTAAATTACACGCGGATCTGCTGGGCTCCGGTTGTAACAGCGGTCCCTCTTATAATTGGTACCCCAATTTAAGAATCAGTGAGCGATTTTAATTATAACTGCAGCCGCCCAGTTGGCTGGGGGTGTAAAAAACTCCGACTGCATTTCTGCTAATGAGTACGACCGCCTCACCAATAAGTGTCCTGGATATGATACTTAATAATCTGATGTTGAGGCTCCAGTTCTTGAGCTTTGGAGAATGGGGTGTATATTTTATTATCATTACTCCCAGGTACACTCTGACCTGGAGTGTACTACCTCGTGGTGAACGGGTTTATGCATGTTTCACTACGTCTTAGGTACTTTTCGGACTCTATTGTAACCTCACCAAGGGAAAAAGGTGATGAGGACACAAAACTCTGTCTCAGATCACTAACACAAAAATTTATTCGCTACAACACTTTTACGTAGTCGTTGGTAGAAAGAAACAGTATAAAAACTGAGTCACCCGTGTTAGCTGGATAAATAGAAGCAATACGTGAGAGAGAGAGAGAGAGAGAGAGAGACAGAGACAGACAGACAGACAGAGAGAGGGAGAGACAGACAGACAGACAGAAAAGATGATCTTGTTTGCTGGTTTCGTCTCCACAGTTTCTCGTTCGGTATGAGGCCCCTTTTTTGAATTCCCCCCAAAATAAGGGCCGTAATTTTCAACTGACTTTTCATATTAATGGCTGGTGTTCAACTATTGCTTTTACCTTGTCATGTCTTCTAACCAAATAACTTTCAAAACCAAGTTGTCTCCTTACTTCCGCCTGCTATCTCTTTCTGGTGGTTTCACACCTGCACAGAAACTTTTGGACCTCCGGTTTTTTTCTAGTCGTTTTTAATAACAGAGTAATTCATCCATGACTTTCTGACCTAAGGACGAGCTCATAAGCGATGTACTCCTGTGGACCCCCGCACATGGATGTGCAGGAGTGGGACGACCAGCACGAACCTACATACAGCAGCTGTGTGAGGACACGGGATGTAACCCTGAAGACCTACCGGGGGCGATGGATGATAGGGAGAAATGGCGGGAGACGGTCAGGGATATCCGCGCAGGCGGCGCGACATGATGATGATGATGATGAGTGCAATGGCCTGATTTCTCAATGGTCAGTTGGCCGTTCCGTAGACTCTCAGTCATCTTTTTCTTCTTCCTATTTTTCTTCATTCTCTCCTTCCGCATAAATTAACACTCCTTCTCTTTCTAACTTCAACTCTCCATAGCACGCTACATACCTTTCCAACGATTATTCCAAAATATCTAACCCGAGAAATTTTCTAAACAATGTTTTTACCGTTCTCTGCTCACAAGTATGCGTAATTGTTTATTTTTTATTAATCAGTTTTTGTTGTGGTGTGAATAAAAGTGAATATGGTCGTTTTTACAGGTGGGTTTACGGTAAACCTTGAATTCTAGTTTGTTAACAAATCCTAATAAGTAAAATATCCAGAAAATGTAGGGTGCTGTAGTATTCAACTTCATATGTGAACTTTATAGAAGGTTCGACATCGTTCAGTCTGTCAGTGATGCTTTATAAATCAAGTTCTTGCATTCATTTATCTAGAATTCTTAGAATCTGGCCCCTTTAAATATATTATACCCAACACTGCATATTTCTTCAGATACATCGACGACATACTACTTATCTATCCACAAGATCTTGATTTACATAGCATCACTAACAGACTGAACAATGTCGAACTTTCTGTAAAGTTCACATATGAACTTGAATACAACAGCGCCCGGCCTTTTCTGGACATTTTACTTATTAGAAATATCAACAAGCTAGAATTCAAGATATAATCGGTTTTTTGTTAATTTGAGTTCCTCTTAGCAATGTTATCTAACCGATACTTCTGCCATTTCTCTGCGACGACTACAAGAATACTTTGAAAACAATACAAAAAATGCAATACAATTCAAAAGGAGCAAAGGGACATGCAACACGTTAAATTGCTCATAGTTCGTGAATATATGTTCGTTCTGTTCTTGTTTCACTCTCCTTTTTCTCTTTTCTTTCTTTCTTTGTTTCTAAAGTCAATATCGCTTTCTCTCTTTTTTCCTTTTGCTTTCATTTTGCCCGAATCAAGTTCTTTTTTTTTCTGTTGAACCAATGTCTTTCTTATTTCGCACTCATCCATTTTTCTTTTTGGACTCGTAAATTATTTCTTCTCATCTTTCTTGATTTCTCTATCTCTTTCCGTTTCCTCCTACCTCTTTCGTTTTCCCCAAGCCTATATATTCGTGTTGTATCTTTTAATACTCTCTAACAGTGATCCATATAAACACAAACCCTTGCCCACCTGCAGGACAAAGAGTTTTCTTTAAAAAATTCTTCCTTTTTTTTTTTGTCTGTACTTCAAGTCTTCTTTATTTGCTCACCAAAGAGGGACATATTTTAGGAACCTTTTCCTGTTTACACCGACGTCTGTCCTTTCTTAAATCCATTGGTTCACCTCATTTCCGACGCAGAAATACAAGACATCACCCGAGACCAAAATACACGGAGAATCTATTCACAATTTGAACACCCCACCAACCCAAAATTCGCTACTTAAAACCAAGAAGAACAGAATTCATTTGTCAGAATTCAGCTAGAATTATTTGTCATGGAACAGTGGGGCACCCAAACTTATTACCGTATATCCACACAATATTCAAAACACAGGTGTGAACACTCGGACAGTCAGACTCGAAATCATACTGAACCGAAAAAAAAAAAGGTGACCAACACATTAAAAAATGTATTATATTGTTTCATTTCTCTGACGTTTATATCTTTCCCTTTTCCTTCTTCTTTCTTTTATCTTTTCTTTCGTCTTCTTTTCTTATTTTAAATCTGAGACACATACAAGATAGCGTGACTTAACAGAGGAAAACATACAGAAGAGCACTTACCTAGATGTAATCGGTGGTGTCGTTGTTTTTGGGGTTTTTTTTCCCTTTTCGGCTGTCTTTTCTTCAGCACGTGGTCTTGTATTTCTTTCCTTCTTTCGGTTCTTCCGCTGCTTTTTGTCTTTTTTCTGTTCTTTTATCTCTGTTTTTTCTTTCTTTTCTTTTCTTCTGTTTTAGCCTTTAATGTTGCTTCCTTGCATTTTCCTCTTTCTGTTTTTCTATCATGGTTTCTTCTTCCGTTTCATGTCCTTTTTTGACGCTGTCCCCTTTTTATTTCCTCTATTTTTATCTCTCTTACGAACCGATGGGTTGTTTGTAAAATATTTCTTAGTCATTCGGTTTTCTTCTTCTTTTTTTTTTCTTTTTTCTTTTGGGGCTTCCTTTGTTTTCTTTTCTTTGTCTAGTGTTGCTTTACTTTGTTGAACTTTCTTTCCGTATTTTCTTTCCTTTATTTTTTGGTTCTTCTCCTATGTTTTCCTTTTCCTCTTTTTTCTTTCGACTTTTTACCTCGTCTTTTTTTAGTTGCTTTTTTCTTTCTTTTCTGTAAATTTTTACTCGGCTTTTTCTTTTTCTTTCTTTTTTCCTATTTCCACTTTGTATTTAACTGACCCAGGTTCGAAATAATCACGTCATGTGCGACGTGGACTGGTTTTGGCACCAAACAGACGTTTGTATCATAACTGTACGAAATTAATGTTTGTACCACCACGTGATGAACATGTTTGTTCATGTATCGTGGCGTCTTATACAGTTGTCGGACCCTGTGGTAACCTTAACGTTGGAAAAGGTAATGAACACACAAAAATCATTCTTAGTTCACTAACACAAAAGTTTATTAGCTACAACACTTTTTAAGTAGTCATTGGGAGAAAGAAGCGGTGTTGAAAAAATGGGTCGCCTGCGTTAGCTGGACAAAGAGAAACAACATATCATGAGGAGAGAAACAGAGGCCAGATACAGACCTTGAATTTTCTTTCTGGTTTTCGGTTGTAGTTCTAACATACCTTTTCGTTTGTATCGCGACCACAGCAGTGACTCTTTCGGGAGCTAGTACCAAAATGGGGGCCAAAAACTTCGACTATCTTTGCATTCTCGTATTTGTCATGTCACAGAGCCGAATAACTTTCAAAATCGAGTCGACCCCTTACTTCCAGCTGGTGATGGAGGAAGGGGCATATCCGTTTGTGGTGGTTTCACAAAAGGTTTGGAATCTCCGTATTTTTGGGTTTTTTTTTATCACAGAAGTCATTCAAGCGTTACTACAAAAATTCCATGGCCTGGCTTCTCAGAGGTCAGCTGGCTGTTCTGTAGACTCTCAGTCTGCTTTTGCTTCGTATTCTTCTTCTTCTCTCTCTCCTTCCATAGAAATCTTCTCGTTCTCTTTCTAACAGCAACTCTCCATGAGGTAAAAAAGACATTTGTAAGCATATGTATTTAATACATTTATATAGACAGGATTCGACATTAAATAAATAACAAGAGTCAATATACCATAAAACATAACCGATTAATATAATTACTAGTACATATTTATAGACATTATATTGTTAATTTGGATGATTAAAAGGACTATTACTGAAGGTGAATGGCAATATATATATTTTTTAGGTTTGAACACAAGAAAAGTCTCACTTCACTGTGAGGTGTTTCTTGGTAATTGTTCCACACACAAACACACACACACACACACACACACACACACACACACACACACACACACACACACACACATATATATATATATATATATATATATATATATAAGCAAAAGTGATCAGGTCAATATATTTCTTCTGTGTAGTTTATTTGTTCTGGTTTACAACTCGTTACGACCTTAGCTCATCGTCAGAACGAAAGGGTTTTGTGAAAGTAAAGGTTAATCCAGAGAGCTTTTAGTTTTTTGTTGATTTCTTCAGATAAATACAGCTTGAGATACACACACACACACACACACAAGCATAAATATAGTATTGATACAAATTTGGTTAAAAACAACCGAACGTTTGTTCTTTCGATATTATGATTTTAGGAATTTTCTACATCAATTAGACCGTAATACAAAGAAACTATCATGAAAGCTCGAGGAAAATCTAAAAATGATTAAAAAAGATTGTGCTATATATATATATATATATATATGTGTGTGTGTGTGTGTGTGTGTGTGTGTGTGAGATAGATAGATAGATAGATAGATAGATCGATAGATAGATAGATAGATAGATATTTTTACTTTTGGTCCATAATCAGAAGGATTTAAGAACACTGCATATTTTAAGAAATAATCACTAAATAAAATAAAACATACTGTACTTCTTGAAAAGAAAATTTTTTCTTAAAAGGGTTGAATTATTAATTCGTCTATGTTTTGTTGCATAACCAAAGTGGTAATCATTCATCTTGACCTCTATAATACAACAGAGAATTTTCGCTTGTTTTTAAATGCTAGGTTTTCAACTTAAAGGGAACCTCACTCACTTAGCAGGAAAACTCACTCTGATGAATGAAATGACATTAATCTGTTTTGCAAATCATGATTTATAGATTTTCTGTCTAAAGATGCCCCTAACCAAAGTAAAAACCGCCAGTTCTTACTTGACGCTAAAAAATACCCAAGTTAGAGATTCAATTACGTAACGTTATTTCATAAGATGAGTAGTTCGAATAATTTGATTTATGCTTTTTTCAAAGGTTAAAAAAAAAAGGAATCGACTCGAAAAACAATTTGTAATGTTATTACACGCTCTGTGACGAAAGAATTTTTTGGTCGGGGGATTTAAAAAAAAAATTTAGTAGCTATTCGAGACAAAACGAAGTGAAGGCAAAATAAACACGTTTTTGTTTTTTATTTTTTTATTTTTTTTATTTATTTTTAAAGTAAATAAACTTAAATTAATGAGGTTCAACAGACAGAAAATAAAGACAACAATAAAATAGAAAGCAGAGAGGAGGCTTGAAATTAAATAAGACTTTCATTTATCGAACGTGATTGTGCTTCCCTGCCCCGTCTATTTAACCATAAGATTTTGAACTGAAATGTCCCAATATAACCTAAAAGAATTGTTACGTTTTTCCCTTCCCATATTTCAAAAGCGCTGGTCTCAAACATTTCACAATTAACACAAAGCAATTTTGAACAGAATTGCAGTCTTTATTTACGAGAAAAATTATGGTTACAATTAAAAATTTTCTTCTCAAAATTTTCCTTGTTTACACGCGTTCGTACAATGATTGTGATAGTCTCTGAAAGTAGATGCAGATACCAAGTCCAAATACACTTAAGTAAGTGATCCATATATTTACTCCCAACTGATATAGTAAGCGGTCCAAAGGCAAGAAAAATGTGTATTCAAATCTGTTGTCGACTTGGTGAAGCATGTGAGGATATTCCTGGGTAAATAGACCTACTACATAAGTGTTGCCCATATGATAAACCAGGTCCATTGAGAATTCTGGGAATAGCGTTCGAGATAGAAACGGGCAAGCCATTTTCATCTATGCTGTCTGTAGCGTTGAAGGTAAACCTTTTATGTAAAGCAGTTTCTGTTGCACTAATGCATCTGGTTTCAAAGCATGAAATTAGTTCTTGACAGCGGCGGGGGATTAATAAGACAAGAGCTTGTGCTCACAATATTTGGTAAGGTTTCTAAGGAAATCAACTTAAGATACAACCATTAAATGTTAAAGCACCATTTGTCAGCATGCATGTAATTATTTACGTACATATCTTTGTCATAAACTGGGATAAAAAAAGCTTGGTTTGTAAATAAACAAAAATAAAATAAAACCTCAGAAACGCTGCAGCAATGAATATCCGTGAAGAAATAGAGTAGGCAAAAAAGAAAAAAAAAATGCAGCTTAAGGAGCGTTAATTTATAAGAGAGTCGATTATGTAATGGTATTTCATTATTAGAAATAATAAAATTTGATTATAATCGAGCTTGTTGATGCGATAAGCGATTAGAAACGGTGTAAATACATATAACGGACAGGAGAGGGGTTTGGTTGTTTAAAAACACATCAACCTTTTGAAGAACAGTAGTGGCACTATCCAACCCATAGCTAGGGGGATAAGGGGGGTTCATACCATTCCAAGAATATTTGTCGGAAAGTGAACATAATAGCAAGACTGGAATGGAGGTGCCCGTGGTGTAATGGTTATCGTCGTAGGAAATGGACACGGCGACACGAGTTCAAATGATTGTATTTCACATAGCACTAATACCCTTGGGAAAGGTATGAATCCAATTATTTTCCTTCCAGCTATGGGTAAATAGTAGGACAGACTAGGTTCTTCAGCCTTGGTGAGGGAACTAGTCTAGGAGAAGGAAAACTCAGAATTTAAACCTGTTAAACTCCGCTTAAAAATTGACCTTGTGTCATATCCTGCTCGAGCGGAGGGGTTGGTAAATATGACAGCGAGACTTGAATTTGAACACGCTTTCGACAATTTCGCCGTCTATTGCTTTAACTATTATACTACGAGGACCTTCCCATCTCAATAAGAGATAGTTATTGAATCTGTGTTGCAAATTTTGTTCAGTATAACATATTGTTGGAGCTGTAGAATACACCAGCTGCATCTCTGCACAGAAGTCAGACCCTCCAACGGGTGTCCAAGATATGACACTAAACTATCTGATGGTGAGATTTGAGCCCTGGAGCTCTGGGAATCTTGAATATACATTCGTTGATATATCTCCCTTGTTAAATTTGACATAGTTAGTTAAAATGAGTTAGGGTTCAATCTATGAGTGAAAGAGAAATTACTAACCATTTAAATGTGTGCAAACCGATGATTGATGTTAAATTGAATTGATAATGTTAAAGAGCAATACTTAAAACAGTTCAGCAATGTCAAAATTAACCACTAATCTAAATAGAATGATTCTAGTTAGAAAATGATACTTAATAGTATTTAACTGAGTTCAAACAAATGAGCCGTTCACCCTGCTACATAGTCTGGAACGAGCAGCTGCTTGCATAGGCCTTCATGTCAACATAAACAAGACGGAATATGTGTGTTTTAATCAAAGAGGCGACATCTACACACTAAATGGTAGTTTTCTGAAACTAGTGGACAAATTCACCTACCTAGGAAGCAATGTCTCATCAACCGAGACAGACATCAACAGATTAGTAAAGGCAAGGACAGCTATCGATTGCCTATCGGTCATAAGGAAGTCACACCTAACCGATCAAATAAAACGCAGTTTTTTCCAAACAGTGGTCGTGTCGATACTGATATATGGATGCACTACATAGATGCTAACAAAACGCACGGAGAAAAAAGCTTGACGGCAGTTACATTAGAATGCTGCGAGCAATATTGAACATGTCCTGGAGGCAGTACCCAACAAAGCAGTAGCTGTACGGCCACCTACCACCCATCACAAAAACTATCAAAGTTAGACGAACCATACATACGGGACACTGCTGGAGAAGTAGGAACGAACTCATAAGCGAAAATCTCCGGTGGACCTTTTCACATGGACGAGCAAAGGTAGAACGACCATCGAGAACCTATATACAACAGCTCAGCGCCAATATAGGATGTAGCTTTGATGACCTACCGGGAGTGATGGACGATAGAGACGGGTAGCGGAGGAGGGTACGGGAGATCCGTGCTGGTGGCACAACATGATGATGATGATGATGATTTATAAAGCATTTCTGTTTTAGGTCAATCCCTAACTTTAAGTCTGGCAGAGAAAAAAACCTAAATGATCCAACCTTTGAATAAACAAATATAGAAATTTGGGAGAAAATTCCATAAAAAATGGCTGAAAACATTCTTATTGTCTGAAAAAAATCAGAGAATATCTTAAAAGAGGAAAAAAAACAACTCTGACTGAGAAATAAGTAAAGGAAGAAAAGAGAGAAGGCCAAACTACATTTTATTGAATAAAAATTCACACAACCAAATAAAATTTGCATAAATATACGTTTTATTGATTAAAATCACTCTAGAAAAAAATAAAGAAATACAAAAAAAATTAAAAATTAAAAAATACCTTAGAAGCAAACAATTCTTTCGGATTATTATAAAAAATCATTCTTAATTTCTCCTCTATACGCAACTAGCAAAATTTATCACCCGGTTTGTATTTACGGCATTTTTTATAATTTCCTATTTCAGTATAGGGTGTATGCCTAATTTTGTCTAGATCTCCATAATGTATTTTGATAAACTAATTTCATTCTTATATGTCTCATGGGTGAAACTACATTTATGGTTATTATTTAATATATATATATATATATATATATATATATATATATACTCCACTTTCGTATTGGCTAATCACATGTTAAAAATGTAACATCCCATCAAAATATTGGTTCGCTTAAGACTGCTATAGAGGAACAATGGAGTAAAATGTTTGAAGAATTTTATTTGAAAGTATGCCAATCGTTTCGAAGCCATAAGCTAAACAAATTGTAGCCATTTTGAGTAAATTAACTGTTTTGTGTCTATCTTCTTATTTAGTAGTTTATATTTTCAAATTAAAATAAATCTTCTTTTATGATCCTATTTACCCAACCCCTACGCTAGGGCAGGATAAGACACAAGGTCAATTTTTAAGCGGAGTTTAACAGGTTTCAATTCAGAGTTTTCCTTCTCCTAGACTAGTTTCCTTACCAAGGCTGAAGAAACCTGTCTGCCCTACTATTTATCCATAGTTGGAGGGAGAATAATTGGATTCATACCTTTCCCAAGGGTATTAGTGCTATGTGAAATGCAATCTTCTTTTATAATAGTATTTTTATTATTATACTAAGGTAAATAATTATCAAAATATTCTCAGTATTTCTTAATCGTAGAACTATATCTGGTTAGAAGTAATAAGTTCATAATCCAGATTATGCAGAAGAAGCAACTAACCCAGAACTTACTGAAGAATGTTGAACCTGTTCTATTCATTAGTGCTTTAGAAAGTTATGTATGATTAGTTGGCTTACCAAACCCACTTTGTTTCGTGTCTGTACAGAATCGTGTCTGTACAGAATCGTCCTGGTTATATCCACAGACTCTCCAGACATAAGTTTCCTCTCAGAGTAACTGAATATTTCTTTATAAAACGTTCTTTATGAACTCATTTTAATTCCTTTTACTTTTCTATTCTTAGCGTTCCTAATTATTTTATTTATTTTGATTATATTGTCAACTTTTGTTGGGGTCCGTCATTTACATTTGATTTGATTTAATGGCATATCTAACCTTGTAGGTTATTTAAAGTTAAATCCTTTATATATATATATATATATATATATATATTGTCATCCACAGACAGGCTGTTTCGTTCTATCAGAACTCTTTAGTGTGGCTAGACACGCAAGACACTTGAAGCCGGGATCAAAACCCATCCAACTTTACGTTTGACTAAGTCTCAGACCTCTAGGCCACCAAGTTGACCACGTTGGCTAAGGGAATTTTTAAGGAATTTATGTAGCAACAGCAGCAGCGTCAGTTTGTTTACATTTTTATACCCTATCGGCTACCAGAGTGCTCAATTCTTTCGAAGAGCTTTGCATTATGCGAGTGGCAGCCGACAATTCCTTCACCAGAGTGCTCAACCCCCATGAGGGAGCGTATGTATTGTCATCCACAGACAGACTGTTTCATTCTATCCGAACTCTTCAGTGTGGCTAGATAATATATATATATATATATATATATATATATATATATATATATATAGATAGATAGATAGATAGATAGATAGATAGATAATCACACACACACACACATACATATATATATATATATATATATATAGGATTTGTAAACGCATAATTTGTAGATGATTCAAATGAATCAGAACTCATTTGCTTGTACAGTCAACTGTTTTCAAGCATTGCTATGTAGCGCTAACAATTTAATTTAACGTTAGTCATTGGTTTAACAATGATTAAATGGTTATAGATTTGATTTCCAGAGAATATTTCGTAAGAAATTTTATTCTTTACAAAGGTCAGAGCTAATTTGTTTGCACACAGTTAACTATCGCTATTTAGCTATAACATTTCTATTCAACACTATTTATTAACTTGCACAGTTAAGTGGTATCAAGTTTTTTTTAATGTAATATCAATAATTCAGTTTTTATGCATACTTCAATGGATATAAGCATTCTTATCGAACACAAATAATTATAATAAGAATAAAACATTTGTTTGTACACAATTGAATGGTTTCAAGAATTCCGATGTAACACTAACTATTCAATTCATCAAGTCATTTTTTGTTCTCAGTTAAATGGTTAAACAGTAGTTATTTTTGGCCTACTGATGAGACCGAATCAGGTACAACCATTCCGTGTCTGACTAGGACCGGTAATAATGGCACTGAAGGGGTAGTCAACACTCCCCAGTGCTCCACTTTAGCGTCATATCAGAACACTCACTGGGCTTACCTCTCTGCCGAGATGCAGTCAATGTATTCAACAGCCCCTCTCGACTGGGCTGTTTAGATTTGAATGAAATATAAATTGTTGTCATAGGTTTGATTCATAATTGGTGGGGAGGGGGTAAATTTTATCTTTTCCTATTTGATTATTGCTTTCTCCAATACTTTTTTAAAATTTTTGGTTTGTCTATCTTATTTTCCAAACATGAAGTTATTCTTAAAGCATATCCTTTTCAAGATAGTTAAGTTTTAAAAGTTTCATATATAAAACTCTCACGTTTCGCTTTTTAATGCTCAAATGCTATCACTTCCTTTGTTTAAAGACGTGAACAGAAGATAAAACAATTAAGGGAATCATTGATCTTGTTGATTAGATGTTTTACATACACGAAAAGCTTACTATATTTAGAAGACAAGAGTTGAATCCGGGTAACAGTTGTTTCAGAATGTCACAGACACACGCATATTGTCGAGATGAAGACAATTGATGAAAATCTTTTTTTGAAAACGTTTATTTGAATTTTACAAAATATTTAGAATCATTGCCATTGCAAGTGTTTTAACATAACTATTAGTTTCACGATGTCAGTCGATATTTAGATTGTTGCGCAAATAGTTATTATTTTCGTTAATTTCTAAGCACCGATTGTGTACCATTCACCCTTAGGGAGGAGGCTGTAATATCAGAGTGGGCGCTAACAAAATCCAAAATAACATTTTTTGTAAGTTTTTTTTTTAAATTTCTCCCTCCTTCTCTTTATTTCAAACGGAAACTAATTGACTGAGCAAGTACATATTGTTAACAAGCACGGATTTCTTATTACGTAGTTGGTCTTGTTAATATTTGTCTCTGCTTTCCACCTGACATGACTCGATTCAAGGTCAATGACCCAAAGGTCACGTTGTTGGTCTTGCTAGTGGAAAAGGAATGATGCTTAATGTATCCTCTAAACGCAATTTACAATTTCTGGACCATGGGATTTCTTAAACTCTTTCATTTGTAAAAACGCTGAAATATTTTAATGCCTGCATATGAGTGGACTGCATTTGAAAATGTCGACCTTTCTCATTGGAGCACTTGGATTTAATTCATTTCACCCAAGGTTTCCTTTAACAAAGTAAAAATTATTGTTGTCGGGGTACGATATAGTGCTAAAATTATAAAATCATTAATCACAACTTTTCTGCGAATATCGGTATTCACTCTATTTACTATGTTCTGTTTAAAAAAAAACAGTAAAAATTGTCAATAATGTAAAATGATGGTAACCCTTACGATTAGACTGATTTTAGAGCACAATGTTTTTCTAAAAATAATTTAAACATCTTTTTCCCAACTTGCCTTTTAGCTATTTATTACATTTGTAAGAAATGTCGTTGTAGACAATCCATTTCGCGAATTTAGATTTTTATGGGATTTTTTAGGGAACAAATCGAAGACAAAGAAAAAATCAAAAAACTCAACAACCAACAATTATGATCCACTTGAATTGATTCGGTCATATTCCCACCGAAGAATTATTGACGCATCTTTATTTACTGTCAAGCATCTTAAAGTAGATTAAACCCTATGCAGTAAAAAAATTGTGATCAAAATGTAGGTCACTTACCAACTCCATATTAATGAGGAGAAGTGCTTGTAAAGGACACTTGACTGACAGATCAACAACAGCAAAGACAAAAATGCATCTCCACTTAAGGAAAGCTATCCAAAAACAGAAGTTATATAATACATTTTACACGAATTTCGCGACAAGGAATCGAAAAGATAATAACCATATGACACCAAGAAAAAAATAATTAGAACTTGATGTAATATAATACGTTTAAATGATAAAATAAAACAAATGTCGCAAAAAAGACTTCGTAATTATCTATTTAAAGGTTTGCAAACAAACGAAACGAACTTATTGCAAAATTTAGGTAGCCTAATATATTCTGAAAAGAACGATACATCCCCTCAAAATAAAGACTCCCAAAAAATAAATAAACAACTAATAAAGTACGCGTTGCATGAAGCATACAATGAAAAATGACATTAGAACATACCTCACTTACGCAAACAATGCAAAACAGTCTGCACTACCTCAATGCATATATATATATATATATATATATATATATATATATATATATATATATATATATATATATATATATATATATTGTAATGGTTTATATTTTCTCTGTCTGCTGAATGCGTAAAGCATGAAATCCAGCGTCACAGAAAACACTTTGTAATATATATATATATATATATATATATATATATATATATATATATATATATATATATATATATATATATATATATATATATATATATATATATATATATAATTGAACAGCATATGATGATAATACAGGAAGGGTTAATTTAAAATACATATAGTCTGTTAGATCACTCAAATCATACTTTCAAATGACAAAGAAAAATATAATTGAACTGCAGATGTTCTCATAAATTTTCCATAAATTCTAAAGCGTTCACTGTTTTATGATTATTTGGTTCGGAGAAGTTGAAACTTTGGAGAGATCTTCATTATTTATTATTTTGCACAAGTTATAAATATTGCATCCTTCGTGTATTATTATTCTGCAAAATCACTCGTCGAATTATTGTCTAGTAAAAAGAAAGAAAGAAAAATATATTTTCTCTTTCAATGTGTAATTTTCAAAAGAATGTCGAAATACTTCCATATTTTATTCAGCTCATGTAATCTTAAAAAAGAGAATTGTTTCAGATTTTTTTATGTCTATAATTGTTTATTTGTCAAAAAAGTAAATAATTAGATAAAATTAAACTTTTATGAAAATCTATCTCTAAATGGTCAGGATCGTTTTTATTTCTAACTGACATAAAAATAAATAAATAAATGAAAACATGATTAGATAAATAAAGTTTCACCGTTTCTCAACCTTGGGTTGTTTATCAATTAAAAGACCTGGTCTTTCAGTAAATGTTTTCATTAGTAGATATTTCTTATCTGATAATCATTTAACATTTCAACAAGTATATATATATATATATATATACTTGTTGAAATGTTAAATTATATATATATATATATATATATATATACATGTTGGTTTAACCTCAACTTCGTGGAGACTTACAATGCACCTTTCTGATACAAGTTCAATAGCTCAGCATTTAAAAAAACATTCATGCCCAACAACACAACTACGGAAAATTCTCACCGACAACACAATATCAGAACATCGAAATAATAAACAAAAACTTCAGATTCTCGAAGCACTACATATTAGAAACATGCAACCAACACTTAATATAAATAATTTTCAAACCAGTGCTAATGTACTTAAATGTTTTTAGCTACTGTCACTAATTATAGAATTCCACATAAAAGCAAACGCCATAATCTTCAACGGCAAAGAGCCCTTACACAGTAGTAATATGCTAAAACAAAAGTTACATCACTTTTGTAATAGATCCTCCCCTGATGATGGCCCAAAGTCGGGCAGAAAGTACCAGGGATACATACAACTATGGACAATACATAAATCAATCCCCCCCCCAATACGATAAAAGTAATACGGGAATTCGAACGGATACAGAAGAAAATATGTAGACATAAAATGTCTAATATGTTTAATGAAATTTGCATTAACGAAGAAATGATGCCTAAATATATATATATATATATATATATATATATATATATATATATATATATATATATATATTTGCTAATCTAATATCTACCAGCATTCACGGTACCAGAAAAAAAAGATTTAAAAAAACCCGCGAGGAACAAGAGATGAGAATATCTCGAATCACCGCCCGGGGAAAAAAGAAAAAATATTATAGGTCAAAAGAAAGAAAAGGCCAACCTCGTCAGACCCCTTGAAAAAAATCAAGGGATATATAGTCAGATGGTCAAAAGAAAACTAAAACCTTCCGCGAACACTGCAATGCTACAATTACAAGAGTGCTCAACACGAGTGGAGCCAATTACAAAATTAACTTAATTTTATATATA
>OY757909.1:59505482-59545482 GCA_963585895.1 Sepioteuthis lessoniana | reverse complement strand
ACACAGACACAGACACAGACAGACATAGACACAGACGCACACACACACACACACACACACACACACACACACACACACACATGGTATATACATGTATTTTTTACTCCGTGCTATAAGTAATTCGGCACACACATGATTATATATATATATATATATATATACATATATATATATATATATATATATATATATATATATATATATATATATATATATTGATAGATTAGCAGAATAATCGTTGTTTTTTTTTAACTCATATGCTTTTCTCACAATATAGTAAATGTCATTCCTTGTATCTCAGATTCCGTCTCAAATAATTTATTAGTTTCATTTGAATTCAGTTTAAATTCCTAGTTTTTCCAACGATCAATATTTCAAAACTAACCACTCACGCCAGAAACAGGCTGCTTCATTGGGACGTTAAGATGATTATTATTCCCTAAATTATTACTTCTGTAGCCATTTTGACCTTCCAAAAACACATGCCCTTGCTTACATAAAGCCAAATAAGTACGCGACTGCATGTATTTCAAAGAATATTTTAGATTAATTCAAACAAATTATTATCTTTCTGACTTGGATAAATTGGAATGAAAATCTTGCTCGAAATCTAGGTGCTAAGCTCTCAACTTAAAGTAACCAAATTTTATTTCATCTGACTGTTTTCGACGCGCAAAATAATCGGTTAAATAAAAATCAAATTTAATGAAAATATTAAAGCATAAAACTCAAATTAAAAATGCACACAAACATATATTGCTATTACAAAATGCGTGCACGAAGATATGTATCCTTATGCACAGTTAGCAATATAAACATGCTCAATACCATAGCTACATCTGACGATTTAAACTAATTATTTTTATGTAGCGAACGGCTATACAAAAAAAAAAAGAAAAAAAAAAAGCAACACGTTGTTCTGGAATAGGCCCCGAACTATGTTCCAGCTGATGATGGTGGTTGAATAGTGAACCTATACCTCCAGGTTCTGCTCTTTATCTTAAAAATCATGAATACAGAAATAAAACTTATGCTGTTCTGTGTGTATAGGTGTGCGTATAATTATTCACGTACACATTTACACGTTCTGTGTAAGTTGCTGGCTATTCTGCGTAATACAAGACACACAAATGTGTGGTGTGCCCTTTCTTCTTTTTTTTTTTTTTTTATAATACACCCAATGTTTATAATAGTTGTTCGAAACACGCATGCTTTATGAGTTAAGGAGCGGTCTTTCTTTTGCGTGCAATATATAATTTTTTTTCTTTTATCTCAGTCTCTCTTTCTCTCTCACCGTCTCTGAAATTTTCTTTCTCGACAACTCAAGATCTGGTCTACTCTTTTAACATTTTTTTTCGTTGTATGAAAAATACGAAAAGAGGAATGAAAGTACTTTTTGAAAGGACGTCATTTTAACACAGTCTTCTTTCTTTTCTTTTCTTTTTTCTCTACGTATTGATTCTATGAGTTCAGAAATGTATCGGGGGAAACAAAATTAAAAGTGAGAGAGAAAGAAAAATTATAATGAAAAAATAAAATAAATAAAATAAAAAAGGAAAAACAACAAAAATAACATATTTTTTCATGGTCATATTTTTCTCCGTAATACCAAACAAGTAAGCTAAAGCAAAAATAATGAAAAAATAATAAAACCAATATTAATCTTCAGTGGATGAGTTGCCATGTACATAGTTTTCATTTAGTTTACCCTATGTTTAAATATAATTTATTTTAATAGAAACTGTTTCAAAGTATTCGTTTTATCTTCATGTATTTATTTATTTTAGTTTATCGTCTCAGCAAGAAAAAAGATATAAAAAAAAAAGCGCTTCATAATAATTAGAAATTCGAAATAACATTTTACATAACTTTAAACATCAAGTAGAAGGTACACAGGAGATGAAAAAATTAATAAAAAAAAAAAAAAAAAAAATATATATATATATATATATATATATGGACATACAAGTATAAAACCATATACAAATACTTATGCATTAGTGTACATATATCTACATATACATGAAGAAAGAATGCTGACAACGTACAACTCAACCGCTCCTAACACAAACTCATGTACATAAGCTAGGTAACATTCAGGATAAGACTAAATATAATTAAGTAACATGTTTACAAACACACGGGTGCACACACACACACACACACACACACACACACACACACACACAGACACACACATATATATATATATGTATATATATATACAGGATCAAATGCAAACATTTGCAAATTCGTGTCTTAGTATGGGTACATGAATCGAACACACACACACACACACACACACACACACACACACACACACACACACACACACACACACACACACACACACAGAGAAACCGATATATATATATATATATATATATATATATATATATATATATATCCTTACAAATTTGAGGTTTGGCATGCTTTATCGACATTTACATTCATTTGCAAATATATGGAATATATGCAAAAATATGCAAATTCATATTTGAAGAAATGTATGCAGCAAACTGATACAGATGCATACACACACATAGACACTGAAACATATATATATATATATATATATATATATATATATATATATATATATATATATATATATATATATATATATACATATACATATATATATATATATATATATGTGTGTGTGTGTCTGTGTGTGTTGCTGAATGTGCGCATATATATATATATATATATATATATATATATATATATATATATATATATATATATATATATATATATACATATTTTTATATATATATATATGTACAAACACATAAACTTACACACAAAACACATATGCTCACGTACCGACTAGCTTAGATATAGAACAAAGTGACAGTTATAGTATTGTTTACCTTTTCAAAATTAGCATCATGAAATAATTAGGCTTCACACAATCTATATATATATATATATATATATATATATATATATATATATATATATATATATATATATATATATATATATATATATATATAAAGTTGCATTAAAGTGTTCGCACAAATATCGTCGGCATGGTAAGCTAAGGCAGAGAGCATAAATATAAATAGTTTTTTGATCAACAAAATGGGTAGTGTTAAATTTATATTCGTAATTTAAAAAAAAATTAAACTGTTACCTACACACAATATTTTTAAATATTAATGCGGACAAAATTTTGAAACAGATATGACTACATGATCTGCTTGATTTTTCTAATTTTATTTGATAAAAAATACATTTTCACCTTTCATTTTATCAATTATTAGACAAATAAAATAAGCGATGACGAACTTTTTAGAAGAAGGAAATATACGAATTAAAAAATCAAAAAATAAACATATATAGAAATATATTAACATACATATATTCTTTATAGAGAGTGTACTGATTACTGTATAAGTTTTATATTTTTCACAGTTTCTTGAGATCAATGTTCGAGACAAGATAAAGGCAAGAAATTTAAATGCTGATCGTTAGAGATCATAGAAATACCGAATTTCTCTTTCATATCCAAAATCACCAGCTCAATTTTTTTTTTCCTTTTTCTTTTCATATATTCAGTTATTTTTTAACTAAATAGTCAAAAGATTTTTGTTTAATTAGGATGAATTTTATAAGTTGATTTAAGATACGTATCGCGGAAACAACATCGGAAAAGGTGATTGTATATAATTAATATTCGATATCAAAAGAAGAATTGTGGTTAATTTCATGTTTGGTACTGTAATATAATTAAGAAATGATTAGTCAATCGATTCACTTATTGTTTGGAACTGATTATTCATTGATTTGAAAGAAGATTTAGACGTTTCTTTCACTTCATAGCGATATCGGATGAGTTATATATATATATATATATATATATATATATATATATATATATATATATATATATATATATATTTGTGTGTATGTGTGTGTGTAAGTATGTATGTATATATATGTGTATATATATGCATGGTTTATCTGCAAAGTAAGGTACAACCATTAAAAAATCCAACGGGTTCTTTATCATAAAAAAGAAAGTGTTGTCCATATGTTAACAGCATTATATGTTTGTTTTTGTCTAGCTTTTTACTTCAGAGGCATGTGAACTAACGATTACAATCTCAGAATTTGGAATCTGCGTGCCGATTTCAAATTCTGGACGGAACAGTTTGTTCTCACTTGTTGCTTATTACCTTAAGAAAAAAATAATGCATCTCTTCTCCCTTTGTTATGGTTCAATATTAGTGCAGACTGGACTATTTAGTCGTGGTATAAAAAAAGGTTTACGAGAAGATGTTTCAATTAAAACCAATTGTAATCCTTGGGAAAATGTCCATAAATACATATTAACGTATTCCAGTAAATGTCGAATTTTCAATGTTTGCCTGCTCCTGATGGAGGAGCTATATATATATATATATATATATATATATATGAAAGTAAATGTGGGTCAAAATCCGCCAGAAAGCAGAAAAGCAGAATAATCCAAATAGGTGAATTTATTGTGACGTAAAGTTGACGTTAAACATTTCGTTTCTATAACCATTATCAGGACTTTGATATCAGGACTTTACATCACAATAAATTAAGCTATTTGGGTTATTCTATTTTTTCTGTTTCTTCATATATATATATATATATATATATATATATATATACATATATATATATATATATATATATATATATATATATATATATATATATGATACTTTGCTGCGTAGTTACTGTTGACATTATGCATTTGTTCTATCGTTTTCACAAGTGCACAGATACCTCCATTGTCTTGATCGTCTTATGCAAAGTGCAACACTTTGCATAAGACGATTTGAACCACATCTGCAACAACTGCCTTATCTGTGAGTAAATGCTTCGGAGACTTCCGACATCGGAGGATAAATTCTCTCCTAATTTGCGCTGTGTCATCTTGAATCAAACACACAGTGATCTCTTCTGCTGCTGATTAAAATGAACGTCTAATATAACGGTGTCTTGCAGAGCCGTACGCCCCTCTACGACACAAGATCGTTAGTAAGTTCCAGCTCATTAAATTTTCGCCCTACTCACCGACAAATTCACAGTGATTTTCTGTTTGCGTGCAAAATTCTGCTTTCTCCTCACACCTCAATTTTTTCAACTGTCTAAGGGCAGCAACGTCACATATGGAAGCGTTCAGTATCATAAGTATTCTGGTATTTTACAAGAAGAATAGTATATCCATTAATCTGTGTTCCCAGCTTTCACAATAACTTAAACCCGGCTGATTTTATGCAAAAATGTACCTTACCTTCCGGACACCCATATATATATATATATATATATATATATATATATATATATAAACAATGATTTTTGCTTATATAGAAAATGAATAAAACCAATAATTTCTAATACTAGAATGTTAAATTTTCAAGATATTATCAAAGAACTTTTCAATGGTTTCTTTATTTAGCAAAAAAAGGTAAGTCCATGCTCGTATCTGTTACAAATTACTAGTTAAGTTATGTATAAGATGATATGTGTATAAATTTTGTAGGCATTCAGTAACACACTTCTTTTGACATATACTTTCTTTCTGTAGTACGCCTGGAAATTGTCCACAAATACACAATAACGTATTCCTGTAAATAACGAATATTCAATATTTGCCTAACACTTTTTCAAAATTTTAATTATTTTTCTCCTTTTTATACATATTATAAACTTCTTACATGTAGATAAAAATTGCGTAAATAAAAGGTTTATAAAGAAAAAAAATGTCCTGAAATTATATTGATAAAGAAAGACGAATTTAAGTCGTAATAGGAACAATAACACTTTTAGAGAGAGAAATATAATCAACATTAGCGCGGAACTATTTTATATTGCTTTTAACTATCCAAATCCAGTGGCCTTTATATATCATTCTGTTTCAAATTTATTTGAATTTTTTTCATTTCCAAGTAAAAACAAAAAAAAAACAAACAACAACTATGTTTTGTGTTTTATATTCTGTAATTGTCATGAGAATAAAGAAAATTAAGAAAAATATGGCATTCAATAAATGAACATTAAATAAAAAAAAATTGGTTTATATCTGCTCATGTTCAAATTTGCTTTAACCGGTCGGAAATTTCTGGAGTTTTTCTATCAATAAATGGCACATGTGAACTGTCTTTGCGTTATTATTATTATTATTATTATTATTATTATTATTATTATTATTGCTGTTTTTGCTGTTGTTACTCCTTTTCGCGTTTTTCACACCAGCGTTAGCCGATGTCTTCTCACAAGAGTTGGAGTACGAGCAAGTCTCCTCAAGTCTGCGGGACTATCCTCAGTATTCTAGCCGATATCAATGATACTGTTATTTGGATGTTCTCCATTCGTCTTCTTATTTCCAAGTCCTGCGGTCTTTGTACCAATCTTTTGGCGACTGTACCAAGAGCACCATTTACAATTGGTATCACCGTCACTTTCATATTCGGCAGTTCTTTCAATTCATGAGCAAGTTCCTGGTACTTATGCTTCTCTTCCTTTTCTTTCAATATTCATCTGGGGTCAGCTGCGACAGATGAGTCCACAATTCGGCTTGTTTTCTTTGTTGTTGTTGTTGTTGTTGTTGTTGTTAAATCTGGGCGAGTTTGGGTGATCCGTTTTTATCTTAAAATCCCAGAGGAGTTTGTGCGGCTCATTCTCCAGGAAGGATTTTGGGTTGTGCATATACCATTTGTTCGTATGGTCAAATTTTCTTTTCTTGGACAATTCCGAGTAGATCATTTTGCTCACCCAGTCGTTTTCAGTCTTAACTATTTCAGTGCTCATTTGCTACATTCGCTTATTATATAATTGATCGTTTCATCTCTATCACCACATAACATATCTGCTTTTTGTAGTGACTTACTTTCAATTTCATACAATCCTTCCCGATTTTGCACCCTAAAACTGAGTTGAGTGAAATTAGGATGTATTCTAAGTATTGAGGAGTTTTTGTGCCTCTTTTAGGTGTTATTTTTCATAATCCCATTCATAGTACTCTCCTCAAGTTGTATCACTCCGTGTGAGTTTTTTCCTCTGGCTTTAGGTGATGGTCTTTTACCGGAGTATAAAATAGAGCAAATGTCCTCAAGTTTTTTTCGGAATCTTCTCAGGATTTTAGCCGATCTTTTCAATGTTGTAGTTTGAATGGTCTTGATTCGTCTTCCACTTTCCAACTCTTCCAGGCTTCTTTCCAAGCTTTGAAGACCGTTCCAAATGCATAAATCATTAATGGTATCACCGTTACACTTATGTTCCATAGCTTTTTTTAGTTCTCTGGCAAGGTCCAAGTACTTGTTTTTACTTTGATTTTTACGTCGTGGTCCGACAGGACGGCGAAGTCCGTAATCGGCAGATTCTCTTTTTTTGTTAAATATCACTAGGTCTAGTTGTCTGGCAGAATTTTCTTTGGTATGTTTTTAACAACAAAATCTCAGAGGGGGTAGTTTGTGTCATTCTCCAGGACTGATTCTGATTTGTGCATATTTGGTATTATTATTGCCATGTATTTTTCTTACCAGAATTAGACAATGGATTCTCACTTGAGGTTAAGTGACAGCAATCTCCTCATGTATCCTGGACTTTAATCAGTATTCTAGCCGATCTTTGAAATTCTGTCGTTTGGATAGTCTCCACTCGTCCTCTTATTTCAATGTCCTTCAACCCCAGAATCAGTCCTTTGCTGACTGACCCAAGACCACTAATTTAAATTAGTATCACCGTTACCGTCATATTTCACAATTTTTTCAATTCCTAACAAGGTCAAGGAGATAATTTTTCATTTTGTTTTCTTTCACTTTTACTCTGTGGTCAGCCGGGACAGCAAAGTCCACCATTTGGCAAGTTTTCTTTTTCTAGTTGATTATTATTAGGTCTGGTCGCCTGGCCTAGTTTAGGTAATGGGTCGCTATCTCAAAATCCCAGAGGCATTTGTGCGTCTCCTTCTCACGACAAACTTACTTACCTAATCGTGTCTAGTCTTATATTCTTTCTGCGCTAATTTGCAGCACTCACTAAGTGATTGATCGTTTCGTCTCTATCACCACGTCACCCACATCTGCTTATCTATTATTGCTTTGATATGGTTGGTCCTTATGGCGTTGTTTCGAGCTGCTATTAGAAGAGATTCAGTTTCTATTATTATTATTTACTCCTCTAGAGTTTTCCACATCAGTATTAGCTGATGGTTTTTCGTTGGAGTTTGAGTGACAGCAAGTATCCTCAAGTCTCCAGGACTCGTTTCAGTATTCTGGTCGTACTCAGCAATGCTGTCGTTTGGATAGTCTCTACCCGTCCGCCAACTTCCAAGTCCTCCAGGCCCTTTAATAATCCTTTAGTTACTGTGCCTAACGCACCAATCACAATTGGCACAATCGTCACTTTCATAGTCCACAGTTTTTTTAATTCTCTAGCAAGATCGAGGTACTTATCCATCTTTTCACTTTCCTTCAGATTTATTCTGTGATCCGCCGGGACAGCAAAGTCAACAATTTTGCAGATTCTCTTTCTTTTGTTGATTATTATGAGGTCTGGTCTTCTGGCCGGGATTAGGAGTTTATCCGAGTCATTTTCTAGGACAGGCGCCCGGTTGTGCATATATCATTATTATTATTATTATTATTATTTACTCATTAGAGTAATTTTACATCAGTTTTAGCTGATCTCTTCAAATCTCCTGGGCTCTTCTCAGTATTCTGGTCGTTCTCAGTAATGCAGTCATTTGGAGGGTCTCCACTCGTCCTCCACCTTCCAAGTCCTCCAGTCCCTTTAATAATCCTTTAGTTATTGTACTAAAAGCACGTATCATAAATGGTATAATTATCACCTCCATGTGCCATAGTTTTCCTTAGCAAGGTCAAGGTACTTATCCTTATTTTCACATTCTTTCAGTTTTTTCTCTTGTCACCTGGTGCAGCAAAGTCGACAATTTTGCAATTTATCTTCTTTTTTTTTTTAAAACTATTATTGGGTCTGGTCTTCTGTCCGAGATTAGGTGATCCATATGTATGTCAAAGTCCCAAAGGAATTTTTGTGTGTCATTTTCTAGGAGAGCTAGTGGGTTTTGCATATACCATTTGTCCGTATGGTCAAATTTAAATTTCTTGCATATCTCCTAGTGGATCACTTTGACCACCCAGCCATGGATAGTCTTATACTTCTTCTGTGCTAATTTGCTGCATTCGATTATTGTTATTATTTACTTATTACAGTTCTTTCACATCAGCGTTAGCTGATGGTCTTTCACTGGAGTTTGAGTGACAGTAAGTCTCCTCAAATCTCCAGGACTCTTCTCAGTATTCTGGCCGTTCTCAATAATGCAGTAGATTGGATGGTCCCCATTCGGCCGCCAACTTCCAAGTCCTCTAGTCCCTTTAGTAAACCTTTAGTGACTGTTCCAAACGCACTAATTACAATTGGTATTATTGTCACCTGCATGTTCTGCAGTTTTTTTTTCAGTTCCCAAGCAAGGTCGAGGTACTTTTTTCCCCATATTTTCAATTTTATTCTGTGGTCCGCCGGGACAGCAAAGTCGACAACTATGCAAGTTATTCCACACCTCGTGAGTTATTCACACCAGCGTTAGCAAGTGGTATTTCACAACCGTCTGAGTGACAGTAAGTCTCATCAGATCTTCAGGACTCTTGAGAATTTAGCCGATCTTAACAATGCTATAGTTTGGAGTGTTTCGAATCGTCCTCAATTTCCCCTGTTTTCCAGTCAGTTTTCTATAGCTTTCGAGGTTGTTCCAAGTGCGTCAGTTACAGTTCGTATCACCATATTCCTTATATTTAACAGCTTTCTCAGTTCTCTGGCAAAGTCTATGTATCTAATTCATTTTTTGCTGTTGTTTTTTATTCTGTGGTCCGTTTGAACAGAAAAACTCAAAATTATTATCATTACAATTTTTTTTCATTTTATGATACTTGTTAGACGTCTAGAAAATCCCTGCCTAAATTATGCAGGTCATATAAGATCTGCTTTACTTTTCGTATGATCTGGTGTATAACGTGGTTTTTGATGGTTTCTGGAAAGCAATTCCTTCTACATACGTCTTCAAAGCTCTGTTGATCCTTTTTGTTTTTACGGTCTTCGTAAATTATTATTTCCGAGTTTCTCATACCAGCTTTAATTTGTGAACTTTCACTGAAGTGTGTAACAAGGCTACTATTTTTTTTTTAAATATATGATGCATTTCAGTATTCTTATTATTTTGAACAGTACCCTGCCTTGATTTCCTTCGTTCATCCTATGATCTCCAGTTCCATCACTTTCTTTTCAGTCGAATGGGAGCTGTTCCAAGTATTAAAACTATACTTGATATCATCATCACCTACATGTCCTATTGTGTTTATTCTCTCTAGCAAGAACCAGGTACTTATCAATCATTTTCTATTCCTTTATTTTTAATCTGTGGTCTGCTTGAAGGATAAAATCACCTGATGACAAATTATCATTTTCTGGCTAATTAGTCATCATCATATCACGCCGCCAGCACGCACGGATCTCCCTGACCATCTCCTGCTACCTGTCACTATCATCAATCACTCCCGGTAGGTCTTTAAGGCTACAACCTATATCGGGACAGAGCTGTTGTATATAGGTTCCAGCTAGTCGTCCCGCCTTTGTTCGTCCATGTGAAGGAGTCCCAAGGAGTATGTCCCTTTTGAATACGTCCCTACGTTTCGAGCAGTGTCCCGCATGTCTGGTTCGTCTAACTTGGATAGTTTTCGTGAAGGGTGGTAAGTAGCTGAACAGCTGCTGCTTGTGGAGTCCTACCTCCAGGACTTTTTAATTAGTACTAAGTATTACGTTTTGTTTAGTTTGTTTTAAAGCCGAAATAAATGTTAGCTTTTAGTAAATTTTAAATTAAAGGGAGTCTTCTAAATAACCTCCTTAATATCTTAGCTGATATCAGCAATACTGTAGACAACAATTACTATTTGTTATCATACTATTATATTAGTTTAAACCGGGGATGTTTCACTGGAGTATGATTAACATTAAGACTCCAAGTTTGCATACCCACTATTCGTATTAATTTCAACATGGCTGTCGTTGATATTCTCAATCTCTTCTTTGATCTCGAAATCCTCATCTATTGTTCTGGACATTAGAGATCGTTTCATGAGCACCAACGATAATTTGTATCACAGTCACTTATATGTTTAACATGTTTTTTTCAGTTTTCTGGTGTTTTTAAAAGTTTTCTTTCATATTCAAACTACGGTCCGCTGGGAGGGCAAAATCTACTCGGAGAAAAGTTGCTTTCTTCTTGTGAATTAATACTCGGTCTGTTCTTCTGGTCTGGATCTGGAGTTCTGTTTATATCTGTTTATATGTCCCAAAGAGTTTTATACATCTAATTTTCGCGAAGAGTCTAGTTTGTGCATATACAATTTTTGTTCTAAATATTAATTTAAAAAAAAATAGTAATGAGCATTTCTGGTAAGTATAATATTTATAGTTTCCAAATTTCTATTGATTATATTTGCTCAAGTTTTCTCAGTCTATACTTCAATTTTGTCTAATTTTTGTACATTTCATATGTTCAATATTTGGCAGGATTTTTCAGTTACAAGAACAGCAGAACCAGTAAGAAAGCCTGCATTTTATTTTATTTTATTGGAAATTATATTTACAATTCTTCAATTTTTTATGGTATCTATATGTTTTTATTTAGATGATCAGCACCAGTATCTCAGCCTCGGCTTCGATGAGATTGTATAGAAGACCGACTGTTGCTCATACGATAGTGCTCACCTTTTCAAGCAAATTTAGATTAGGAAAGGGGAACTTTATATATGTATTACTTAATATACATGTTATCACATGAGGTTGTTGAGAGCTCTTTTTCTCCTATTGATCATCCCAAGATCACTGGTGAAAAGTGATGACTATCTCATTACACGGCTTTTTAAATATTTTCTTCATCATATTTACCCAACCCCTCCGCTCGGGCAGGATATGACACAAGGTCAATTTTTTAAGCGGAGTTTAACAGAGTTTGCCTTCTCCTAGACTAGTTGCCTCACCAAGGCTGAAGAACCTAATCTGCCCTACTATTTACCCATAGCTGGAGGGAGAATAATTGGATTCATACCTTTCCCAAGGGTATTAGTGCTATGTGAAATGCAATCAGTCCAGGATTTGAACTCGTGTCGTCGTGTCCAATTCCTACGACGATAACAATTACACCACGGGCACCTCCTAAATATTTTCTTTATGGATGACAAGTTGAGGTATCTGAAACAATAATAATACTAAAGGATCAAAGAAAAAAAAAACGAATGACCATGCATAAATCATTACATCCTAGAGATGACATTGACATACTATATGTATCAAGAAAAGAAGGCAGAAGATGACTTGCCAGAACTGAAAATAGCGTTGACGCATCAATACAACAACTTGAACAATACATAGAAAAACGCGGAGAAAGACCGATTACAACCACTAGAAAAACACTGACAACACGAGGACCAAGAACAATAACCAGAATATAACAATGGGAGGAAATGGATGTTTAAGTGACTAATAAGCAACATCTCCTACGAACAAACGTGGTGGTGACTTAGAAAGGGAAATCTCAAGAGTGAAATTGAATCTTTCCTAATATCAACACAAAATAACGCCATAAGGACCAATTATATCGAAATAAGAATAGGTAAGACGCAACAACTCAGTAAGTGTTGGTTATGTAGTGATAGAGATCAAACGATCAATCACATAATAAGCAAATGCAGCAAGTTAGTACAGAAAGGGTATAAGAATATACATGACTGGGTGCGCAAGGTGATCCACTGGGAGTTGTGCAAGAAATTTATATTCGTCCTTAAGAATAATTAGTATAGGCAAAACCCAGCATATGCCTTTGAGAATGGAACACATAAAATCCTACAAAATTTTAATATATATACACCTATTCTCGGTCAAACCACCAGATGTTATAATAATCAACAAGAAAAAAGAAGATTTGCCTAATTGTGGACTTTGCTATTCCGGCTGACCCAGAGTAAAAGTGAAAGAAAGTGAAATGAAGTATATTTTCCTTGACCTTGCAAGAGAACTGAAAAAACTGTGGAATATGAAGGTGTCGTTTATACCAATCATAATTGGTCCTCTTGGTACAGTCACGAAAGATTATTAAGAGGACCAGTGGACACCATCAAAACTACTACTTTATTAATTTGGCCAGAATACTGGGAAGAGTCCTGAAGACGCGAGGTGACTTGTTGTCACTCAAACTTCAGAGAAAGGCCATCAGCTTATGCCGACGTGTAAAAGCTCTCAAGGAATAAAATAATTATAATAAATCAATCCAAAAAAGTGAGATACCCGAATGGAAGACTAAAGGAAAGACCACCCAGATCCAGAAAGATCCCTTCAAAGGAACTGTCCCAATCAATTACAGACCTATAACGTGCCTACCGATGATGAGGAAAATACTAACGGCAAAAATTAAGGAGGATTTTACAACTAATTTGTGTCACCCCGCCGACCGTTTAGACTACAATGAAGAGATGAACCTAGGTTTATTCACTCACCTGCCCACGTTGTGTTTTAGATCCAGATAAATGAATCGCCAAAGAAAGCAGACTGGGTTGATCATTTGAAGAAAAAATAAACTGAAGTCTAAGGCCGGAGACAAAACAAAACGGGATTCTTAATAATTAAAACCAAGTTTATTTGACAGCAAAATAACAATGTTAGTTTAAAAATAATCTAGTTCTCTTTTCAAAAAAGGAAAGATCCGGTCGTACAAGTGAGCTCATACTATTCAGAGACTTGTCCCCGTTTATTTCAGCAGTCAGTCTTGTTGTAGCATTAAACATAGCCTTTCAGAAAGGTAAGTCATTTTACGGTTTCCAATTCAGGTAAGTTTTCTTTTCGTCAGGTTCTCGTTACTAACACGTGATCGTAGCTTCTCTTTTATAGAAGCTCTGGATCAAGGCTTCAAATGCTAAGTGTTAAGGGTTCATTGCTTCTTCTTTTCGACTGTGTTCTGTTTCAGCAACTCACTCTCAGCAACTCCGTCGTCTCTCAGATCAACTCCGCAGCTATCCGATTGACATTTCTCAGACCAATTGTCGCTTTTTGGCAAAAACTGTTTTATATAATTGTTTCTCTTATTTCTAAGTGGACGTATCTCATCAACAGCCTTCTTCTTAATTAATCTTCAGTAATTAATTCAATTCACTGTTGTTCTCTGCTACTCCAAAGATGAATTCCTATGCTTGCCATTCATGACATAGGGATGGAATTTGACATACAAAAATGCGCCATGGTCGTTACGTTCAGAGTTGAGGAAACGTACAAATATTTGCTAATATCAAACATGTGGATATAAAAAAAAAATTAAAAAAGAGAACCTCAAGAGAACGCGAAAGCTACTCGAAACAAAATTATATAGTAGGAATCTTATAAAACGGATAAACAACTGGACCGTTCCTCTCGTAAGATACACAGGACCATTCTTAGAGTGGACCAAAAAAGAACATAAACAAAATGACTAGAGATCAAGAAAACTAATGACCATGCATAAGGCATTACATCTCAAAAATTACGTTGACAGACTATATGTGTCAAGAAAGGAAACAGAAGAGAACTTAGCAGCATTAAAGAGATCGTTGATGAATCGATACAATGACTCAAAGACTACATGGGTCGGCATCGAGCAAGGAAGACTGAGAGACGAGAAACAACAGAACAAACATAACCAGAAAATAAAAATGGGAGAAAAAAATCCATGGACGTTTTAAGCAACAACAAGCGACATCACCTGCAAGAAAAAGTGGACGTGGCTAAATGTTATGTTGACCTACGTACACGACAATGAACTCATTCTCCTACATTTATACTGCCTCCCAGCAGTTGAAACTGACAGTTTTCGGACGGACATGTCTATCCGCTGTAATAACAATCTTATTTTGTATATATCTCCTGTTATTCAATACACTTGTTCCATCTACATTCTCTTCTTCAATGTTTTCTTTTCTTTTCTGGCCAAAACCCTAAAAATAGAGAAAACTCAAGAGAGAAACTGAATCTCTCCAAATATCTGCATAAAACAATGGCATAAGGAACAATCATATCAATGTAAGAATAGATAAAATGCAACAAAACTGCTGATGTATATTATGTGGTGATAGAGATGAAACAATCAATCCAATAATAAGCGAATGCAGCATGCTTGCGCAAAAAAAGTATGAGATCACACATGACTGGATGGGCAAGGAGATCCATTGGAAATTGTGAAATTTGATAATATGCACCACACAGAATCCGTTCTGGAGAATAATAAATCCAAACTCTTTTAGAATTGTGAGATTCAAACGGATCACCTAATCTCAGCCAGACGACCAGACTCTGTAATGATCAACAAGAAAAAGAGAACTTGAAGAATTGTAGACTTTGCTGTCCCGGCTGAACATCTCCTAAAAGTGAAAGAAAACGAAAAGAAAGATAAGTACCTAGACCTTGTCAGTTAGTTGAACAAACAGTGGAACATGAAAGTGACAATTATGGTAACTGTAATTGGTGCCCTTCGTACAGTCACCAAAATATTGATATAGGGACTGGAATACTTGGAAATAAGAGTGAAAACTTGCTATCAGTTAACGCTTGTGTGGAAAACTAAAAAGAATTATGGATAGTGAAAAGACTAATTTACCATTATTAAGAAACATAGAATGCCGAACACTTAAGATAGAAATGAATAAAATAAATCAAGGACTACCTTACGTATCAACGAATTATATAACAGAATTAAATGAACTAATCTATGCAGGGGCGAAACTAGTTTGTGAAAAAATTGGGATCCCCTCAAAAAGTACGAAGAAAAGGTCAAAACCACGATGAGAAATTCGTCTTGAATCGCTGATAAAAAATCTACGAAAACAGGCCAAAATGATAAAACAAAAGAAAGACGCCGAAATATGTGGGGGAAAAGGAAAAGGCGACACAAGAAAAAATTACAGCACAACTTGACGATATAAACCAGAAGGTACAGGCGAAAGAAGGGAGATTAAAGACATATTGAAAAAAGGGTAAAACAATACAGACAAAACAGGACATTCCAAAACAACGAAAGAAAATTCTATCGACAACAAGGAGGGTATAACACAAGAACATACCAACAACCCGATGCCAAAGAAACCGAACGATTTTGGACAAGAATATGGCAACCAAAAAACATAACGAAGAGGCTGAATGGATTAACAATATGACTAGAGAAATAGGACTTAAGAGGGCCCGCAAGCGGAAATACACATCGATTTACTCAAAGACATTAAAAAGTATCAAACTGGAAAACGCTAGACCATCATGGATTACATAATTTCTGGTTAAAGAAATTAACCTCCATTCATGACAGACCAGCACTAGAAATTAACGGATGCTTACAAGGAGCAAAAGTACCTGAATAGATGACGAAAGGAAAGACCACATTGATCCAAAAAGACCCAAGTAAAGGAACCGCTCCAAACAACTAAATATCCATAAATTGCTTACCGATGACGTGGAAAATATTAACAGCTCAATAAGGGAAGAGATTTACTCATCACTAACAAACCATGGATTGTTCCCTGAAGAACAGAAAGGATGCTGCAAATGATGCAGAGGTACAGCAGAGTTTCTTTACATAGATCAACACAACCTAACTGAGAACAAGACCAGACAGAAAAATCTAGCTATGGCCTGGATTGAATACAAAAAGGCATATGATATGGTTCCGCAAAGCTGGATAATAAACTGCCTCAAAATGTACAAAATATCACGTGAAGTCATAAAATCTATCGAGAAAACTATGAAAACCTGGAGAGTGGAATTGACTGCAGGAGGAAGAAGCTTAGTTGAAACAAAGACCCAAAGAGGTATATTTCAAGGAGATGCACAATCACCGTTACAATTCATAATTGCCATGATACCACATAACCACATACTCAGCCGGATACAAACTTAGTAGATCGCAAGAAAATATTAATCACCTAATGTACATGGATGACATCCAACTTTTGCAAAAAATGAGAAACAACTGGAAACTCTAATGCACGCACTCAGAATATACAGCCAGGACATAGAAATGGAATTTGGCATTGAAAAATGTGCCATGCTTGAAATGAAAAGCGACAAATGACATATGACTGACGGAATGGAACAACCAAATCAAGATTAGAACACTCGGGGGAAAACGAAACCTACAAATACTTGGGCATCTTGGAGGCTGACACCATCAAACAAGTGGAAATGAAATGCAACATTCAAACAGAATATCTCAAGAGAACTGCAAAACTACTCGATACAAAACTCTCTTGCAGAAACTTTATCAAATGAATAAATACTTGGGCTGTACTTCTCGTTAGATATTCCGGACCCTTTCTCTAGTGGACCCGAGATGAACTTATTTAAATGGACCAAAGAACAAGAAAACTAATGACCGTGCTCAAGGCATTACATCCAAGTGACGACGTTATATATTTATCAAGAAAATAGGGAGGAAGAGGACTTGCCAGCATCAAAGACAGCGTTGGCGTATCAAACAACGACTCGAAAACTACTGAGAAAAACACAAACGAGGACTGATTACATCCATCAGAAACAATACTGACAACACGATAGAAAATAGAACAACATTAACTAGGAAGCAAAAATGGGAAGAAAAACAACTCTATAGGCGTTTTAAATGACTAATAAACAACATATCACATGACAAAACCTGGACATGGCTAAGAAAAGGAAACTTTAAGAGAGAAACAGAATCTCTCCTCATAGCAACACAAAACAAGGCCGTAAGAAACAATCATCTCAAAGTGAGAATTGATAAGACTTAACAAAATAGCAAATTTAGGCTATGTGGTGACAGAGAAAAAACGGTCAATCAGATTACCTAATGCAGTAAATTAGCACAGACTGGAGTATAAGACTAGACATGGCTGGGTAGGCAAGGTGATCCACTGGGAAGTGTGCAAGGAATTTAAATTTGACCATGCGAACAAATGGTCTATGCACAACTCATCACCTGTCCTAGAAAATGACACATAAACTTCTGTAGGACTTTGGCATTCAAACGGAAAACCTAATCTTGGTCAGAAGACCAGACATTATAATAATCAACAAAAATAAAGAGAATTTGAAAAATTGTCAATTTTGCCCTTCCGGCTGACCACAGAATAAAACTGATAGAATATGAAAAGAAAGATGAGTACCTCGACTTTGCTAAGTAATTGAAAAAAAATATGGAACATGAAGGTGACGATTATACCAATTGTGACTGCTGCTTTTGTCACAGTAACTAAAGGATTATTAAAGGGATTGGAGAACTTGGAAGTTGGCGAACGAGCGGAGACCATCCAAACGACAGCATTATTGAAAACGACCAGAATACTGAGAAGAGTCTTGGAGATTTGAGGAGACTTGCTGTCACTCAAACTCCATTGAAAAACCATCAACTAACGCTGATTGGAAAAGCTCTAGAAGGTAAATAATAATAATAATAATAATAATAATAACAAAAGTCTTACATCCCAGATGAATCTAGAAAGGAAGGAAGATGATTTGACAGCAGCGAAGGTCATGCATCGATACAACGACTCGGAGATTACATAAAACAAAGATACAACGACTACATAAAACAAAGATACAACGACTTGAAGACTACATAAAACAAAGCTGTGAAGACCGATTACAGAGACTAGAAACAATACCAATAACACAAGCATCAACAGAGCAAAAATAACGAGGAAACAAAAATGGTGCAGGAAACAACTGTACTTAGATTTCGAGCGAAAACAATCTAAATCTCCCCAGAGAAAACTGGGTCAGGTAAGGGAAAGCTGAAAAGAGAAAGTGAATGCCATCTGATATCTGCAAAAAACAATGCTATAAAAACCCACGATTTCGATGCAAAAATAGACAACACACAATAAAATAGCAGATTTAGGTTATATGGTGATAGTGACGAAACGAACAATCACATAATAAGCGAATGTAGTAAATTACTGCAAAAAGGTCAGGCAGAACTGAGTGGGGAAGATGATAGACTAAGTATTATGCCAAAAAAATTATTTTTACAATACGAAAAAATGGTATATCCACTTCTCAGAATCTGTATTCGAAAATCAGGCACACAGACTACTTTTTTTACCTAATCTCAGCCAGAATACCAAAATAAAAATAAAAAAAACAAAAACTGTTGAATAGTGGACTTGGCTGTTCCAGCTGATGTCAGGGTAAAACTGAAAGAAATCAAAAAGGGAGATAAGTACGAAGACCTTGCAAGAAAAGTATGGAACAAATAAGTGACAGTGATACCACTTGTAATCAGTGCTGTCTGTACAGTAACCAAAGGAATGGTACAGGGACTGGAGGACTTGGAAATAAGAGGACGAGTGGATGCCATCCAAACTACAGCATTATTGAGAACAGCCAGAATATTAAAAAGAGTCCTGGAGAGTTGAGGAGACTTGCTGTCACTCTTATTCCCCAGAGAAACCATCAGCCAACACATGGGTGAAAAAAATCTCTAAAGAGAAGAATACTAACAATAAAAAAAAACTTTGAAAATAACCATTAGGAGTACTAATACAGGTGGCAAAAGAACGGCTCATCCCTGACAAAGTTAGACATGAGAGTAATAAACACATGTTGTTAATACTATCTGTACTATAAGATAGTTATTAAAAGGTGATTGCTGAAGAGGTCATGTATATAATTCCTTCTCGTTATATCATTGGGGCAAGTTAATATTTGTCACAAGATAACTGACAGCATCATTCAAGAAGGTAGATTCATGCCTCTTCTGAAAGCATTAAAGCTAAATGATCTTATCGTATCTTAGCGAGGACTGTGTCCTGGATATAACACTATACTGCGTGCGTGGCTTATTCGACTGGGGCTGTAGGATTTATCTCTGCAGAGGGGTGAGACTCCCCAAAAGAATTTCCTGGATATGACACAAAAAAGTCCTATCTATGGAACAAATAGAGCTAAACTGAGTACTTATACTAAACTAATTTTTTTGAACTTGAATGGTTCATATGTATAAAATTGGGTTTGGCATTAAATAGCCTACAAAGATTGATATGCTATAAAACTAATCAAAACAAAACCAAAACCTATAATACATGTGATGGTAAGGTTCTGGCGGTCTGGTGTGTATGAAATATTATTAGTTCCTGATTTACTCACAATATTAGGTCCCGGTAGACAACCATTATGGGTTAAATACACCAGTTTAAAAAAAATTGTATTTGATTGAATCATTTACAAACATTTATTTAAAAATCTAAAGAAGCCATTTTAGAAAAAAAATGTAAATATGAGCGTATATTAAACTAATTCTCTAACCCCCAGTCATAAACATGACAAGCAATTAAATTCACTCAGTCTATAAATCTATCTAATAATCCATTTAGTTCAGACGAATTCTAACAAGGTTTTTCATTTTACAAACAGCCTCGTTCAGAACTTTAACATTGTTCACATCGTAATTTTTACGGTAGTTGCCACAACTACAATCGACGCAGTTTTATACACACGTGCGTGCACGCGCGCGCGCACACACACACACACACACTGCAAACAGCATCCCACTAAATAGCAGTTTTACAGCCACTTACCTCCCATCTCACAAACCATTAAATTTAGAAGAACACAATATGCTGTGAGCTACTGGAATAGTAAGAGCGAAATCGTAATCGACTTTCTCTTACCGACTCTTACACCTGGACGCGTCAGTATGAGCCGTTCGGTAAGAATCACATACATCAGCTTTATGCAAACACTAGATTCGTTCAAGAGTACCTGCCAGAAATGAAGACGATGGAAACGGATGTCTACAGAGAGCCAGGAACCTCCGAGCTATTAACACAGCTTAATGATGATGATGATGATGATGATGATGATGATGATGATGATAAAAACGTTTTAAGAATGCCATGTAAGAAGTCGGTGTTCAGCTCCAGTTTAAAGACAATTATTCTGATGCAGTTTTTCCAAGAAGTGAGTCAATCTAGATTTAGCGTAAACATATATATTTTTATTTCTTTTTAATTACATATCAGTAACAATAAAACACGCAGACTTGCATATTTCCAGTTTGACCTACATTTAATATCAACTTCAGTGTCAAATGCCAACAAAAAACTAGGATTATGTACGCTAATTCTCAAGGTATATATAAACAATTTTTCCAAAAAATAACCCCACAAATATTTGACTCCCATACTGACCCACTAATCCACTGGTGATATAAACCATTCTTAAAAGTAAAGCATTGTTAATTACTAGTATCCTGCTTCTCAAAATTTAACATATATATATATATATATATATATATATATATATATATATATATATATATATATGTGTTTCTTTAAGAAAAAACAACGAAATCAATCACAAAGGATTATAAATTTATTTTCATCCTGTTACACATTTTTGAAATTTCCAAAAACATGAAAAAAAATTAACAGGACTTTACCAGGAAAATTTAAATATTCATTCATGAATAATTTCTTGTCCTGATGGAATTACTCCCAACTCCGCTTTTAACTGGACTAAGTATACTATATATATATATATATATATATATATATATATATATATATATATATATATATATCGAAAAAAATATTTGAGCTTCTGTCGTACAGGTAACAGGATGTGAAACAAGAATAACCGTTTTTGATATTTACGCTAGAGCGGGGTAAGAGAACACCTACAATGTCTGCTGAAATTCTTATCTTCAGATCGATAAACACCTTGCATATTCCAGATGTTCGTCGACCAAAAAATAACTCCCTCCCCGCTCTCTCTCTATATATACATATATCTTTGCTTTTTCTTTCTTGCTTAGTTTGGATTGGTTTGATGTCTTTGTTTAATGACATATATAACCATTGAAGGTTATTTAACGCCAAAACCATCTTTCTAGAAGGACAGTAATGGTACTATTTAACGAATAGCTGGGAGGATAAGGAGGTTCGTAGCTTTCCCAAGGGTATTTGTCCGAAAGTGAACATAATAGGGCAACTAGAGTTCAAATACGCATACTACGAGTTCGCAATCCATCGCTTTATCCATTACACCACGAGGACGCCCCCTGTTTAGTTTAATTGTTCGTAATATCTTCTTGGATTTATTAAATCTGCAACTTCCGTGAATCTAAGGTTAACACCAGTCTATCGCCATGATGGTGAGAATTAGAATTCGTTGACTGTATCCGTTACAGGATGGTGGGGCCCTCCTCTAGAAAAAGAGGGTTCATTTGTATGGTTCTAAATCTGATAGTGATTTGTTGTTCGGGTTTTATGGCACATCAACCTTTGTAGGTTATGTAATGCAAAATAATCAGTTCTATTTCAAATAATTCAGTTTAGCATGAGTACACAGTTTAATTGTCAAAAACATTTCTCTTTCAAGTTTAGTCAAACAATTTGTTTGTTATTTAATGGCATATCAACCTTCTCGGGTTATTTAATGCAAAATCCACCCTTTTGGAAGGACAGTAATAGTACTCAATAACTCATATATGGGAGAATTGGGATGGGGTTCACACCGTGAAAGGGTATTTGTCCGAAAATGAAAGTAATAGCGCGACTGGAGTTCGAACTTGTGTACTGCGATTGCGCAGTTCAGCATTTTAATCATTACACAACGAGTACACCTCTGATGGTGCGTGAAGCGAATAAAGGAAAGGATGAAGATATAAATATTGGTCTATTTGGAGAAGCAGAGATGAACTCATAAGAGATGTACTCTTATGGATCCCCACACATGGCCGCGCAAAAGCAGGACGACCAGCTCGAACGTACATTCAGCAGCTATGTGAGGATACAGGTTGTGGTCCTGAAGACCTACCTAGGGCGATGAACGATAGGGAGGAGTGGCGAGGGAGGGTCAGGGATATCCGTGCTGCCAGCACGATATGATGATGATGATGATGATGATGATGATGATGAATTTAAAAATTATCTTTAAATTGCTTGAAACATTTGCTGAAAAACTAAAGTACAAAATATTTTCTAGCAAACAAAGATGATATTAGTCAGAGCGGAGATATTTTAAATAGATATAGTTAAGAATCGTATTATGAAGTACAGCAATAATCATTAGCGGAAAATAAGGATATTTGTAATGCATGTGTAAAGAATCTTTGAAAAGAATGTAACTATTTAGTGAGAGAATAAATTCATAAGAGATTTGTAAGTGTGTATGCTAAAATGAAACTTACTGCAAGCGAGTTATTTTGATATTCTTCTTATTCTTCTTCTTATTTACACCTCTAGAGTTTTTCACATCAGTATTAGCTGATGGGTTTTCACTGGAGTTTGAGTGACAGCAAGTCTACTCAAGTCTCCAGGACTCGTCTCAGTATTCTGGCCGTCCTCAGCAATGCTGTCGTTTGGATAGTCTCTACCTGTCCGCTGACTTCCAAGTCCTCCAGGCCCTTTAATAATCCTTTAGTTACAGTGCCTAATGCACCAATCACAATTGGCACAATCGTTACTTTCATGTTCCACAGTTTCTTGAATTCTCTAGCAAGGTCGAGGTACTTATCCTTCTTTTCACTTTCCTTCAGATTTATTCTGTGGTCCGCCGGGACAGCAAAGTCAACAATTTTGCAGATTCTCTTTCTTTTGTTGATTATTATGAGGTCTGGTCTTCTGGCCGGGATTAAGTGATCCGTTTGTATGTTAAAGTCCCATAGGAGTTTATGGGGGTCATTTTCTAGGACAGACGCCGGGTTGTGCATATACCATTTGTTTGTATGGTCGAATTGAAATTTCCTGCACATTTCCCAGTGGATTACCTTGCCGACCTAGTCGTGTCTCGCCTTGTACTCCTTCTGTGCTAATTTGCTGCATTCGCTTATAATGTGATTGATCGTTTCGTCTCTGTCACCGCATAGCCTACGTTTACAGTTTTGTTGCGTCTTATCTATTCTCGCTTTGATATGATTCGTTCTTATGGCGTTGTAATGTGCTGCTATTAGGAGGGATTCCGTTTCTCTCTTAAGGTTTCCTTTTCTTAGCCAGGTCCAGGTTTTCTGGTGTGAGATGTTGTTTATTAGACGCTTAAAGCCATAGAGTTGTTTTTCTTCCCATTTTTGTTTCCTAGCTGTTGTCATTCTTTCGTTTATCGTGTTGTCCTTATCGACTCTGATGGTTGTAATTAGTCCTCGTTCGTGTTTTTCTATGTAGTCTTCGAACCGTTGTATGGATGCGTCAACGGTGTCTTCGATGCTGACAATTCCTCTTCCTCCCTGTTTTATAGATACATATAGTCTGTCAACGTCGTCTCTGGGGTGTAATGCCTTATGCATTGTCATTAGTTTTCTTGTCCTTTGGTCGATTTGTTTAAGTTCCTCTCGGGTCCACTTGAGAAAGCATCCCGGGTATCTGACTAGTCGCACAGCCCAAGTATTTATTCCTTTGATGAGGTTTCTGCTGGAGAGTTTTGTCTCGAGTAGTTTTTGCGTTCTCCTGAGATATTCTTTTCGGATCATGTCTTTCATTTCACTTGTTTGATGGTGTCAGCCTCCAAGATGCCCAAGTATTTGTAGGTTTCATTTTCTTCCAGCGTCCTAATTCTGCCGTGATTTGGTAGTTCCATTCCGTCAGTCATATGTCGTTTTCTACTTTTCATGACGAGCATGGCACATTTTCTATGCCAAATTCCATTCCTATGTCCAGACTGTATATTCTAACTACGTGTATGAGAGTTTCCAGTTCTCTTTCATTTTTGGCAAATAATTTAATGTCATCCATGTACATAAGGTGGTTGATCTCCTCTTGCGATCAACTAAGTTTGTATCCGGCAGTGCATTTTCTGAGTATGTGGTTCAGTGGCATCATGGCTATTATGAATAGTAAGGGCGATAGTGCATCTCCTTGGAAGATGCCTCTTTTGATCTTTGTTTCAGCTATGCTTCTTCCTCCTGCTGTCAGATCCACTCTGCAGGTCTTCATGGTCTTTTCGATGAAGTTGATGACTTCATGTAATATTTTGTACATTTTGAGACAGTGTAATATCCAGCTTTGTGGGAGCGTATCATATGCCTTCTTGTAGTCAATCCAGGCCATTGCTAGATTTTTCCGTCTTGTCTTGTTCTCATTTAGGATGTGTTGATCTATGAATAATAATTCTGCTGTGCCTCAGGATCCTTTGCAGCATCCTTTCTGTTCGTCAGGGAACAATTCGCGGCTTGTTAGCGAATAGTAGATCTTTTCCCTTATTTGTGCTGTTAGTATTTTCCACATCATTGGTAGGCAGGTTATGGGTCTGTAATTGTTTGGGGCATTTTTTTTACTAGGGTCCCTTTCGATTAATGTAGTCTTTCCGTTGGTCATCCATTCAGGTACGTGCGCGTCTTGTAAGCATCTGTTCATCTCTAGAGCTAGTCTGTCGTGAATGGAAGTGAATTTCTTGTATTCCATCATGGCCTGGCGCTTTCCAGTTTGATATTCTTTTTAGTGTTGTTTTGATTTAGTCGACGTGTATTTCGATTTGGGGGTCTTCTTCAAGTCCATCTAGCTCGCTTGTAATGTTGTTTATCCATTCAGCATTTTCGTTATGTTTCTTTGGTTCCCATATTTTAGCCCAGAATCGCTCGGTTTCTTTTGCATCCGGTTCTTGGTAGGTTTTCATGTCACTCCCTCCCAATTGTTGATAGAATTTCCTTTCGTTGTTTTGGAATGTCCTATTTTGTCTGTACTGTTTTATCCTTTGTCGATATCTCTTTAATCTTCCTTCTTTGGCTAGTATTTTCTGGTTTATTTCCTCAAGTTGTACTGTTATTTTCCCCCATGTGGTCGGTTCCTTCTTCCCCCCGCTTATTTCAGCGCCTCTCTTCATCATTCGGGCTTGTTTTCGTAGTTTTTTTATTTGCGATTCCAGTCTAATTTCCCATCCCGATTATCGCTTTTCCTTCGTGCTTTTTGAGGGGATCCCAATATTCTCACAAACTAATTTCGATCCTGCATATATTAATTCATTTACCTCAGTTATATTATTCGTTGGTATGTAAGGTAGTATGTGATTTATTTTATTCGTTTCTATTTTAAGTGTTTTCCATTCTATGGTTCTTAATGAAAGTAGAATAGTTTATTCACTATTCATGATTCTCTTTACATTTTTTAGATTTACCTTTTGTTCTTGTGATAGTATTTCTTCCTAGTTGTTTGATAGTGTATCGTTTGGGAGTGTGGTGTTTTCATTTGTCGAGGTTTGCGGTTCTTTTTCGTTGGATTGTTTCTGTTTGACACCACTTGATGTGTCTGGCACTGTGTTATAGTTTTGTTTCAGTATTTTGTTGGATTTCTAGTAATTCTAGGTCAGAAAACCAACCCTTCTTCGTTATTGTCCTAACCTGATCCGCTAATCTTTGGCTAGTTGTCTGAAATGTCGAACATTCTTGCCAGATCTCAAACACCCTTTTCCTGTAGCCTCTTTGTGAGGGGTTGCTCCAGAAATAACTTTCTAGCACAAGTTTATTCTCTTCCTTAGCCCATGATCTACGTTTAGGTCTCTGTTCGTTGTGGTTTGTTACGTCGTCGTTTATGTATCAGAAAAAAGAACAGCCAACATTCGTAGGATGACGGTCGGGTCTCCTATGTTGGCTATCAGGAGAGCACCTGCCGATTATGACACCCAGGCCTGTTGCCTGGGTCCCACATTGTGGAATATTGTGATTTGACATTTTTATCATAGGTGGTATAATGGCTATACCTGGCCCAGGGGTTGTTTATGATCTGCGCACCTGACACAGATGTGACCACGAACAATCAGAGACTGTTCATAAGCAGCGGGTCACAATAAATAAAAAATAAATAAATTAGTAAAAAATGAAATAAAATAAAATAGATAAATAAATCAATAAATAAAATAAAATAATAAAATAAATAAATAAAAATGAAATAAAATAAAATAAATAAATTAATTAAAAAATAAAAATATATAATAAAGTAAGTAAAGAAGAGAGGAAAATTCTAGAAGAAAATCTTGATATAAGTTTTAACTTACTTAAAGTCCGTAGATCCACTTTTTGTTTTTTGTCTACCAACTAGATTGGACGGCCTGAACGACTATCTCAAGGTTAATGGGAATATCTAATACTTATACATTTAAATGCTGAGATGTTAATGTTCAATTGATATTTCTGAAGTTTT
This sequence comes from Sepioteuthis lessoniana, assembly GCA_963585895.1. Classification (NCBI taxonomy): domain Eukaryota; kingdom Metazoa; phylum Mollusca; class Cephalopoda; order Myopsida; family Loliginidae; genus Sepioteuthis; species Sepioteuthis lessoniana. The sequence goes on along the minus strand of OY757909.1, from coordinate 59,518,303 downwards.
TTACAGAAAATCCGGGAATAGAAAACCAATCGATTGCAAAGGTCGTTAATATGGAGGGGAAAAGGGTACATTCAAACAATTGTTAAGTTGACTCGTGATAGTTGCACCTGGTAAAACAATTTAGTCGATTAGAAATAGATCAAGATTCTTAGATTAAAATATAACAAAAATTCACCAGCAGATTTTACAAGTCATAGAAAATCCAGTGTTATTTTTTAAAAAAAAGAAAATTGCACTAACCTCTACCCAACGTGCCTTTCCTCACAATTGTTTAGTTTTTCTACATATCCAGATATTTATGAAGCTTTTATGTATTTCCTTACATTTATAATGCCTCCTGATTCTAAATTGTTCCATTTCAAATATTTCTTTGGTGTTTGGTTTGGCCGTTTTTTTTTGTTTTTTTGGGGGGCGAGCTGGGGTGGGGGTGGAATTAATTTGAGATAACTGGGAGTGTTTGGATTTGTCGGCACAAGATTCCATAGTAATTTATGATAAATTTCTAAGTTTAGCGCGGTTTGTAGTAGTAGTAGTAGTAGTAGTAGTAGTCGTGATGTTAAAACTAACGTAGACGAAAGATAAGCGATGTCAAAAAAACACCGCCTTCTTGAAAGAGAAGAACGTAGATTTTCACTTAAAAAAGAAGAAACCTAAAATTTACAAAGAAAGTAATAATTCATGATTTACTATTAATTGAGTAAATATAGACAATGTCATACTTCCTGAAAAATATTTATTTCCTCGCTTATTTATACTCTTTAGGTAGACTTGAAAAAAGTTAAGAATTGATTTATTTAGGTATCTAACAGGCTAAGTAATCTTATTTTTGATATATTTGGAAGATAAAGATGTAATTGTTTTGTGTTTAGATCCTTCAAATTTTCCCCTCAAATATTGTCGTCGACGAAGTATGTCAAAATAAAAAAAAAATAAACGGTAGAATGCGCCGATTTGTCGATATATGCCAAAATGCAGATACAAAAATTTGACCTTCTAGAAGATATTTTTTGCACATAATTTAATGTTTCTTCAGTTTGAAATCAGTTGAATTCCCATACAGAGAGTCCAGTTCTGAAAATCTAGGGAGCGTGGAGTACACTTTATAACCATTATTATAAGGTCCACTCTGACTCAAGTAGGTAATACCTGTTCGGATTCAATGAGTGAGATAGATCTATAAGAAATATTCATTTGTAACGTGTGCAAAAAATATTTTAAGAAACACCTACCAAAAATATAAATATCTCTATTCATAAAACGGTACTCCTCATAATTATCATCATCTACTCCCTCTGCCAGCACCAATTTCCATGAATCTCTCTCTCTCTCTCTCTCTCTCTCTCTCCCTCTCTCTCTCTCTCTTCTATCACTCCCGCTGGTCTTCCAAGTCTTTGCACATAGATAAGTTCTTGCTGGTCGGCCATCGCTTACATCTTCATGTGTTAGGGCCCATAGAAGAACGTCACTTATGAGTATATCTTTGCTTCTCCAGCAGTTTCCCGCGTGTCATATTCATCTTACTAGGATTCTTTTTCAGATGAGAGGTAGGTAGCCGTAAGTTTAATATGCCGTCAAAATTGATGAATCAAACAATCAATCATAAAACCAAAATAGGAACATAAGGAAATTTAATTTAGTTTATTACAAAAAATACAAATTATATATATATATATATATGTGTGTGTGTATGTGTGCGTGTGTGTGTGTGTGTGTAAGTGTAATTCGGTCCAGTTAAACCAGAGTTGGTAGTAATTCTTTCAGGACAAGAAAATCATTCAAAAACTGAACATTTAAATTTTCATGGTAGAGAGCTCAATGTAATTAATATTACAGAGACACGAGGAGATAACTCTTCACCCCTCTTCCATTCCTCCCACCGTGTCTATTCGGATTTATTTTATCCATAAGATCCGAAGATATCCTGTTATATTTTTCTTCGTGTTTTTGGTTTACATCAGAAACACAAAACTGGGTGGAAATAAATTTATAATCCTAAAGAAACCGGTCTTTGTTTTTTGTTCTTAAAAAAAGTATATATATATTTATAGAGATTGTTGTTTGTCCAACGAGAGAAAAATAGATATTTTAAAAGGAATTGATCTGCAAAGGATATCAGATTTGCTATTCAAGTTTTTATTACTTAATATACTTGTGCTCCAGGCAGGTTTCAGATTTTATGCCTACATCATCATATTTGCAATGGTTAAGTTTCGGTTGATGATTTTATCGTAAAGATCGTTTTAGCTGGATTTTTTTAATTCCAGGATTTGTATCTGTGAATCTCTCATTCGAGTTTATTGTCCATCAAGCTCTCTGGGGAAAGTAAATATTCTTTGTATAAGTATATATTCTTTTTCCTCATGTTTACACAGGTAAACATGTACGTATGCACTCAGACATTGACACACACGCACGCACACACGCACGCACACACACACACACACACACACACACACACACACACATATATATATAAGGGTTGTTCGTTGTAAAGGCTTCTGATATATGTAAATTATATATATATATATATATATATGTGTGTGTGTGTGTGTGTGTGCGCGCGCACACACACGCGCTTGTATGCATTATCTATATGTGCGTACACCCGTGTATATATTACCCGTACTCACGTATATTTTCAAGGATGTTGCACCGATTGTTGCCCTTCGTTTTTCATTTTTTGTTCCCCACCTCTGTCTCTATCTCTTTCTCTCAGCATAAACACTTATGTGCCCTAATACCTACACACACATCTATTTTCCAAATGTACTGGGTACGTTTTATATGTGTGAGAAAGCACCAGACTCCACACATAGATGCAGTTTAAGCTAGTTTCGGAGTGTTCATGTTTGAGTGTGTGTGTTGTTAAGCTTTGTTTAACGGTAGTTTAACTCACTGATTTTTTTGGCGTATTGAGTAGTAATCAGTTGGGTATTGACATTATTTAACGTATCCTTTTCTGCATTCATAAAATTGTTTTGATTCATTAATTTTCTATTGTTCATTGCTTGAGTACAACTAATATAAATCTCGTTACAGTTGGTGAATTTTATTATGCGGATTACACTTTTTGATTTGCAGCTTAAATTTCTCTTTAGAAATAATGTTGTTTTTCGGTTTTCGAAAGCATAAGATTTTCGTTCTATGACTGTATTAGAGGTTTCTCATCTTTTATTTTTGCATTTTGAGATTAAACGTTGTGTGTCACCAACTCTGTTTTAAGTTTTTTTTTTCGTTGTCGTTTGTTTTAAATATTTTTTTCGTGTCTGGTATGTTTTTAATTCTATCAATGTTTTTTTTTAAAGTTATTTTTATTCTTTGAGATTTCAGTGAATTGCTGTAGCTTGATTTTGTTTTATTTTGCGACGTATGTTGTTCGTTGTTTTTTGTTTCTGTTTTTCTCTTTTTTTGTTGGGGTTTGTTCTGCCAATATTATTTATATTGCTAATTCGAAATCCTTAATAATTATTGTTGCTAAAATCCCAGTGGGGATAGATAGATAGATAGATAGATACGGAGAGACAGAGATACTTAAGAAAAGAGACTGGCCCATTGACAGAACCTGAGAGACTCCAGGTTAAAAACTATGTAAGGGTAACCTTATGGGTTTCAGACATCTTTGCGATAGAGAAATAATTAGGGACGAGAAATATTTTGCTAAACTGACCAAAATCCTCTGAGATGACATAAATCCATCGTTGATTTAAAAGTAAGTGATTAAGTCACTCTTCCAAACACGTGGGTGCTGCATTTGTTATTATCAGCTCACCAGATTTTGACCTCCTGTCCGCCTCTAGATTTCATTGCAACCTTACTCAGTATCTGGTGTTATCAGTAGCATTCCCAGGTAATCTTCTAAACCATTTGTTATATGTAAGTAAGTCCCATAAGATGACATAGCTATGTAATGGCTATGGAGTAAAATAAAGCTCTTGGGTGGCAGACCTGAATGTATTGATTGATTGATTGTTTGATGTTAGCATCATGGCAATGATTGTTTCATGCTAAATTCATATTTATATTATTGTGAAGTTGGTTTGATTTTAAATGCATGCCCAACTCTCTAGGTAAACGTTACGACTAGAGGCTAGGGAACAACGTTTATTACACTTTCTTATTCATATTTTTGTCAAGCTGACTTGAAGAGATTCTATTTCTCACGGTCCAACAGATATGTCGCATAGATGAAACGTCAAAGGGTAAGATCCTTCAAGATCAGAATAGACCAAGAATTAATGGCGATAAAGTGAGACTCTACAATCACCAGGTCTCCATAACTTTATCTTCACCACCCGATAATTTTTAGTGTTATATTCAGGATACACATTTTTATGGGTGGGGTTTTCACTTATATACTTAACGCGTTCTTAACCACACTAACGGAATTAGTGTTACTTAATTGAAAAAAAAATGCCAATGTAAAGTCATGGTTGTCTTCAAATATAGAATGCAGCGGGGTAACAATTCCCTCTTAGCTCATAATACGGCCCTACTGTTCATTTTTTATAACTGAATTATGATATCTATACATCTGGACATTGTTTATACAAGTGGAAGACAATTCCTGATTCTTTTGATTCGCAGCTTCTTTAGAAATACAGTTATGAAATTCCTGCATCCTAATACTATTCATTGCTTATTTCTATTTTAGTAAATACAAATACAGCTTTTGTGTGAGTACATTTGGGACACACCTATATATATATATATATATATATATATATATAAAGATGAAAAGAGTGAAGAGAAAAGCGTTTCAGTGTGTGCATATGAATGGATATGCATTTTAAGCGTTATAATATACGCATTCACACAAGCTCACATATACATTCACTGCGCAGTAGGTTGAATTTCACCACAAGTCCTGATATACATAACGTTTTATGATCGTCTGTTCTGCTGCTAAAAGTCAGGCCATCAGCAGTGAAAACTGTTTTATGCGTAACTGGTTCAAGCCATATGGGAATACTAGAAAGCAATCTGGAAATTATTTCCGCAATTTTTTGATGATCTTATTTTTTTTATTCAGATTCAACGCTCTTTTAATCACCACTGAGACTTCATTGTCCCTAATTAGAAATCTTTTCAATTTAGAAATAGTATTACAACTTTCTGTGCTAGATTTAACGTTAGTAACCAAAGCGCCTATCAAAGTCGATATATATTATATCTTTGCAAAGTTAAAGAGTACAGTTGCCTGAGAATATATCATAGATTATCAAATTTTATATATTTTGAGTATTTAATATTTGGCGGTAATTTTCATCACCAGGGCTTGACTTCCATTTGAACTGAATAAGCCGTCTCTTAGGGCCACTCACACCCGGGTCCTTATTTTTTTTTTACATTATACATTTTTATTTCATTATTTTTTGTTCTTTAACACTTATTCATAAACACACACACACACAAACACACACACACACATACACACACACACATATATATATATATATATATATATATATATATATATATATATATATTGAATCGATCCAATTGTCTAATTTTTCCAGACAGGCTTTTTTCCACATTGGAAGGTCTTGATCTGGATCTCAGCATCGGTCTTCTAAGGTTTTATAAAAGACCTGCAGTTGCCTATACTGCGGGTCTCATTTTGTAAAAGTGTAAATTTGCCTGGAAATACATCTATCAACGAATAGTAATCAATCAGAGTGTGGGGAGCATATGCATTTCGAGGAATTTGTAATATGAACGTACAGCATCTGGTTTTAAATATTTATTGTACTCATCGTTAGCATGGATACTTTTGATTTTTCCTCGACATCTATCCCTATTAGCCTTTAATCTAGAAGGGCATAGGTTTTATTAGTTAGCTAAACCGGGTATATCCTTGTGCAGAAGTATATAGTTAAGCATCACTCATGAGTCCATCATTAATTCACCAGCAGTCCACATCATATCTCGCACATCTTATTCGGCTGTTTTGAGAGATTAGAGGCAAGTAGACATACGATTGCCGTTTAGTAATGATGCTTAGGATATGGACCGCTATCTAATTGTCAAAAGTGCTGTCTAATCATTTCGATGAACCAGTGCTAATTTGAAAAAAAAAAATGCTGTCAATCTTGATTATTTTTAACGAAATTTATTGGCGAAATGATTATTTAGATGGCAGGGTATCCATATTTGCTATAAGATAACCACTCAAGAAGCAAGTATTCACAAATAAAATTCACTAGTCATTGTACCTCTAACATTGTAAGTAAATCGTCACGGGTTGCAAATTGACAAGTTATTTTTTTAAGTCATCAGCAATAAAAGAGACAAGTTAATAAAGTTCAAAATCTCATCCAGTAAGCTAGGTCTAATAAGATATGATTTATCTAGCATTTCAGACAGAAAACAGTATTTAACCAAATGCTGCCGAAATTTCCGCAATTGATCGGCCATTTAAGGGGAGTCAGATGTCGGTCAGACGATGCTGCCTTCGCAAGGAAGAAATGAGGTTAGTTTTGCTTTAATCACCGATAAAAGACACCCAGTTTTTTTGTTTTATTTCTCTTTGTTGGTTGAATCCCCACTGAAACTAACGTTACGTCGCTAGAGCGAATAAACCAATCGAAAATACCGAAAAAATTGTTCCTACAAAAACTAAGAATGTACAGGACATATGGTACCTATAGTCCATTTTCACACACTTCTATGGTCTCAGAAACTAAATCAAAGAAATAAAGAAACAGAGTTAGATGTTAGATGGGGTTTTGGTAGATCTATTTTATCAGACGATCAGCCATCACCAACATAGCAATAATCAATGTTTATTCTCATTTCAAATCTTCGTTCAATACAAAATTCTTGAAATCTGTGACTTGGTGAATTATTCAATAAATGTGACTTTCATAATAACTTGTTTATCACTCCTTTCGTTTATGCAGAATTTGAGAAAATTTCGATGTTTTAGCTGTGCTATTAAAGGTACCAAACTCGCCATATTAAAACTGGCAATAATGAGACGACCTGACATCAACCAAATAAAGACTAGAATTAGATATAAAAACAAATAAGAATAACAAGATTTTAGTAATTTCAAAGTGTTTTGTAAATGTTTGGTACTGGGAAATGATGTGTAATTGAAGATTTTTATGGTTTAATCAGAATACAACATTTTTCCGAATTAGTGTGTTGTTACTTTGGAAAAGTTTAATTTTTCTTCTCTTTGCTGGTCCAATATCTTAACTATGATTGAGACCTACAACATCTGGCAAGTCTGATATGTTATATCTTTGCTCATCCACTATATTCCTTTTACTATTGATTACAACTTCTGATAAGTTTACTTCTTTTTATTCTTCCAATGTATCCTTTACGTTGTGGACCACAACTTCTGAGAAGTTCACTTTTTCGTTCTCTTTTTGCTCTTCCGTAATCTTAACTAAACCTGAGACAACAATTTCTTGCAATTTTTATATATTTTTCTCTTTGCTCAAATTCATTTTACCATAAACTACAACTTCTGACACGTTCACTCATAGCTACTTTAACAATGTATCTACTACGTCAGGGTCCACAACGTCTGACAAGTTCACTATTTCGTTCTTTTTTGGCTCTTCCAATTGCTTAACTACGCCAGAGACCACAATTTCTCTGTTTGTTTCTTTGTTTGTTTAATGGCATATCAACCTTTGTAAGTTATTGAATGCCAAAGCTATTCTCCTAGAAGAACAGCAGTGGTACTATTTAACCTATAGCTGGGAGGATAAGGGGGTTTATACCTTTCCCAAGGGTATTTGCCCGAAAGTGAACGTAATAGCGCGACTGGAGTACGAACTCGCTTACTACAAATCCGAAGTCCATCGCTTTAACCATTACACCACGAGGACACCCCTTCCACAATTTCTACCAAGTTTAACATATTTTTCTCTTTGCTCATATTCCTTTTGTCATCAGCCAAAACTCCAGATACGTTCTTATTATTACTTCATCAATGTATTCACTACTTCAGGGTCCACAACTTCTGACAAGTTGACTTTTTTTCCTTTTCTTTTCTTTGCTCACCTGTGCCTGAGGCCACAACTTCAGACAAGTTCACTTCTTCCTGCCCTTCTCTTTGCTTATCCAGTATCTCCTCTGCGTCCGTGACCACAAGTTCTGACATTTTCGCTTCTTCTTTACCTTGCACTTTTGATGTCTCCACTGCGCCTGGAACCCCTCCTTCTTTCAAGTTCACTTTTGGAAAATTAGACCCACAACTGAGATGCCTCGACAAACTTCCGAGTGATTAAGGATTCTTCTTAGCCTTCGTATGGACTCGACATGTATCTAATGTTTACCAATGGAACTTTGGTTTTCATCTTATACGAACATTATATTAGTTCCTCATAATGAGCAGAAATATACCATTGCTCGATTTGTCACTCGTGCACACACAATATACTCTTGAACACTGTTAAACAAAAAATCTAAGCGTTTCTGATTAACACTAGGTTAACAGTCTTGACTTTTTTCCACGATTATTCATTTTTTTTTCGTGTTTAATGACCCTAAAGATCAGAAACCTGCGATTTGATCTCCAGTAAATAAAATTATATAATAATTGCTATCTCTCGTCACCGGAATTATGATTCGCTGTTTTAATTTTTGTATCATATATCAAGAGACTGATTTTATCTTTCTTAGAATCTTTTCAGCCCCCTTTTTTTCCATTCCAACATATTTAAAGTAGTGTACTAATTAAAATTCTTACTGAATTGTAAAATTTGCTGTCCACAAATATTGCCAGATTCAAATCTACTTTCCTCCAACTTTTTCTATTTCCTGGACATTGTGGACATGTCGGACATTAAACGAAATATGTCGGACTTGCTCATGATAAGAAGATGAAAGGAGTTTGAAAGTTGTTTCGACAAATGAAATAGCCAATAAGATAATTGTATTTTATTCTAAGAGGACAATTCTCAATTAAATTAACGTTTTATTCATTCTCCATTCATGTTGCTGGTGTTGTGATACTCATCGTCAAGGTAAATGAGCTCGGTGAGTTTGGTTCAGATCTAGGATGAAACGTAAAGATTACGTTATATTTTGCACAAAATGATTTTTGAATGAACTTAATTAATTTCTTCTAACGCGAACTATTAGGAAATAATAGGAAACCCTGGGTTCTTTTGCCTTGGCACGGCAACCGGTCTATGAGAAGGAATTATTCTTTTGTTCAAAATCAACTGTAATCCGGTTAAAACAGACCATTTGACACATCCTGCTCACACACACACACACGCACACACACACACACACACACACACACACATGGGGGTGTCCTCGTGGTGTAATGGTTAAAGCGATGGACTGCAGAATCGTGGTAAGTGAGTTCGTACTCCAGTCGAGCTATTATGTTCCCTTTCGGGCAAATACCCTTGGGAAAGATATGAACCCCCATATCCTCCCAGCTATAGGTTAAATAGTACCACTACAAACTACAAACTACAAAGGTTGATATGCCATTAAACAAATAAAGAAAGTGAAGTGAAAGCAGACACAACACACACACACACACACATCATATATATATATATATATATATATATATATATATATGAGATACATTCCATCTATATAAGTTGCGGATAAAGGATAAATGAATGAATGAAAATCAGATCTAGAAATTTATAGATTATTTTATTTCTTAAATTGAGTGAAAGGTTTGACGAAAAACAAAATACAAAATATTTTATGTCAAACAAAGATAATGTTTGCCAAAGCCTAGATATTTTTAAAATAAAGATTTCAGTAATTGTTAGCTTAAAATAAAGGAAAATATTTTGCATATCGGGCCATTGGACAAAGTGTTTGCCAATGATCCGGGAGACCGGGGTTCTGTCCCAGGTCGAGTCATACCGAAAAATAAAAAAAATATTGTACTTGATGCGATCTTGCTTAGCACTCAGCATTATAAGGGGAGGATCAACGACGGAATTTTTCACCGCAACCGGAAACGAAACGTAGTATCAACGCAAGACATTATCACCAAGTTCCTCAACGAATGAAATTTTCCGTTTCTAACTCGGAGGCAATTTCTGAGACAAATTAATTTTTCAAATCGGCTCAAATTTATATTTTAACAGTTGAGCCTAGCGGATAATATTTGCAAACTTTTCTTTGTGATATAATGATTTACTTCGTCGTCACACGTATTTAAAGAGTAACTTCCTGTCCAAGATCGGGCACGTGCAAATCTGACAAATTGACAACCCATTTCTACTAAAAAAAACAGCAGTCCCTGAGAGCAAGACTTTTTAGAGCCACGAGTCCAATGCCAAGAGAATAATTTGAGTTCCTTTCTCTGGTACCAGCACACACCAAGCAGACGCCTTACTCCTATCGTCAACCGCAAACACAACTTTCCAGCCTTTTCCTGTTTAACAATAAGACGATAAGCTCTGATCTTTTACTACTTTCAGCAGTAATCCCGTCTTCTTCTGCCTAACAGTCCTTTTCAGTATAACTCAAAAGTCATTTAAATTCTTTTCAAGATTAACTCAAACAATTCTTTACTGGTTTATAAGTCTTACTTCCATTTTTCCGTCCTTTTAAGGGCGTTGACAAGTTTTTTTTCATCGACTCCTCAAGGACGGTGTGGTAGAAGCTAATCAATAAATTCAAAAATACAGATACAAAAATCACAACATGTCTAGCCTTTTTTTTTTTTTTGCAAAAAATAACACCTTTTTTATTTTGGAAGTAAGCTGCGTTCCCCTATATATACACACACATACACATATATTAGATACATCCCATAGAATGTTCACAAATGATCCGGGAGACCTGAGTTCAATCCCAGGTCGCGTCATACTAAAGACTTTAAAAATGGTACTTGACCTCCTTGCTTAACACTCAGCAATATAAGGTACGTATCAAGGGCAAAGTAGAGCAATCCAGAAAAGAGTAACGCCCTCCCCTACACCTCGGTGTAGTAGCTTTTGAAAAGGGAGCCTTCTGGTCGCCTTAGACTACGGTCGCCGAAAACCAATAATGTATTTTGTTATATTCATAAATACAATGTCCTCCGTAAAAGTGATCGAGTTAAGATGGCGTAAGCGTAGTTTCAATAGCGTTTACTGACACTGAGTTTCACGGTTATGCGATCATCAGACCAAGCGTAGTTATTGTTATTGTCTATAATATTTCATCATAACCATCTATTTTGTATCCAAAGCTGAACGAAAAACTTTCTCAATTTTTCAATGATGACCACGGTGGTACTAGCCCCTGACATGTAACCATAAACGCCAAGTATCCTATCACCCCATTTGTCAAGTATTTTCTAACCTTACCCATACTTATTTTCTTTTTCTATGGAAGCTTTCAACTAAACTTTAGCTTTATCTGATACCCTCTCTTCTAGGTATGTGTTGTATTGACATTCATAGTTCTTGCTTATCTCTTAACTTGGCCTGCTTTGTGATCTTCTTGATCGACCTTTGTCACTTCGGTTGATTCCCAGTGGATACCTTTCCATTGATGTGTGTGTAACTTTTGCATATCGCTACTTATCTAGATAAATGGATATAAATATGGCATAATACAGGTACACGTGCCAGTGCTCTCTCTCTCTCTCTCTCTCGCACACACACACACACACACATATATATACATATGATCAATTCGTTTTGATTGTATGAATTCTCTTGATTCTCTCTCGTCATCGGTTCCTGCTTCACCGGCAGTTCATACTATATCATGTTCGTCTTACTTGGATCCTTTAATAGATAGCAGGCAAGTACAGGTGCTATTTTTTTGGTTACTGCCTCAATAATTCGTTCAAAAAACCACGCATCATCCTTCCGCAGTTTCTTTCTAGATTTTTATCCAAGCGTTCCGTTAATGTCTACACGTGCAGCCTGGTATCATTACTGAACCTAGTGATGAAATAAAACTAGGGCTTTAAAGAAATCAAGTTTTTTTTTTATCAGGTCAGAGGCCCATATGATCAAATGTCATTTACTGCGATGTTTATTGTGCTAGTTTAAACATGACACAATTTCTCATTTTATCGAGTTGTCTTTGAATGTATTCTACGTCGATATATTTCTAATTTTGGCATGTTGATCAACGCCTCTGCACATTGATGTTAGTTAAATTTCTTTTATTTAATTGGTATGCTTTTTTATGTTATCTCCTTTTTCCATGATGCAATTGACTCCTTGAATTAGTTACATTCGGTTCTTAGTTAAATTGGTATGCTCTCAGCTCTTGCTTCAAAGTAGGCTGTGACAATTGTTTTCCTATTTTAATTGTCTTTCAGGTCTTTCAAGATGTGTATTAAACTTGTTTTTACAATGGTCGAAGTGATTACATGTATCATTGATATCGTATATCTAGATTTATCTATACGCCTTCTATTTCAGCATAGAATGAAGCAAATCTCTATTGGAAGAGAATGCCCAGCAGTTCATAGCATTGTATATTCAATTCTTGCTTATATATATATATATTATATATATATATATATATATATATATATATATATATATATATATATATACACTAGTAAAAAGTATTTGGCCACACTAAATTGTTTTTTTTTTATTTCTCAACCTAAAAGTGTTATCTTTAAGGAAACGAGTTAAGCACCACGATCTTTTTATTCATAATACTCAATAAAAGCTTTCCTCGGTAGTTTTGTCCTTTTTATAACAGATATCTTTGAAAAATTGATTTGAAGGCGTTTTTTTTCTATAGCCTGAATAAAACGTTTTCCAAAAGCTCCATTATTCCACTACTTAAACACATTCATAGAACTACTTCATCAGAGTCACCAGCTTGCGCAACAAAAGACTGACCGCTCCAAATATCATTCA
>OY757909.1:59485482-59502982 GCA_963585895.1 Sepioteuthis lessoniana | reverse complement strand
AAAGCTTATAACTACTATAGATTGAAACGTTTAGATCACGAGATATAAGCACAACAGACAACCACGTACCAAAAATTTCTGGAACTTTCAACACGACTTAGTTTTATACCGGATAGATACTGGAAAATTATTAATAATTAATCAAATAATTAATTGAAAGAATTCTCGACCTATTAAGTAGGTTTATATTCTCCTTATTCAAACTACTTAACAGCCCATACAATCTTGTATAACATAACATCACTATATAGCAACATTTTAATTGCTTCCCAGTTAGATACCATTTTAAGTATTTAGAATTATCCATGAACGATGTCCATTTTTTAAAAGCATGTTGTGACCACATATTTCAAACTTTCATTGTTTTAAACGCCAGCGAAAATTACCTCATTAAAAAGTGCATTCATAGACTTTTATTATTTGAGTATCACGATTTAATCTAAGATCCCAGGCCCCCAAAACGAAGGAACTGAAAGCTCATATTCTGCATGTACTGCTATAGGACCATAAGAATAACATAAAAAAACAACTTCTGAAACAACTAAAAGAATTCTAGTGTTTACTGACATTTCTGGCCACCACATTCGAAAAGAGTTTTCAAAATTTCTTCCTGGCGATACTTTATTGAGAAATGAATCCAGATACAGACATTCATTAGACCTTGATCTCTAATAGAATTTGTTTATTTCAATTTACACTAAGGTATTCGAGAATTAGCACTTTACCACCATATATCTTAATCCAAAACATTTCACTATTTGAAAAAGATAAAACTGTGCAAGTTTGGCGTTTGCGTTCTGCATACTGTTGGTGAGAATAAGGAAGATCACAGATCCATAACGGCGAGAGTAATTTCCAGGCAGAGAAATGGTCTGTTTCCAAAGAATATTATTTACAGTTGACAAAAATGGGTCTCTTGTGATAATATTCAATAGAAAAGAGAGTGTATAGACAAATATAAATTACGATGGCTTACTCAGAAGATGGGGCTTCAACTAAGAAATATAATACTGAGTGTATGGTGGGATTACCGCGGTATTATTTATTTAGAGTTTTTAAATTGCCATCAGACCCGAAATGCAAAATAATACACTCAACTGATGTAACACGTGCATGGACATTTTCTAAGAAAACGCACTCCACGCTTCTCAGGGAAATGTTGTGATTCTCCAATGATAACTTCACTGCCATATTCAGTAATAATTTTCTTGGAGAAATGGATTTAGTTGATCTATACTATCCAGTATATTCACCAGGCTGTGCACAAAGTGATTTCCGCCTTTTTTGTTCCCTAAAAATATGCTCTAAATTAAAACAAAAAATATTTCCCGACAATCAAGTTGATAAATGGCAAAATAGAGTTTCAAAATTTTGATGTATATACAATCGATAGAAAATAATTCATTATTGAATTATTCAGGAATAAATTATATTTTATTAATAAGGAAATCATTTATTACTCAACCAAATAGATACACTTAATTTATACATACAAATACATCAGCATGCAGAGAACAACAGATCTAAAGCAGATATTAACCGAATATGCTTTAAGCCAGTAATAATATATTCAGAAATTTTGTTCAGGCTATCTCAATTTAATAGCTTAAGGTAGTTAGTGCGAAGAAGAGAAAGAAATTATAACAAACTACATTTGCTATGTTTCAGGTTGCTCAATAATCTATTGAAATAGAATATACCGGGCAGAGTTGCATAAGTATAGACGAATTTATAAGAGACGATTTCGCATGAATTCATTCAAAAAGATACTCCAGTGTAAGCTGACCAGTAGAAACTTACTTTTATCAGCACTGAGCGTACACTGGACATCATATAGAAGATTTGAGTGGAGAGATAACAGAGAAATATGTGCTGTCAACATGTTTTGATTATATATATAGTCATCCACAGACAGATCTGTTTCGTTCTATCAGAACTCATCTGTGTGGCTAGACAATATCTCCCCGTAGCTGGGATCGAAACCCGGTTGACTCAAACGCCAAACCAAAGCTTCTAACCATTTAGTTACGAGGAGATATTAGCTACAAAGTACATTTTAAACGGTTATGAATCACAATTACTATTGTTTACATACATCCGTTCAACGGCCGCCGAGATCTCAATTCAAATACGAAGAGACTTGCAAAGGCGCTAATGGCAACACGATTACTTCTTCGCTATAGAACTCGACCATACGGGGGTAGGGGAGTATATATATATATATATATATATATATAGTCATCCATATATACATATATACATATATATATATATATATATATATATATTAAGGCAGCATTTCTTCGTTAATGCAAATTTCATTAAACATAATAGACATTTTATGTCTACATATTTTCTTCTGGACCCGCTCGAATTCCCGTATTACTTTTATCGTATTGGGGGGGATTGATTTATGTATTGTCCATAGTTGTATGTATCCCTAGTACTTTCTGCTCGACTTTAGGCCATTATCAGGGGAGGATCTATTACAAAAGTTGTGTAACCTTACTTTTAGCATATTACTACTGTGTAAGGGCGTCTTTGCCGTTGAAGATTATGGCGTCTGCTTTCAAATGGAATTCTATAATTAGTGCCAATAGCTAACGACATTTAAGTACATTAGCACTGGTTTGAAAATTAATTCTATTAAGTGTTGGTTGCATGTTTCTAATATGTAGTGCTTCTAGAATCTTAAGTTTTTGTTTATTATTTTGATGTTCTAATATTGTTGTGTTGTCGGTAAGAATTTTCCGCAGTTGTGTTGTTGGGCATGAATGTTTTTTTTTTTAAGTAGCTCAGCATTTAAAATGATGATGGCTCAAAGTCGGGCAGAAAGTACTAGGGATACATACAACTATGGACAATACATAAATCAATTCCCCCCGAATACGATAAAAGTAATACGGGAATTCGAACGGATCCAGAAGAAAATATGTAGACATAAAATGTCTATTATGTTTAATAAAATTTTCAATAACGAAGAAATGCTGCCTATATACATATATATATTTATATATATGGGCCTGTGTGTGTGTGTGTGTGTGTGTGTGTGTGTGTGTGTGTGTGTGTGTGTGTGTGACCGTTCTAATGAACAAAAGGATGCGAATTAATAGATACGTCTGAATCAGATTATATTTCTTAGTATCACACTCGTATATGCTAGAATGAATTTATCGTACGGATTTTCTTTCAAGAGGAACAATTTGGAATCACTTTGTTGTATACTTAAAAGGAATGGCAGAATCACAAAAATTCGTTATAAATATATGAGTCCTTTTTATTTTTCGTCTGGTGTTAAAACTCTGTGGGTGCGTGAGAGAGAGAGGGATGGAGGGGATTAATAGAGACTGTCATATCGACCTATAACTTCTTCCTCCCTTGATGATACCACGCTGCGGTATCTCCAAGACCCCAGTAGGCACTTCTGCTTCTTGGCCGGGGTTACTCAGCTGGAGGCCGCTACTGGCTACTGCCTCAGCGGGGTGCTCTCCATGACTGCAAGCTGGTACTCCAAGTCTGCCACTGATTCCAACTGACTGCGACCCTCTCAGGAGTATCAGCATATATCATTTCGTTATACCCACACATGTTCGTGTAACCTCGTGACTGCAACCTCTTATTTTTACAGGTGCGTCCTATCTAGAGGAATCTCTGATTGACAGCCCGATCAAGCGTCAATATGCAAAACTCCTCTCCACCTATTTTTCAAAATGTCCAAATATGGACATTTTACTCACGTTCCTCTCCATCCCCACCCGCATCTAACAAAGAATGTTTCTGGACAACAACAACAAAACTACAACAATCATTACACATCTTTGAAGGCCACCTTTTTATTATGCGACAATTACCCTATTCTGATTCTCATTTAAATTATTTCCTTATTCTTTCTTAGTGAGGTTGGCTATACTATATGCATACATGAAAATTACGACATAATTACATATCTCAATTTAAAAAAAAATACCATAAGGTCTTCCCCTGCAATTCCTTGAGGATGTAAAAATATCATGAGACCAACGTCTTGTTATGCAAAATCCTGGTCACAAACTTTATGACCCTGGTCATTCCCGCAGCACGTTTTGCCTCGAAGCCTTATGACAATCTACCAGTCATACCAGGATCCTACCAGGAGTAAGTAAGGGATACGCAAAAATTGACCGTAGTCGAGGGTGACCAGAAGACTGCCTTTTCAATAGCTGCTACACCGAAGTGTATGGTAGGCGGCTCTCCTTTCCTTGGATTGCTTCACTTTACCCTTGATACGTACCTTATATTGCTGAGTGTTAAGTAAGGAGGTATAAAGTATAATTTTTAAAGTCTTTGGTATGACACAACCTGGGATTGAATCCAGGTCTCCCGGACCATTGGCGAACACTCAAACAATATCATTATGGCTCCAAACTAATACTTCAATATGATATTACAAATATAAATACATGCAGTGACATCCAAAATATACCACGCAAAAACACCTATCAGTAATTGATTTTCTTCTTAATTATTGCTTGCAGCGATTTCACTTTATAAAAATCAAAATTAAAATCAAATTTTTCATAAAATGAGTCATAGAAAAAAAAAAAAACGCCTAAAATTTACACAATTATTCCATTCTAAACTCTTCAGCAGTTACAGAGAGAAAAAAATTCAAAAATACATAGCAAGTCAAAATGCAGTAGTCAAAACAAAATGTCCAACCAGGAAAAGTTCACAACTGAAAATATGTCAAACAAAAGTTCAGAAAAAAATGTTTACACTTATGACAGTTCTATTTTTAGGAAATGTCTCTCCCTCTTCTTTCTCTTCCCTTTCATAAGAAGGTGTGTATAAACTGTCACTTTCTCTTTTTTTTCTTTCTTTTTCTTTTCAATTCCTAAAAGTGTTGCTTTTTTTCAATCCTGACTTTCCTTCTTTTTTCTTTTTTGATTTCAATTCTTTTTTTCTTTTAACTGCAATAATTTTCATATACACACACATAATTCTTATAACAATTGCTCATTCTCAGTGCTCTTTTCTCTCGGATAATTTTAACTAATATTGGATCGCATGCGCCTTTTTCTTTTGTTTCCAATAAGTATCTTCCCATTCACCTATTCCAATCAAAACAACAGTACACTAGTATCCTACACATTGCCAAAGGTTTGATACAATTTTCCGAGATTTTTTTCCTAAGCAATTCAAACCTTTTACTTTTTCCACTGCTTTTTCCATTGCCCGTCGGTGCATCTCTTTTTCAATTGTTAATCATGGTACTTTTTTTATTTATGTATCTATTTGTTAATCTATATTTCTCCCTTCAGCACGATTCGAAACCGAGTCCGTAATTTTCCAGTGCATACAACGAGACACGTCATGATTTTGCACACATGCACCCTAATTTCCCATCCCCTGTTTTAAAATACCCTCTCCAACATGGGTGGGAATTGTTACAACTTCTACTAACACAATTGTTTGGTCTCTTACCAACGCTCCAAAAAATGTCCGATCCCATTCTAGGAGGACCTTTACGGCCTGGCTGGCCTCTAACCAGTATCTCAAAATTCTCGAATCCTCTCTAAGGGAAGGCCATCACAAAATCTGGAATTGCTTCTACCAGTACTCAAAAATGTCGATCCCATCACAGGGAGACTTCCACCAAATACCTTTCCAATACGACTGTTTTCGTCTCAAACCTCGCTCCATTCCTTAACTGCGGATTCACAAGTACATGAGGCTTCTTCCGACAACAGATCATTGATGACCGGAGCTTGGATCCAAATCGTATCCACGAGTTACTACAAAATTTAATTCATAAAAGATGTTTACTATCAAAATCCATCAATGAAAAGCTAAAATTTCCACTGTTGTACGAATTCCAAACTTGTAATTACAACTAATCAACTTTTTAACATATCACATAAGATATATATCTGCTTTGTTCACATACTCCCTTCTCTTTTTCTTCTTTCTCTTCCTTTGCATTCTATTTCTCTATACCCCCCCCCAAAATAGCAGTTTTTAGTATCAACTCATATGTAAAATATACTGTTCTTAATCACCGATTTTCAGTATACTTTATAATTATCTAAAATCTATCGGATGTTACACTTCAAACCCTGAAAAACAGTTTAAACCAAATAATTTTCTTTTTTAATTTGCTAAATTTTATCAACGGGGAAAAATTAAAACTCTTAAATATAGATATAACCAAAAAAGATGCATTTTTTAAGAAGTTAGCAGTTGTAACAACCTCTTCTTTTTTTCAGATTCTTTCCTGCTTTTTCATTTCCCATTTTCGTGCTGTGTTGAATTCTTCCTTCTGTCCTCTATTTTCTCTTGGTTTTCCTTTTCTCCAAATTTGTTGCATTTTCGGGCTTTTTCTTTTGCTCTTTCCTTTTTGTTTTCTTCCTGTGTTTTCCTCAGTCTATCTTTTTCGTTCCTTTCTTTTCGTATTTCGTTCTTCCCTACTGGACTATTCGCTTTCCATTCATTCTTCCTCTCCTTTCTTTATTGGTAAACTTCTTCATCGGCTGCTGCCTTGAACGTTTAGGTTTAACCTCAGGTTCAGAATCATCTCATGTCATTTTTTTGCCCCCCACCCCCAAAAAGAACAACAATGCAAGTCACTGCGCACCAAATATTTAAATATTGTATACCTAAATGAAGGAATACACATGAATGAAGAATGACCTTAACTTTTCTTTATAAAAATATAACTTTCACATTTTATTCTCGAAAGAGGTTAAAACTTCTGTAGGTGTGTGAGAGACAGACGGCAGAGGAAAATGAACAGAGACTGTCATATCAATCCATAACTTCTTCCTCCCTTGAAAATACTACGCTATTCTATCTTCAAGGCGCCACATAGCACTTTTGCTTCTTGGCCTAGTGATACTCAGCCGGAGGCCGCTGTGGGCCAATGCCAAGCGATGCCCTCTCCGTCACTGCAAGCTGAGACTCCAAACTGTCACTGATTCCAACTGACTGCAACTCTCACAGGGACATCTGCGTATATCATTTTGTAACACCCACACATTTCCGATCAACCATGTGATTGCTTCAGCTTATTTTCATTGGTGTGTCTTATTTAGAGAATATCTGATTGACGGCTTGGTCAAAGGTAATATCCAACATCCTCTATGGAAATCTGTTTAAAGTGAGGAAAAATCACATAGTTTTTTTTCTATTGCTACGAAAGAGACGAACTTTCTATTACAGTTAACTTATTACAGGTGGCAAAACGTCCAACAATGATATATAAATATTCAACATCACCGAACAACTTTGGCCAAACACGAAACATCTATTTTTTTTCCTCAGAAACATAAATCTCCGATTATGGTATTTTTATTTCTATTTCTACTTTAGTCGATAGAAGAGCTAGAAGGACATGTGCTGCGAGATCAACCCGTTATCTCTCAACCGACTTGGAGAAAGTATTCCAAACATAGATAAAACAACAACAACAACAAAACTTGAAATGATGAAATCCCATTTTAAATTCTTGGCAAACCCGAAAATTAGTGTTTAAAACTTTTAGTCCATACGGTTTGTTTGAAATATGAAATACAGACTGAATAATCATTTTATTCAAGTAAGCGACACAACCCACGTATGTAATATACTTCTATTGATATTTGATAAAATGCTCGTTTTTCATCAATCATAAAATCATAAAATGATAAGAAAATAGCTTATATATTTAATTACGTTCATAACAATGACCTCTATCAGATTCATTCATAGTGGATCTAGGAATTAATCAATCATATACGATAACAATATATATATATATATATATATATATATATATATATATATATCACTCATAATTGAGCAGGCTCTGACCATGTTTAATAATCTTTTTATCATATAAGTGCAGTATCTTATCTCTAGTGTATGTATATTAGAAAATCAAAATGAATAAGAAATTATAATTTAATCTTATACTATTATAATGATTTATATTTATAACATAACACCATTCAAACTCCCTAACTAAAAAAGTATCAGCGCCTTTAAAAGAATGCATTAAAGTATATGTGATTTCTATTTACTTCTGAAATGCTTGATATTTACAGTTTTTATACAGCTTTTCAGTGACGTATGTATTAATCAAAAACTCGCCAGGCTGGTCAGTTTTTAAGCAAGGCAAAGCAGGTTTCTATTCTGAGTTTCTTCTACTAGACCTGTTGTCTAACAAGGTAAAAGTACCGAGTCTGCCCTACGTGTTTCTTATATCGGGGTGAATATTTGGATTCAAACAATTTCAAAGTTTATCTAAATTCATTTAGCCAGTTCCTTTTACTGTGAAGATTAGTATTACGTCACCAGCGCCTCCTGAACATTTCAGTGCTTTAGAGTTGGATCCTAAATATTGACTAATATTGTCCGTTTTCCTCATGCGATATTTTTAAAAGAAATAATAAAATATTCTGATATCCCTGACGTAGAATAAGGTTAGCTTTTTATTAAAAATAGTTACGAGAATATATATTCAGGGCAATATATATATGTATATATATATACGAGGATGGTTAAATAAGTTTCCAAACTTTTTTCGTATGTGCACCTTTATTGATGTATTGATGTTACTCACATAAAACTCTAGTCCCCTTCGAAGTAATCTCCTCCGGCTGCAATGCACTTGTTTTACCGTTCCAACAACTTCTGGAAGGCCCTATGGAAGTCCTCTTGCATGAGCGTGTCAATGACCTTCGTCATAGCCTCTTTCATTTCTTCAGTAGTCTCATAACGACAGCCTCTAAGCTTAGGGAATAACCAAAAGTCACAGGGAGCAAGGCTTGGACTAGAGGGAGCGTGAGGAATTGTCTTGATGCCCATCTTGGTCAAATAGTCTGTGACAAGGATGGAGTTTTGGACTGGTGCATTGTCCTGGTGGAAATGACACTGAGTCGATTTGAAGAGTGCTGGCCTCTTCCCAAGGAATCTCTTCCTGAACTCCCTTAAAACCTCAACATAGTAACCCTAACCCTAACAATTTGGCCAATCAACTCTGGAGTATTGACTTCCTTACTCCTCCCACACCTATCATCCCTCACAGACTCACTGCCTTCCTTGAATCTCTTAAGCCACTCCAAAACTGATGCACGATTCATGCAAGATGGTCCAAAAGCAGTCTGAAGCATCCCATATGTTTCTGTGGCATTTTTTCCAAGTTTAAAACAATTTAATTTCATATCGTTCTTCCTCACGTCCAGATTGCATTTTTGAAATTCACCATCTGTGACAATCAGGCTTTAGTAGGGTGTATTCCAATTGCTGCTGTAGCTGTTCATTTGAACCTGAAATCATAAGACTTGGTCAGTCATATCATAGGATGTATAGCAATAGCATACTGAATTTTCAAGAGTCTACGACAATTTTAAACTCCTGTACCAAAAAAGTCTGGAAACTTATTTAAGGTACCACGTATATACGCCATTGAATTTCTCTCATGCCAGTCCGACGTAATTTTACCTTTTCTTTTTTATGATGCAACTAAACGTAATTATTCCTTTGCGTGTAAGTTTTTCATATATTCTCACATGACCAGGTGAAATAAGCATTTTTATAATGAATTAGTTTCTTGGTTTCTTTCATGGTGTTTGGAAATTGCCTTATGATAATCTTATTTTACTAATGGCAAAAGTATTACTATCTAAGGTATTTTTGCAAATGTGTAAAATGATTTATTTTACAAATTTATTTTGTAAGGTGGTGAGAGGTGTACCACTGGAAAAAGAACGAACGACTCAGACATACGAGACTAAAGAAATTCTACCCGGAACTAGAATTAGCAGTTAAATTAATTAAGTCTTACATTCTTGACGGTTCCTATGCTAGTTGTAAAATACCCTTTCACAACAATTCATTTCAAAATTTCAAATGCAACAGTATCAACTAATTATTATTAGCAAAAGAAAATTGTCGGATGTACAATTATTTTGGGCTACCTAACGGAAATACAATTTTTAACTTTTATTCCAGTTAATTATCTAGAAACACATTTTGTCACGGCTTTGTGATGTAAATGTAGCTGTTAGCTTTAAATTTCCGTTGTTACTGTTCGTACATAGTCTGGTTAACACTAATCGACAGATATACTCTTTTTATACCGAGTGCAAAATTAACACCATGCGACCTGCTTTGACGTAACTTTCTGCTGGCGAATAAAAAATACAATAAAGCTATTTCTATCAGATCTCCCACAGCTGCTAAATGAGTTCCGTTATTGTGTCAGCAATACAATTCTTGAAGCTGCCAGCCACGTGACTGATATAGTTGCCTATATCTTTATAGTGTACATGTCAAATATGTAATATAGTTGCAGCATTCCTAATCCTGGTCAACATGTAAGATCCACAATAAAAAGCCGATCACGAGGACTCTATCAATAACAGTAAGAAACGGTCAAAAAGTTGGAAATTTTTCAAAGGGAAGAAACAGTCAGTTATTAACCGGCAGATGCCTGCTTAAATGTTGGTTCTTGTCCTCGTAGTGGGGAAACAACTTACCAAAGCTCTCGCCGTTAATTATCGACGCAAAAATACCTCTTCACGTTTTCCTAATCTGATAAAGCTCTAGGGGGAGGTTAAAACACAATATAAAACCGATATTTATTCTTTAATAACGTGTCAAACCTTTTTATTTTCTATCAAGTCGTTGCCATGTCATCATGCCTTATTTTACTTAAGCAACTTTCGTCGAGAGCAAACAATGCAATACGTCTAGCTTATTTGAAAGATATGATTTGAAAGGCTGATTTTCGAGGCAGGCATGACTTCCTTAATTTACATTGCACGTTATTCTTTCATATTTTTTAAAATTGTCCTAACTGACAAATCAAATGAAATATGCCTAAAATCAATGATCTTGAAGAAATCTCGATATTCCTGATGCCAAAGCGCGCTGGAGGTAAGAGTGAGCAAGTGAGAAAGGTGACGATGTTGTATTTTGACCTTCGACCCGGGCAAATATGCCATTCCAAAGTGATGCACCGGAAGGAAGTGACACATCCCAATGGCCAGTAATCGAAAGAAATCGCGTAGGCGGGATTTGGCTGATGAAATGGGACAGGGCAAAAAAGTCCCTGGTACACTCATAGACTGATGTACCGGAAGAGAGTGACCTGTGAACTGCTAGACAGTTATTTCCGCTTGATGACGATCAAACATGCCATTCCAAAGATTGAGTGGGCGATTGAGTGGGCGTTGAACTAATATATAACTCAGTCAAGACAATAAGTTAGAGATCAGTTGGAGTTATAGACGAGATGTGGGAGGGAAAGCCACTCCCGGTCGAAGGGGCGCTCGGGGCCCCCAGTAGTTTCGGGAACCCGTTGCTGATAAGATGTGGTAGAGAAAGCCCGGCGGAGGGACCCTTGGGGCCCTGATGAGTTGGAAATTAGACGTGTTAGAAGACAAGATGTGGTAGAGCAAGCCAGTACTTAGCAGAAAGCTAGGCCTCTGGGCCTCCGGTTGAGCAGCCCTGGAGAACGAGAAAGACACAACGCTGACGGCCATAAGAGTGGGGGTCAATATATAGCAGTTCTGTTCGGTCTCCAACTCCCTCTCACACGCAAACCTTGTATAACCCTTTTTCGAACCCTTACAATAAAGTAAGAGGTACATATTTTTTTAATTATTATTAATTTTAATTATTAATGTTCAATTATGGTGTCGTTATGATGCTGCATGCATGAATTTGCATATGACAATATAACAACGAGAGTAGACAGTATGGTCGAGATAAAGATAGCTACTCACTCACAAACTGGTAGGTATATGTGCTACACAGAAAATAACGAACGCTTCAGGTATACGAGACAAAAATATTTGTCATCACTATTAAAAATGAGAAGTCAACTAAAATTTCCTCTTGTCTAGATAATAGACCTGTTATACGCCAATTTGTTAAATATAGTAAAGTAGACATGTCCGGGTTTTTTATTATAGATATTTCGTTTTATTGCATCCAAACCGCTACTAAGATTATTTTCCCAAAACAGTAAGAATTTATTATTGCGTCTTATCATCCTTTGGATTCAAAACATTTAAAAGCACTATTCCATTTCAACCAAACATTTCTTCAAGAGAGAATCTCCCATTGTGATCAAGTATTTCTCAACATCTTGGAGTTCTAAAAAATGGCTCTTCAACACTAGGCCTTTCTCTCTTTTGTTACTTTAGTGTATTTAAAGAAATAACCAGTTTGGTAATATTAGTAGGGGTTCTTCGAAGTGCGTGTCTAATCATTTCACATATTCTTTTTTTGATCTCATTCTTCATTGATCTCTGGTTGTTACTTTGCCAGACACTAAGTAATTTTATCATGAGTTCTTTTTTTACATGAAAAAAGAAAACTGGTTTGGATGTGTTCATTATTTCTACCATGATATATATATATATATATATATATATATATATATATATATATATATATATATAAAGGAATTCTCTACTGTGGAAATTTCACCAGACATCACTTACAAGATTTTTGCTGAATAAAAAAGACAATCTAACCGCAATATTTTCTTCTAACTAAATCTGACACTCTTTCGATTTCTTGATTTTTCCGTCTCTCTCTCTCTTTATCTCTCTCTCTCTCTCTCTATCTATCTATCTATATTCTTTACCCCCCCCCCTTTTTCCAACACACACACACACACACACACACACACACACACACATATATATATATATATATATATATATATATATATATACTAAAATTGATGTCAACAAACAGTTAGCAAAGGTAAGGGATGCTATAGACAGATTATCGATTACATGGAAGACTCATATCTTCGCTGAAATAAAACATGATATCTTAAAACATATTGCTGTGTCTGTACTAATACTTGGACGCACCATATGGATGTTAATCAAACGAATAGATGAAAACTACACAAGAATGATGCATGCCTTTTTAATAAATCTTTAAAGGATCAGGCCACAAAAAGCTGTATGCAATATATATATATATATATATATATATATATATATATATATATATACGAGTGTACTCAATAAACAAGGGACAACGTTTAAAAAGAAGCAAACTTTTTTTAAAGAATTTTCTTCTATATTTGGGGATCATTTTATTGCAAAATATATTCTAATATCACAAAAATACATATTGAAGACTATTCAAAATGACTGAATAACAAACAGAATGTTTCAGGGGTAAACAGTTGTCGGTCATTAAATTATGAGGTGAGCAGGGCTGAGAAGTGCACAGCATTTGAAATTAGAGAAGAATGTCTGATGCTAAAATAAAAGTATGTTTTAGTCAAAAATTGTTTCAATAAGGCTAAACATTGGTTTGCCACAGAGAAAATAAGTCGAAAAACAAGTCATGAAATGGAAATATACATACTCTTCAGTAAAGAAGGCGTTCCGGCCGCAATGGTCAGTTGAGATGGTCATGCTGAAAATCTTCGAGAACAGTAAAAGACCAGTCACACTTGATTTCCTCGAAAATGTGTAAATACTTGAATCTGTTATAATTTCCATGTGAGTTATTTGGATTTTGAACTGAATAG
This sequence comes from Sepioteuthis lessoniana, assembly GCA_963585895.1. Taxonomy (NCBI): domain Eukaryota; kingdom Metazoa; phylum Mollusca; class Cephalopoda; order Myopsida; family Loliginidae; genus Sepioteuthis; species Sepioteuthis lessoniana. Next base: position 59,489,457 of record OY757909.1, on the reverse strand, counting down.
ATCCATGAATATAGTATGTATTAGTCAAATACTTTTTAATCAGGCATATTTAAATATAAACCACTATATATATATATATATATATATATATATATATATATATATAGTCTGGAAGAATTAATTAGATAGTAGAATTCCATTTTATTTTGTGTCATGTGGTTACTGTTTGATGACATAGCAACACATATACATATTGGTAACTGAATCATTTGTAGGTAACTTTATGAAATTACTTGTTAGAACTCATTTTTGCCCACAGTTGCCTGGATTAAATCATTTCTATGTATAACTAATAATTTTATTTAAGATTAATTATTTGTTTTTACAGTTCAATAGTTTCAATTATTGCTTTTTAACATAAGTAATTCTATTGATCAATATTCCTATGTATTATAAAAATGTTGCACTCATCTGTATGCTTGCAAAAAATAAAAACTAGGATAATAGTATATGATGTAAAAAAAATATGAACAGCGCAAATAAGGGGAGAGATTTACGATTTTCTAACAAGCCACGGATTGTTCCCCGATGATCAGAAAGGTTGCTGCAAGTGGACAGGAGTCACAAGAGTGCTACCTGACATTGATCAATCCATCCTCAACAAGACTAGATGGAAAAATGTACCTGTAGCATGGATTGACAAGAAAAAAGGCATATGATATAGTCCCACAAAATTCTATAATAAACTGCCTTAAAATGTACAAGATATCAAAGGAAGATAAACTTTATCGAGAAAAAAAATGAAGACCTGGTGAGTGGAATTGACAGCAGACGGGAAAAGTTTAGGTGAAGCGAAGATACCGAGATATATGTTCCAGGGAGATGCACAATCACCATTACTATTTGTAACAGAGATGATGCCACTCAATTACATACTCAGGAAATACCCAGCCGGATAAAAACTTAGTAAATCGTAGAAAAAGATTAATCCCCTTATGTACATGGACGACATCAAATTGCTTGCCAAAAACGAAAATAAAACAAACTCGAATATATGCAGTGAGAATATACAATCAGGACATAGGAAGGGAATTTGGTAACAAAAATGCGACATGCTAATCAAGAAAAGCAGGAAACCAATACAATGCAGACGGGATGGAAGTACTAAAACAAGAAAAATAGAACTCTTAGAGAAGAGTAAATGTACAGATATTTTGGAATATTCGAAGCTGTCACCATCAAACAAGTGGAAATGTAAGAAGAAAAGAAAAAAAAAGTATACCAAAAGAACGAGAAAACTAATCAAAACAAAACTATATAGCACGAACCTTCACAAAGGATTAAAAACCTATGCTGTTTCCTTTGTATGATACTCGGGATCATTCTTGAAGTGGACCAGACAAGAGCTAAAACAAATCGACCAGAAAACAAGAAAACTAATGACCATGCATAGGAGGTTACATTCCAAAGATAACGTTGACAGACTATATGTATCAAGAAAGAAGGAGGAAGAGGACTTACCATGACTGAAGAAAGCGTTGATTTATCGACAAAATGACTCAAATACTTTATAGAAAAACGCTGAGGAAGAATGATTACAACCACCAGACAAAATACTGACAACATGAATATCAACAGAACAAAAATAACCAAAAAGCAAAAACTCTATGGACGTTTTAAACGAGTAATAAGCGGCATCTCACAGGAGAAAACAGAAATGCCTAAGAAAAGGAAACCTTAAGACAGAAACTGAATCTCACCTAATCGCATCACAAAACAACGCCAAAAAGACAAACCATATCAAAGCAAAATAGATAAAACGCAACAAAACAGCAGATGTATCTTATGTGGTGATAGAAACGAAACGATCAATCACATAATAAGCGAATGTAACAAAATAGCACAGAAAGATTAGACACGACGGGGTGGGAAGGTAATCCATAGGGATTGGTGCAAGATATTGAAGTTTCACCATGCGAAAAAATGGGATATGCGCAACCATGAATTTGTCCTGGAGAATGAGACACACAAACTCCTCTGGGGTTTTGAGATGCAAACGGATTACCTAATCTCGGCCAGACGACCAGACTTTGTAATACTCAAAAAAAAAAAAAAGAGAACTTGCCGAATGGTGGACTTTGCTGTCCAGGCGGACCTTAGAGTAAAATTGAATGAAAGCAAAAAAAGGGATAAGTACCCCGACCTAGCTAGCGAATTGAAAAAAAAAAAGCTGTGGAACATGAAATTTACGGTGATACCAATAGTAATTGGTGGTCTTGGTACAGTGAAGGACTAGAAAATACAGGAGGAGTGGAAAACATCCAAACTACAGCATTGTCGATATCGGTTAGAATACTGAGAAGAGTCCTGAAGACTTGAAGAGACTTGATGTCATTCACACTCCTGTGAAAGGCCATCGGTTAATGCCAGTGTAAAAAAACTTGAAATGGTAATAATTATTTTTAGTAATTGATTGAACACTTCTACTTTACTCATACATGGAGCCCTAACATGTACTTCCAAACAAGTAGACATAACGAATAATGGCAATGTATGGTTCTCTACATTAACAACGCTCCAGGACAGGAGCCTCACCATCATATGTAACTTACTGTCATACCCAAGAACACACGTTTGAGGTTGTAATACCTCTCTCCCAAGATGCAATCAGTGTCTTCTCCAACCACATCCAACAGTATGGTCTTAAATATCAATCTCCTCAGACCACTCACAATATTTTTGCGGAATAAAGACAATCGTTATGCACATCTTCTTTCTTACGATTTTCATATCTTCTCTACCCTCTCTACTATATATATACTTACATATATATATATATATATATATATATATATAAATCAGCACGAGTAGGATTGGATGCAAGATCAATATTTAAGTGTGATTTAACAAACCTGAATTCTGTTTTTTCTTTTCCTAGGCTGGTTGCCAGAAAAAAGATTAAAGAGCCTAGTTTGCCTTACAACTTACCAATAGCTGCTTGGAGAATATTCGTATTTATATCATTCCCAATTCTATTCCCGTGAATGTAAAGAGCCTCTTCCAGTCTTGAACCCTGTTCGCAGTGTCTATTTCATACGACAAAAATTATACTACTAACGTTTCCTAATATATATATATATATATATATATATATATATATATATATATATATATATATATATATATATATATAGTTACGCCAATCAGTTCAATGGATAATCTTCTTCGTATTCAATTTACTTAACATAGAGCCTTATTTTTCATTTCTCACGTTGAACATTGCACCATGAAATTTTCAAATCAATTGACCCCTCGTATCTCTGTTAGGTTATGCGTTCATTGATCAAACCTCGTAAATATGTGTTCGCAGGAATCTAGATATTTTCCAAATTCTCCCCGTTAATGGTCCTCCATTTAATGTTTCTATTCGCTTAGATAATCTCTCTTTTTCATGTTCGTCTTTTCAATTGTTTTGCTTTCTTAACATCACCAGCATTTTAACCCTTCACCCAGAGATATCTTCTTTAGAGGATAGGGAACATCAAGTAAATTCATGATAAGCATGCATTTACATGGCCTTCAATCTCCTTTCAAATCTTTTTTCGTGTTGTTTAATTTTGCTCGTTATTTTTGGCTAATGTTCTTATGCACATTCTGAAATCTTTACATTCATCTGGCGCCATTTTATTGACGCCAGCAAAAATACCCAAATTACAGCTTAAGGAATGTAAAACCTTCTCAAGGTACAATTTTACCTTATGCCCGAATTTTTGTTTTTGTTTCGCTTTTGTTTGTCATCCATTCTCATGGCATATTTTCTTTTGTATGTTTGAAGCAGTTTTCTTCTCCTTTTGATCATTTTTACATTTTGTTCTTTTCTGTCTCCTTAGAAATTTATGCCATTATCCCTTCCCCCGACAAAGACTTTCTTACTACATTTCCTTCTGCTTGTATGTATGCTTTTTGTTAATACATACATATATATATATATATATACATATATATATATATATATATATATATATATATATTGAG
>OY757909.1:59455482-59482982 GCA_963585895.1 Sepioteuthis lessoniana | reverse complement strand
AGAGAAGAATAAAAATTTCGCTGTAGGTGACCAAATTTATGAATAAATAATAGTTAAAAGGGGCTCGCTGCTTCAGACAGAAGTGAAGACTGAGAAGAAGAAAAAAATGACACGCAATACCAACACATTGAATGTATTGACTTCAAAATTTGTCCTTTATTCCGACCTAACGTAGCGTTTAATTTTTTTACTTGCATTTTCCTCATCTTAATGTTTTCATAGTTTAGAAATATAAAGAAAGATGTTGTTAATTTAGTTTGGAAGAGATAAATGTTATAACTTTAAGTGTATAATTGACTTTGGTCTGAACAGAAGGGAAAAATGTTAAAATAGTGAATAGGTGGACTTCAACTAAGTTGAAATTTGACAAATCAAAAATGAAAAAATCATAAAAGTGATATCATTAAAAGCTATGGAAGTAGCATGGTGGAAGTGAAGTAAGGAGGGTGAATCCAGACTTGGGTTAATTGCGAGCCTCACCAGATTCTGGGCGAAAGAAGTACATAGATTGAAGGGCACAGAGCAAAATGTTCTGTCAGAAAATAACTTCAATCCTTCGATAAGAACGGTTTCTACGATGAGAAAAAAACAGTCAAAATATTTTTGTTCGACCCGCTTATGAGTTCTAGGAATAAAAGAGTACTAGGTCACATATATGACAGTTGCACAGACTTAAGTCAACCTCTGCGTCTGGTATAGCCACAATATACAACTTATCATAAAAATGAGAAATCCAAACATAACCCAATGTGGGACACAGCAAACATGTATTGATGTCATGACCTGCCTATTTTTCCCTAATAGCTAACATGGGGAAATGATCGTCATCCTGCAAATGTTGGCTGTTTATTTTTCAGGGACATGAACGACGACCGATATAAATACTCAAGCCAGAGACACAGTAAAAAAAAAAGATAGAAATCTGTGAAGAATGCGCAAATTTTCAGTCTACAAGTTAAAGGCTCACTGACCAAATAATGATTATCTTAAAGAAAGGTTGGTTTTCTGACCTTGAAGTGTTAGAAATATACCAACAAGTAAATAGGGAATTGAGGCAACAAAAATGTTGTACAATAATTGGCATATTAAATTCAGAAAAAACAAGAATACTTTAACCGAAAAATTACCGAATAATAATAATCAAAACATCCTACTCTCAAACCAGACAGAAAAAGACAAACATAAGAAGAACAAAATGAATGTAAAGAATTTAAAGGGAATTATGTCTGAAAGAGACAAGATTACCTTTGTTAAGTACCCCAAATTGGACAGCTATATGGCAGAAACTGAAAAAAAAATAATAACCGAATAATTAACACATATCTAAGCGAAAAAATCACCGAATTAAACGAGCAAACCTATGCTGGATCTAAATTAGTCTGTAGAAAAATCGATGTTCCTCTAAAGATCACGAACAAAATCTTACAACCTGGATGGGAATTTCGACTGGAAATACAGAAAAGAAATCTATAACACGCAAAAATGCTTAGATAGAAGGAGAAACTGGTATATGTTGGAACGAAAAGAAAAAGCAACACAAGTAAAACAAAAAATAAATTCGGGGAAATAAATCAGAAGGTACTGGCGAAAATAGGAAGATTAAAATGATATAAAACAGTATCAAACAATTCAGACAAAAAAGGCCATTCCAAAACAACAAAGGTAATTCTACCAGAAAGTAGAGGGCGAAAGCAGGAAGATATACTAACAACCGCATAACAAGGAAACAAAATAATTTTGGAGCAAAATATGGAAAGAAAGAGAACATAACATAAAAGCTGTATGGATAAATAACATGGAAAAAGACTTAGAATGACACACAAAGGAACTAAAACGAAAATACTACTCGAGTCACTTAGAGCAACTCACACAAAATACCAAATTGGAAAACGCCAAGCCATGATGGCATATATGGATAATGGTTTTAAATATTCACACGACAGACTTGGTATCGAAATGAATAGATGCTAAAAAAAAAATGTCCAAAGGAATGAACACCCTAATCCAAAAAGACTCCTAAAACACAACCGACTCCAACATCTACAAACCCTTAACGTGCCTATCGATGATGAAGAAAATACGAAGGATACAAATTTGAGAGGAGATCTATAATTCGCTGATAACCTGCAGATCTTTCCCTGAGGATAAGAAACGATGCAGCCAGGAACCAATTGATCAACACATCCTCACAGAGAGCAGAATGAAGTGGACAAATCGATCTATTGTGGAGATTGACGAAAAAAAGTTATATGATAGGTTCCCGCAAAGCTGAATCAGACTGTCTCAAAATGTAAAAGATATCCGAAGTAATGAACTCTATCAAGAATATTATGTAAAATTGTAGATTAGAACTAACAGGTGAAGGAAAAATCTTCGATGAGGTGAAAATCCCTAGATGGAACTTCAAGGGAGATGTGCTATCTCCGTTACAATTTGTAATAGTGATGATGTCTCTAAGTCACAACTTGGGAATGCAGCGAAGGATAAAAATCACTGGAAAGAATAACCACCTAATGGACGTGGACGACATAAAACTGTTCGTCAAAAATGAAAAACAATTGGAAACCCTATTACAGGCAGTGAGGATATACAGTAGTTATATAGAGATTGAATTTGACGTAGAAAAATGTGCTACGCTTATAATGAAAAGCTGAAAACAAACGACAGTAGGAAATGAATCACCAAATCTAGGAAAAATCCGATTTCTCGCGACATCGATAAAACGACAAAAAGACTATGTAAAAAAAGCACAGAAGAAGACTGATTACAGCGACCAGAAATAACACAGACAACACAAGCATCAACTGAACAAAAATAAAAAGAACACAGAAATGGGAAGAAAAACAAATATGTACATTTCGATTGACAAACAAGCAAAATCTCACACGAGAAAACCTGGATGTGGCTAAGAAAGGGAAACATTAAGAGAGAAACTCAATATCAGATTTGATTTATTAAATCATGAATTCTTTTAAACAAAAATCTGTAAAATGATGTTTTGGTAGCAGAAAACATAAGATATATCGGTAATATTTTAGACGAAATGCGTTATTTGATGAGGTTCACATTAGTAAGATATAGTTGGGGGCAGTTTGAGCAAATTCAGGTATAATCAAGGAAACCTAGTGGGTATTTTAAGAATGAAAAGTTTCCAGTATAAGAAACCAATCAGGAATAGATATAGGCACATCATTCTGGGGAGAGAGTTTAATTCACATAATAAGTTATTAAGGTGCATGCCATCCGGGAAGTAATCCGGTACGAAATACGTTCTGTTCGGAGATAGAATTACACTAGCCTGTGATGTTTTTAAAGGCGAAGATATAATAGCTGATTTTAAGGCATTTTTTCCCGCTGAATCCAGAAAGCATACTTATTTTTTCTCATCAGAAGAAATGATTAAGATACAAAATCTTAATTGAAATGTATTGACAAACTGTACGGCCACCTGCCCCCTATCACGAAAACTATTCAAGTTAGACGAACCAGACATGCAGGACACTGCTCGAGAAGCAGGGACGAACTCATAAGAGATGTACTCTTATGGACCCCCACACATGGCCGTGCAAAAGCAGGACAACCAGCACGAACATACATTCAGCAGCTATGTGAGGATACGGGATGTTGTCATGAAGACCTACCTAGGGCGATGAACGATAGGGAGGAGTGGCGAGAGAGGGTCAGGGATATCCGTGCTACCAGCGCGGTATGATGATGATGATGATAACTATATATTCTTCTTGAAAGGAATAAATAATGCTAAATTTAGGGCTGATATATTTGCAGAAAGCTCACGTTATCCTATTTACCCAACCCCTCCGCTCGGGCAGGATATGACACAAGGTCAATTTTTAAGCGGAGTTTAACAGGTTTGAATTCAGAGTTTTCCTTCTCCTAGACTAGTTGCCTCACCAAGGCTGAAGAACCCAGTGTGTCCTACTATTTACGCATAGCTGGAGAGAGAATAATTGGATTCATACCTTTCCCAAGGATATTTGTGCTATGTGAAATGCAACCATTCTCGTCTAGGATTTGAAAGCTCACATTATGCTATAATAAACTGGAAAATGCACAAAAGAATCTATTGATGGATGAAATGTATTTCTTGGACTTCTTCCTGAGTTCGGTAGCAACCTCATCCCGTTTCAAGTACCCAGCAGTAATCAGCAAGAAAGTTTATAACCCACCGGCCTTGGTAGTGCTCTTCCATAAAACGAATGCCTTGTCAGTTGTGAGTTTGTTTTTTTTTCCATTTGTACTGGTGATAAAGGAAAAACTATTCCTATTAGGTAGAAGAACTGCTTTGAGACTTCTGCTGGACTAGTCAATGAAAAGACTCCATTCCAGCCTACTGGACTAGTCAATGAAAAGTCTTCATTCTGCAGTATCATACATTAAGCCTATTCATTTGTTCAATCCTGCAATGCAATTGCAATAAACCACCCAAAATGCCATTCATTGTTTTTGGTCAGGTCGGCTTTTTAAAATGTGCTTGAATACTTCGCAGCAAATTGTACAAAACAATAACACTTATTCAAAAGCCTATTGACTCTACTAACCACAGCTCCTCCTGGGTGCTAGATGTTTAATATTGCATATCATATTGTACATGTATCTAACTGCAGTGAACCACCCTACTCGCAAACCCCCATGTACTAAGAGAAGTGGGGTGTTATTCCTTATGTTAAACTGATTTTAATGTAAATGGCATTTTTGAATTAAGCATAAAATGGCGATCATATACTACTAGATAAGCCTTTGACCTTTGAAAAAAAATTTCAACGAAAGCCAGCGTGATCAGCTAACAGAACTCTCTTCACTTACAAACAAGTGGCCAGAAAGCCTTCCACCCGTGTCCTCAACGCAAAACTTTTAAGCCATGTCTAAAATAGCAGCTGCTGTTTTTTGTTTGTTTGGTCAGTTGGTTAGTTTTACGTCACGTTGGGTTGTTAGATTTTAAATCATTTGTTTGAGGCATATATATGTTTCAGGGAACTAGTAATAATTATGATTTATTTGGTTTCAATTGATTCTATCGCATTAGTAATCTTACCATGCAAATCTAGATGGGTTCCCTGTTGGAACTCTCCAGTTCAGAGAGAACCTAGGAATATTTGTAAAGAACTCTAGAATTGGAACTTAACCACTTGATATGCTTTATTATCATAAACAAAGCACTCTGCATTTTTGTGAGAATCTTAATCCTCTTCAGGGACTGTTATCAATGCATTTTTGTCAACGCCACTAAAAAGACTTTCTACGGTGTAATTTTTTGTATTTTGTTTTTCTAGAGAACTATGCTTTAAAGATCAGATCATTATAACCATGCATATGATTTTGTAACTCAGTATCATCAGCTTTCACCGAAAATCAAATATCTCAAAATATTTTTGCTTTAGCCGCAGCATTCAGGAATATGCCAATCATAATTGAAAAAAACTACGTAGTTAATCCGTTTCAATGCGATGCAGGTTCACATATTTTCTTTTTTCGCTTCTCATCGTTTTTATTTTAATATAATTAAAGTATTTACATGTTTACAGCACTGAATATGAAGGAAGAGAAAGTCTTCGAAAGTGTCATGCACTTCCTTTGAATCTTCTTAAATCTCAGTGCAGCCATTTGCTTCATTTCATAATATTCATTTTAAATCCTTCACATCCTTATTTTTTTTTATCGATGAGATTTAATTTTCAGCCAAGTAAAAAAGTAAAAGTGAGCGCGTGGATCCTGTTCCTACAAAGTACTGTATTCTGCTAAAAGATATTGTTTGGAAAGACAGGAAATTAGTCTTAAACACACACACACACACACATATATATATATATATATATATATATATATATATATATATATATATATATATATATATACATCAGTTTACACGTTTAAACATCATCTAGATCAATGCCAAATTAATATATATATATATATATATATATATATATATATATATATATAATTTGGCATTGATCTAGATGATGTTTAAACGTGTAAACTGATGTATACCCGCCTAAAAATTATATTTTTCTTATGTTAGTTTTCATCTACGGGCATTTAACATGAGGAAAGGTTAGCAAGCTTTGCAAGCAGACTTTTGTCACCGAGTTCGATTCATAAAGGTTGCCTGTGATTTGGGCAACAACGAAGCTAAGCTTAATAAATGACTATAAGTATTTATCTATGCCCCCGTCTTCATTTACATTTTAATATTTTAAAAAAATCAGTCTCGATATATTTTGATCAAACCTTGCATAAAAAATCATTAATTGCTCACAATGTTCAAGAACACGAACGAAAAGAAATATTTTTTTTTAAACTTCATCATTCTATTGTAAATATATTTTATTTTTGTAGTTTTATCTGGGAAGAAATTTTTGGTTTCCTTTTTATAACTAGTGTTTATCTTTGTTAACGTCTTTTTCCATTAGTTTTCGGCTGCTTTTTTCTCGGCATTTTTCCTGCTCGTATTTTAAATGTGTACAAGGTGGCGCCTTTCAATAAAATGGACTAGGAATATGAAAAGAAAAAAAAATTGTTTGCATCCAGAGAACAGACGCAGTGCACAAATGACAACAAAGGCAGAACAGATATGGTTTTAAAATGTATTAAAAAAAACAAAAAAAACAACACTTTAAACGAGAAAACAAAAATATTTTTAAAAATACAAAAGAAATTTGTGGGAATTTCTAAAATTGTCAGCATTATAAATTCAATCAACACACACACACACACACACACACACACACACACACACACACACACACAGAGTTATGACGTGGATGTCAGGAAAATGTGTCCACGTAATCCATAATTCATCTACTCTGACATATAAAACCCTGAAGACCCCAGTCCAGACAAGATATTGCTTATCTTAGGACATTCTATGTAAAATATGTAGTATAAGCAAGGGCCTTCATATAGAAGGAATTTCTGACTTTGTTAATGCAAGAAAATTTTTTTTTGTCGTTTTTTTTTTTTTAGCCTGAATCTGAATATTTTGATCGTCTGGTCGGGATTTAGTGATTTGTTTGTTTCTCAAAGTCCCATAAGAATATTATGTCTCATTTTCAAGGAGAGATCCTGGTTTGTGCTTATACAACGTGTCAGAGTTACCACATATTAGTCTCTTTCACAATTTACAGTGAATCACCTTTTTAAACCATTCCTGCTTACTTTTTTATTCCTTTTTTTGTCCGATTTTGCATTAAGTTATTATGCTATTACTTGTTTCATCTCTGTCCCTACACAATTTACACATGTTATTCTTCGGTGTATAATCAAGTTTTGCCTTGACAGGCGTTTTTAATAGATTCATGTATTATTTTTTTTCTCCTTTCTTTATGTTTTTGCTACTTTTATTTATTTTATCTTTCATGACTATTTCTTTCTCATGATGTTGAGTTATTTCGCAAATTTATTGATTTCTTTCTAAGGGAATATGTTTTATATTGCTTCTCATGGGCATTTATTAAAAATAGAATTCAATCTTGTGTACTATCTAAGTATTTCTTTAGTCCTATAGCCGTTGTTTTGTAAGGTAATTAAAGTTAGATTAAGTTTTATTCACCATTTTCTCTTAACGTAGATACGTAGGGATTCATTCTGAGGCAAGCTTTTTCAATTATTTTCTTTATATAACTCTTATTCGACTGTAGAATTACTTTCTTACTTTTACTTGTTTAAAAAGTATAATTGATACCATTCACTTAATTAATTCTTAAATATTTATAGGTCTTATTTTCTAAATCTGTAATTTCCCTATTAATATCTACAGTGATATTCTAAGACTTTAATAGCGTTTCTTTTCTACATATGACTTTCGTTCATTTGACCAGACCAAATTGTTTTTCTATGTCGTCGTTAAAACTTTTTCCGGTGCTTAGTAGACCTTCTTAATTGTCATTTCTTGCATGTAAATTTGAATCATTTTTATAGCATTAGTTGTTTATTATTTAGAGTATCTCTACATCCATTGCGTATTTAAGTTCTTTGGAAAGAGGTTTTATAGCTATACAAAAAATTAGGTGTAAGTGAGACATCTTGGAAGGTTTTTTTGTTGATAATCAGAATATGTTGTCCTATGACCGATATCAAAAATGCAGTAAAAGTAAGGGTCTCAATTTTTACTCCGATTTACGACAGTACAATCCCCATTTCCAATTGTTTCGAGGCCGTTTAAAGAACACCATTGAAAAATGGTATCACCTTCATTTGCATATTTCATGTTTTTTGCGGGGTGGAGGCAAGGTCCAAAGCTTTTTCAACCTTTTAACTTTCTTTTATTTTCACCCTATTGTCCGTTTCGTAATCTGGTGGTATTTCACTGTCGTCTGAGTTACATCAAATCTCCTCAATTCTCCAGGGATCTTCGGAGTATTCTAGCTGATCTTCACAAGGCCGTGGTCTATCTGGTCTCGATTCTTCCGCTGATTACCATCTCTTAGATCCAACTTTTCAATCCATTACCGATCATTCCAGACACCAATTGTAATTTTTGTCACTGTCTCTGTACCAGACAATTTTATGAATTTTATGCTAATATCTTTTTGGTATCTTTTAATGAGGACTTTCAAGTCTTACTATTATTTTCCTTATGTCTGCGTCGAGGAAATAAAAAAAGGTGTATGAATTCGTAGTTCTCAAGGGTTTTATTTGAATGTTTGTTGCTGTGGATTTTTATATTTATTTGGAATAAAGCATTAAAAAAAATTATAAGCATTAAAAAAAAATTATAAGCATTAAAAAAAGTTGAAAAACTAGTATAAACAAAATAACATTCAACACATTAAACATATTCAATAACTTGCCCTAGCACCACATCTAACAGAATGAACCGACTATATATTATACAAATCATTCCAAATAAATATAAAAACACACAACAACAAACAATCAAAATCAACCCCTGAGGAGGACTAGCGGAGTAGTAGCAAGTGCTTGGGCTAGTATAGGCACTCTCTGCACCACCTCTACTCAGACCTAAAGAAAATAAGAAAACTTGAGCATCTTTAATTTATGGTCCTAAAAAGAGAGTATCCCACATCTTCAACACAACATGCTTAAATAATGACTAGCTTCCGAAATACATAATATATATATATATATATATATATATATATATATATATATATATATATATGCGCCTTACCCGATGATTATTCAGCATCCATCTTCTTAAATCACTTGTTATTTTTTCATTTTACCCCCACCAATAACCAAATTGTGTCATTTTAATCGTCATGTTTCTATATTTGAACTTGTTTGTTGATTAGGAATGACGAAAGGACCACCATTTTACCTGCCCATTGTAATTCTTATTTATTGTCGGCTTTTCAATTTTATTCACTCGACCTAAAAAGGGATTAATTGAAAAGAGCGGAAATTGACCACCCAACAGCTCAGTTAAGGTGTTACACACTAGATGAATAACATATACTATTTCTAGAATCATTTTCGCCAACTAGTTGAAGCCATCTAATGAGAACGCTGATGTAAGATAGACCTCGGTTTCAAAAATCGTCAATCATCCTGGTAAAAGTATTTTTCCATTTTTAAGGTTCCAGATTTAATTTAGATGCGCCTTCTAAATGTCAAAAATAGATATCTGTGACCTGTTCTATAACAAAAGGATTTCCTTGGCCACCAAGTTGTGCCTTGTCTTGCAATTCTTTTTGAGCAAGTTTGTTACGTTTGCTCATTGTGATTAATATTCCCAGTTAAGATTCCATTTTATCCAACACTTGCTACTCTGTTGCATATTATCAATGTTCGTTTCAATAAAATTTGTTGATTAGGATATTATTTTGTTCCGCCATTAAAAGTTTGATATTAAGGTTTCTACTAATTAGCCATATAAAAATCTTCTGTTTGCAATTTCCCTTTAATCGCTTGAAGTATCCAAATATTTGTTTTTATTCCCATTATTTTTCTAGATACTTTTTATGATTGTTCTTCTGTTTGTCAAAATTCGCAGGATTACGCCCTTCTTGTGGCATATTTTGATTCGACAATTTTATGATGGGTGCTGTATTGTGGCTATACCAGACCCGGGGGTGGTAAAAATTGGCGTGGTTTTCTTTAACATTTAAGCGGGTCACACACACAAAAAAAGTTGTTTTTTTTTCCCTTATGCTGTCTTTTCCTATTCTTAATTCTTGTCCTTCCCACCCGTATTTTCCTTAAGTTTTAACTTATTAGTCCACATTTATGGTAATTTTGAGATCCAGAGATATTGTAGGTACTGAACAATTGAGTAGTATTTCACGGTCATCTTATGTGCCTACGCTGTTCAAGGCAATCTACTTGTGGGAACCAGTTATTGTAATATTAAGCCTTGTTAGGATTATTTATATCTGGTTACCCCTAGACTTTTGATTAATAATAGTAATAATATTAAAACCAACGACAGAAAACGTGTTTATGAATACAACATTTCTGCCATAATTTAGCTACCTTCAGCAGTCGTCAGTTTTGGATCAATGCACGATAGTAGGTCTCTGTCGACTCATCCTAATTTTGACTTAGCTTCTAAGACCATGTGTTCGAGCATTTACATTCTTCCCAAATGTTTTTTTTTTTTGCTTTCACTCTCTACTATAAATTACTTTGGCAGAAAAGAAAAAGTTCAATTAAACAGATACTACTCTTACATATGGTCTCGTCTCGTCCTCTTGTTTCCAAGTGGTCCAGTCCTTTTACTAATCCATTGGTGATTGTACCAGGAGCATCAATTAAAATTGGTATAATCGTCACTTGCATGTTCCATAGTTTTTTCAATTCCCTTGCAAGCTCGAGGTATTTATCCCTCTTTTCACGTTATTTCAATTTCACTGAATGTTTAGCCCGGACAGCAAAATCCACAATTCTCTTTTTTTGTTGATTATTCTTAGATCTGGTCGTATGCCGAGATCAGGCGACGCATTTGTTTCTCAAAATCCCAGAGGAATTTGTGAATCTCATTCTCTGGGGAAAATTCTGGGTTGTGCATATACCATTTGTTTGTATGGTCAAACCATACTATTTCTGGCTCATCTCTCAGTGGATCACCTTGACCACGCAATTGTGTCTCATTTTATATTCATTCTGTGCTAATTTGCTGCACTCGCTTATAATGTGATTGATGCTTTCGTCTCTGTCACCACATATCCAACATCTGATGTTTTGTTGCGTCTTATCTATTTTTACTTTGATATGGTTAATCCTTATCGCTTTGTTTTGTACTGCTATTTGAAGATATTCTATTTCTCTCTTAAGGTTTTCTTTTCTTAGCCATGTCCCCGTTTTCTCGTGTAGGATGTTGCTTGTTAGTCACTTAAAACGTCCATAGAGTTGCTTTTTTTCCTACTTTGGTTTTCTGGTTATCATCGTTCTGTTGGTCCTCGTATCGGTAGTATTGTTTCTGTTGGCTTTAATCAGCCTTCCTCCGCATTTATGTCCCTCTCCACTTGTTTCATTTTCGTTTCCCCCCTACTCTTAAATGTTTTGACAGAAAATAAACATTTCAATTGAACAGATACTATCCTAACACAGACTATTATTATTATTATTATTATTACACTTTAGAGTTTTTCACATCAACGTTAAGTGATGGTTTTTCAATGGAGTCTGAGTAACAGCAAATCTCCTCAAGTCTCTAAGTCTCTTCTCAGCATTCTGGCCGTTCTCAATAATGTTGTCGTCCGCCAACTCCCAAGTCGCCCAGGCCCACTAATAATCCTTTAGTTACTGTGCCAAAAGCACCAATCACAATTGGTATAATTGACACCTTCATGTTCCATAGTTTTTTTTCAATTCTCTTGCAAGGTAGAGGTACTTATCCTTATTTTCGTATTCTTTCACTTTTATTCTGTGGTCAACTGGGACAGCAAAGTCGACAGTTTTCAAATTCTCTTTTTTTCGGTTGATTATTATAAGATCTGTTCTTCTGGCCGAGATTAGATGATCCGTGTGCATGTCAAAGTCCCATAGGAGTTTATTTATGTCATCTTCTAGGACAGCTGCTGGGTTGTGTATATACCATTTGTTCGTGTGGTCAAATTCAAATTTCCTGCATATTTCCTAGTGGAACACCTTGCCCACTCAGTCGTGTCTAGTCTCATACCCCTTCTGTGCTAATTTGCCGCATTCGCTTATTATGTGATTGATGGTTTCTTCTCTGCCACCACATTGCTTACATTTGCTATTTTTTTTATTAGTCTTATCTATTTTCGCTTTGTTATGATTGGTTCTTATAGCATTGTTTTGTGCTGCTACTTAGAGAGATTCTGTTTCTCTCTTAAAATTTCCCTTTTCATTCCTGGTAAGTTCCTCACACCAGTGTTCCCTGGTGGTGTTTCATTGACAGTGAGTCTTCTCAGGTCTCCAAAGCTAAGAGAGTCTTCGAAACCTAAGGAGTCGATCTTAACAAAACTGTAGTCTGGACTTTCTCGGTTCGTTCTCCGAGTTTCAACTCTTCCGATGCCTTTTTCAAGATTTTATTATTATTATTATTATTATTATTATTATTATTATTATTATTATTATTATTATTATATCAATAATAATAACAATAATAATAATATCATCGTTTGTAATTACAGTAGTAGTAGTGGTGGTAGTGAAAGTATTAGTGTTGGTGACGTTGATGATAGTAGTAGCATTGTTCTTACGTTGTATGTGTAACTTATTTACTATGTTGAGATAAAATATCTCCAAGAAGGGAATGGCGTAGAACATTAAAGATGGCATGACACATCCATTAGAAAAAGAGAGGAAATTGTATTTTCAACACGAATTCCAATAATTGTTCGCTTCCGGTAATTTGGCAGCAAGGATTTAACACACCCCTTAATTCCGTTGCACTGTGTCTGTTTTCATCTTTTCATTCATTCCTCGTTGATCTCTTAATTGTCTTAAATGAATTCTAGTTCTTTTTTTTCATTTCAGTTGAAACTCTTTACTTTTAAATTCTGATAGAAGAAAATAAAGACGGAAGCTGTGTCTGTGATTGTTCTCTCTTCACATTTTATGTTTTTCTTTAAGCCAAAAGCCAATCTTTTCCATTATTAATTGATATAATGAACTGGAACTTCAATTAGTGGGAGATAATGCATGAGAGAAAATTAATTTTCTTTCTGCTTTCAGAAACATATATAAAATTCGTAGAACTCTTGGATTATTATTTGTGTAAAAAATATATGTGACGTCACACCGTCCTTCACCAAACATGGGGGTGATTTTGCTTCAAATTCTCTGACCAGACCGCTGGTCAGATATATCCTTGGATGACACGATCAATCCGTTATCTGCCAGCGATTTGTTCTTTAAGATCCTGACAACAGATCAATTTCTATTCGGAATTATATGACTTAAATTCCTGTATTTTAAATGGACGTTATGCCACTAGTTCCCGAAACAAAGATGACAGATGCAAGTAAACATTCAGTCTAAGGAACCCACTGGCCAGGAGAACCACGTGTTTAGTGCTTAAAATTACGTCCGCAGTTTCAATTTCGTCCCGCGTTTTTGGAACCTACTCCATGACAAGTATTCTCTATAAATACGCTCATCTTCCAACACTCACTCCTTTTCACATTTTCACTTACAGGGCCAACACACTCTCTCCAGGGTGACTTCCAGAGAGAACACTATCACTCTATCTTTTCAACTAACAGCAGTATACCGCCACAAAATGTATATGTCACCCAACCATTCTCTTACTTGTTACTCCTTTTAAGTGAGATTTTTTTCACCTTCAAAAACATCAGAAATTTCGTCAAACCACCGAAAGAAAGAAACAAACAACATGGTAGAATACACGTTCCTCCGAATATACACGATTAAGATTCTATAGAAAATACATTGTCAACACGCATAGGACACTTTTGCTTTTTAGTTCCTTTTTTGTAGTACTAGTGTTAGTCACACACACACACACACACACACTGGAATACTTAAGAAACATTATTAGAATACTAATGCTTTGAAATATTTAATTGGATGTATTGTTGAAATATAAATTTGAATTTGTTTGTACCTCTTTATCTTAAATGTTCTTTTTTTGTCCGCGCCATTTCAACTCTTTCATATCGTTTGCACATCTTTACTTTATTTGCCTCCTTTGCTTTTTTCCAAATATAAACCATACCACTACAGAGTCACCGGTCGATGATTCGACGGATGGAATCGCACTTTTAAGAAACTAAAAAAAAATCGATGCAAACTAACAGAGAACAAACAAGGTTTTTCAAAAATAATAATATGTAGTTAGAAAAATGTCTTTTAAAATGGTACATGAATTCACCCATCCCAGAGATGGGGAGTTTTTGTCAGAGACCCGATTCACAAAGTAATCGTTAGTCAGTTCTTAGTATAAATTTACGCTTTTATTCTCTCGCTGTCTATTACTTTGGCGCCAGGAAATCTCAATGGCGCTTATGTTTACTTTTTCCCAATTCTTGCTATTATTTCATAATGATGTTATCCGATAGGCTTTCTTCACGTTCTCTACCCAGAGAGAAACTTAAAATTCTAGTTGTTGCCTTCAGCTGTTAAGTTAATATTTTTGCAATTGTTGTGTTATTTCATGCTTTCTCTGTCTTTCTCCAATTGTTCAGTTCTCTTAATTCACTTGGCTTTTTCTATACTCGAAGCAATAAAAGTTTAGGACTCAGGGCAACATGAAATTTGCCAACCGATTCGCTCTCTCTCCGCGGAACTCTATCGAGGGACGAATTATCTTGTATTTTATATATTTATTTCATCTGAGGAGTGGTGATGGGTTAAGCTAAAAAATACCAATTTTCTCCTAATTTGAGTTCCAAGAATTAATTCTGCCTTCCACGCTTTATCGCTCCGTCCACATTCGCTTCACTCTTATTTTCACGTAAAAGGCGTTATCTTCCCCTAATCTGGAATTATTATAAATTTTATGGTCATGTGACATGCCACCAGTAATCATTCAAATCATAACAATAAGAAAATTGAAGTAAATTTTTCCATATTTATTTTTTTTAAATTGTTATTCTCGAGTTTTTCTTATCGGGCCGCCGATTGACAAGTTCTGACCTCGCCTGGTCAAATCTCCTGGCGATTTCGCCTACTCTGACAAAACAATATCATTTGGGCTTCTGATTTTTGGGGAGAATTGAAATAATAATACACTCATTGTTTATGGGTGTAACACCATCCCTTAGGTTTTAATCGGACCTCGTGGTAACGCCACCGTGATAAAAACGTGAAAAACTGTTTGTTGATTCGCTAGCTACTGAAGTATATTTGCTACAATCCTTTCGTTGAGATCACCGAAAAGAGAGAAACAAATATGAAATGCATCCACTGCTTTAGATAGACGGATAGACTAAACCATCGCTTGACGAAAAAGACAGACAGAGGCATTATGTTTATGTTTCTCGCTCTAGTCGTTTTCAGTTATTGTTCCTCGGGGTGTTCATGGTCGTTCTTTACCCAACCTCGCATTTTCAAAGGAAACGCCTTAGGTTCATTAGTTCTTTCTATGCTAAGGCTTCTTCACAACTGTCTGGCTGTGTACGTCGGTGTTGTTTGGCTTCATTGTGGAGCTCACCCCCAAAATAGGTGCCGACTTTTCACATCACAGCGGCGAGTGTGGAACTTAGTTTCTTCTCCTGTTTTCTACATCACACCCACTGTAATAACTCCTGTTTGAGTTAGTTTCTGCTAATCAGTGAGTCATGCCATATTGATGCTGATGCGTTTCTATTTTTAACTTGGGAGTTATGCTTGCAGCTACCATGGCCTGGATCGTGGGGTTACCTTCCATGCTATTCCATATTCAAAAGCTTATATATATATATATATATATATATATATATATATATATGTGTGTGTGTGTGTGTGTGTGTATAAAAAGTGTTCAATATTAGTAATAGGGCTTGTATATCTAAATTAGAATATCGTACTAACAGTGTCAAATTCCTGTGGTAACTGGTCTATTTCTCGCTTTTGCAATCAGCTAACCTTAGTGAGTGCTTTCAAAGACTCTAAAGGCAAAAGATTTTATTCTTATACAGGAAATTTTATATGCTGACAGGAGGAAGTGAAATAACAGTTTATCTTACGTATAGTTCTAGTCTGTTTAGAAATAGGTGAGGACTTGCTTGAATTAATAAAAGCATTTATAAAATATTTGTCTATTCATACACAGACTCACAAACATATATATATATATATATATACATATATATGTGTGTGTGTGTGTGTGTGTGTGTGTGAGTGTAATTTTTTTTGGGGGGGGGGCTGATGTCACATTACCCAGGACTCTCTGTTACTCTCCTATCGTACAGATTTGATAGTTCCGACTGCGACTAACATTCGAAATAGTACTGCAATACTGCTTGTTTTATTGTTGAGCATTCACGTCGGAACCAACATCACTAAGATTTCAGTATATTTGGATGTCAATTATAGAGTAGATTCGTATTCATTTTAATGAAAAACAAACACCCTGTTCACATCATTGTGTTTGGGATGGTCATCAGCGATGTTGACGTGAAGGCTCCATTCATCTGAGAAATCAAGACTCGTAAATAGATAAAGTTGTGCATGAAGGATTCATCTTTAATTATTGATAGTCAGAGCAGCATTGCAAAAGAATTAATACTGGCTACACTAAAGAAGCAAAATAAGTAAGGATAATAATTTAAAGACTATTTTGGAATCGCCACTCACCTGTCATATCACGAACCACGATAAAAATGTGTTGTATATGTTGAAAATCAAATTATTTTCACGATTCCCAAATGTACAATTGCTTTCCAGTCTCGACACGTCTGCAAATCAGAGCATCAGAATTGTTTTCCTTTGATTCTGGAGAAGTAAGGGCGAGCTCATAAGCGATGTTCTCCTTTGGACTCCTTCAGCCGGTCTAGCAAGGACCTGTATACAACAGCTCTGTACAGGCACAGGCTGTAGTGTAGAGGACCAATAAGATGGATGATAGAAAAGAATGGAGAGGAAGAGTCAGGGTAATCCGTGTTCGCAGGACGACATGATGATGACTTATTGTTACTTAACCTTAGACTTTGGAGAGGCAAAATTTAGAATTCGGGTGAGATTAGTCTGTTTCACTTTGATATCATCATAATCATGTCACGCCGCCAGCACAGATCTCCCTGACACTCTCTCGCAACCCGTCTCTATCGTCCATCGCTCCTGGGCGGTCTTTAAGGTTATATCCTGAGCTGTTTTTTATAGGTTCTAGCTGATCGTCCTGCCTTTGCTCGTCCATGTGAAGGGGTCCACAGGAGTATGTCGCTTATGAGCTCGTCCTTACTTCTCCAGCAGGGTCCCGCATGTCTGGTTCGTCTAACTTTAATAGTTTTGGCAAATAGACCGAAGCCGAAGCCGAAGCCGAAGCCCTGCTACATAGTCTGGAACGAGCAGCTGCTGCCTCTATGTCAACGCAGACACGTGCTTTAATCAAAGAGGCAAAATTTCCACACTAAATGGTAGTTCTCTGAAACTAGTGGACATGTTACCAACCTAGGAAGCAGTATCTCATTAACCGAGACAGATATCAACACGCGACTAGCAAAGGCGAGGACAGCAATAGATAAACTATTGGTCTTATGGAAGTCAGACGTGACCGATAAAGTATAATGCAGTTTTTTTTTTCCAAGCAGCGGTTTTATCGATACTGCTATATAGATGCACGACATGGACGCTAACTAAATGTATGGAGAAAAAGCTTGACAGCAATTACACAAGAATGATGCCAGCAATATTCAACAAATCCTGGAAGCAGCACCCCACAGAGCAGCAGCTGTACGGCTACCTACAACCCATCACGTTGATATAGTACGTTCCAATATAATTCTATTTTAAGTGCTGTTACAGGGAATTCCATGTATGTTGTCGGGTATTTTTACGAACCTATACACATCTCATTTGTATGATAATATCATGTAGATTATTCATAGGTGGGTAGTTATCGCCTTTTACTGATCAAATCCGTGATATCATTATTATCTTTAGTTGTAGTAGTATAAGTGGCAGTTGTAGTTTTACCTGTGGAAGTTCCGCTTATAAAACAAAGATCAGTAATATACATAAAGTTTTGAAAAATCTTTCTCTCTTTATAGATTTACTATTCAGTTTTCTCGTTCGAATAAACGTGTTTTCCTTTATTTTACTCAATTCTCTCTTAATTTATTTGTCGATTCCATTTCTCTCAGTCTTCCTTTACTTATTTTCTTCCTATTTCATTCCTAATTAACTTCCATCCAACAACAGCAGATGGTAAGCTTCTAATGTATAGCGGTATAGGTTCTCCTCTCAGTCTCTCTCCATTCCCCTTTCTTTCTTTCTTTCTTTCTTATACTATATTGGTTTTTTGACTTGGAACCTGTTAATTGGATTGTGTTTCTTCATTTGCAATCAAAAAGCAATAAAACATTACTTATCGGAGTTGATGACTGTGTTTATATTCAAAGACATACTTTTATGTCACTTAGTGGTTGTCGTTGTTTTTGTTTTTTGGTTTTGTTGTGGTTGTTGTTTTTGTTTGAATTTTTCACAACAGTATTCCCTAGTGAACTTTTACTTAAGTACGAGTGGCAACAAATCACTAGGACACTTCTGAGTATTCTAACCAATGTCACCCATTCAGTGGTCGATAGATTCGCGATCCTTCCGTTGATGTTCGACTCATCTTGTTTTTTTCCAACCCTTTCTGAACTGTTCCAACAACTATTGGTATCACTGTTATCCTTATCTTACATAGATTTATTATTATCATTATTTTACTTCGTAGAGGGTTTTCTACCTCAGCGTTAGCGAATGGTCTTCCACTGGAGTTTGAGTGACCACTAGTCTCCTCAAGTCTCCATGACTCTTATCATTATTCTGACCGATATTTATAATGCTGTCATTTGAATGGTCTTCACTCGTCCTCTTGTTTCCAAGTCTTCCAGTCCCATAATTAATCTATTGGTGATTGTTCCAAAAGCATTAATTACTATAAGTATCACCGTCATTTTCATGATGCACAGTTTTTTAAGTTCTCTAGCACGGCATCGGTACTTTTCTTTATTTTCGCTTTCATTCAGTTTTACCCTGTTATCAGCTGGAATGGGAAAATACATTTTCCTGCAGGATCTCTTTTTTGGTTTGGTGATCTAGCCAAAATTAGGTGATCCGTTTGTTTCTGAAAACTCCAGAGAAGTTTGCTCGTCTCATTCTCAAGGACGGATTCCGGGTTGTGCGAATACCATTTGTTCGTATGGTGAAACTTTAAGTCATTATTATCATTATTACAATTATTATTAGTCCTTGCTAGTTTTTCACACAAGCTTTAGCTGACTGGCATTCATAGGAGTCTCAGTCACAGTAAGTCTCCTCAGGTCTCCTGGCACCTTCTTAGTATTATTATTATACTTTTTGCACGTTTAGCTGAGGGTATTAATCTGGTGTCTAAATGACACATATCTCCTCAGGTCCAAGAAACCTGAGGAGATTTGCTATTGTCTTAGTATCCTGGCCGGTCTCAATCATGCTGTATTTTGGATGGTTTCTATTCGTCCTCTTATATCCAACTCTTCTAGCTACCTTTACTAACCTTTGAGGACGGTTCTGAGTCCACCATTTACAAATGGTATCACCACCACACTCATTTTCCACTGCTTTCTTTTTCACGGGCTAGATCCAAGTACTAGTCATTCTTTTGGTTTTCTTTACTTTTCATTTTGTGCTCCTCTCTGACGGTAAAATTCATGATACGGCAAGTTCTCCATTTATGGTAATTATCATTAGGTCTTTTCGTCTGTCTGTGATCAGTGTGTATTTCAATATCCAAAACAATTTCATATGTGTCTTTCTCTAGGTCAGATTCTCGTTTGCACATATACCATTTAGTAGCAAAGACAAGTTAAAATTTCTTGCACAGTTATCATTTGATTACCTTTCTCGACCAGCTGTGTCTCCCTTTTCGATAGTTTGCAACCTTCGCTTATTATGTGATTGTTTCGCCTGTATTACCATATAATCTACACTTGCAATTCTGTTGCATATAAACGATTTTGGTTTTAATATAATTGGTTCTTATGGCCTTGCCTTCGGCAGCAATTAAAAGAGATCCAGTTTCTCTTTTAAGGTTTCCTTTTTGCTGTCCTGTCCAGGTCTTCTCATGTGATATTTCGCTAGTTTGTCTCTTGAAATATGAATAAAGTTGTTTTTCTTGCCATTTCAGTCGCTTAGTTTATATTGTTGAGTTTTTCCCTATATTTTCTGATGTTGATATCCACTGGAACTAGTCTGTCTTTGCTCTTATTATACTCATCGAGTTCTTGATTTGAAGCATTTACACAATCCTCAATACTAGTGAGTCCTCTGCCTCCCTCTTTTCTGTCTTTGTCATCTCACACATGTAAATGCTTGTTCATTGGCATCAACAACATTGTTCTCTGTTCCATTTCTCTCTGTTCCTACTTTGTCTATTTAAAATCTTGAGTATCTTACAAGGGGGACTGCCCAGGTGTTTATTCTTTTCATGAGACTTCGGTTGCAGAGCTTGGTTTCGAGAAGTTTGCTTATTCGTGTAATGTATTCTTTTCTTTTCTCTTTCTTTCATCACCGGTTATTTGTGTCTGCTTCCTATCTTCTTTAGTTTTTGTAATGTTCCTTTACTCCAAACGTTCGGATTCTTTCTTGATTTAGCAGTTTTATTCCTTCCGTTATCCTTTTTCAACTTTTCATTATGAGGATGGCACGTCTTTTTATGCCATATTCCATTCCAGTATTCTAGCTGTATATTATTGTTGTTTATATTAGAGTGTCCAATTCTTAATCACTTTTTTGCAAATAACTTGATGCCGTCCATGTACATACAGGGGATTCATCTTCTCTAACGATTGTATAAATCTTTAGCACTTAGTGAACTTAATTGTGTGAGTGGCCTCATTTCTACTGCAAATAGCAATGGCGATTTTGCATCTCACTTGAAGATCTGTCTCTAGATTATCACATCAGCTAAAGTTTTCCGACTTCTGTTAATTGCACATTCCAGTTTTCACGGCCTTATTAATACTCTAAACCTTGAGTTTACACCTTGTCTGTGTTACTGGTTCTTCATGATTATTTCCAGAACTTCAACTATGGTTGCTATCACTGCCAACTTCACGTCATGCATTGTATGTAGTTCACTGTCAATGTCTAGTTAATGATCTATATTTTCGTTAATATTTACTTTGATTCTCTACGAAACGAGGTGAGCGAAGTCAACTAGTTGACATATTATTTTCTTTTAAATAAAATGAATTTTGCTTCGATCAAAAATAAGTAATATCTAATAAGAAACGGTATATCTAGTATTTATCGGCTGACAACTATAATCAAATAAGCCGCTATGATATTCGTATATGTACAACAAAAAGACAATCACATATAAACTTAACCTCAGGCAATCGTTATAATTATGTTTAATGTTTTGCACCATATAACTACGACGATGGTATCCATTGTTTTAATTGTTCACATCTTTTTTGTAAGAAAATTTTCAACCACTGAAGGTTTCGCAAAAATTGTAGGCATGTACAGTAACTTAAAGTTGCAAAATATTTGCATAAAATATTGATAAGCAAATAATACACTGGCCCTCATAAAGTTTTACCCCAAAAATCAAAGGTTTACCAAATGATATATGATCATCATTTTATGCTGAATTAAAAAAATACTATTAATTGTGTTTGGCCAGGTCTGCTTTTTAAAATGTGGTTGAATATTTCACAGGAATTTGTTCAAAATTATAACAATTGTTCCAAAGGCTGTTGACTCTACTAATCACAGCAGCTCATGAGTGCTAGATTTTTAGTATAGCATATCATATTGTACGTGTACCTGACTATAATGAACCACCCTACTCACTAACATACCAAGAGAAGGCGGGGCCTATCCCTCAGCTTAAAATGATTTTAATGTACGGTGGAAAGTGACAACGACGAACTGAGAGCTGATTACTTTTTTTTCTCTTTTCAGCTTGACATTTGTATTCCTGTAAGAATCAATTGCATGTATAAGAATAATCCTGACAAATTCTGTTATATCTTCGGTAATGTGCCTCCTCCAAACCTTCAAGCAAAAATCAATGACTTTATGAAGAAAGCATATCGGGATTAGTTTGGAGTCAAAAAACAGGATCAGGAGGAATCCATTCGCTCTCCACGTTTACTGTAAAACATTTATGGGGAACTTGAAGGATTGAAGGAAAAGTGTACCAGTCACTACCTAGTCATAAGCAGAACTTAACGACCTGTAATCAGACCTTTCAACGGATTCGGTACCGCAACCGCGTTCAAGTCTCAAAGATATATCTGTTGGCACTAGGAGGAACGTTATACGGGTATCGAGACCATGAGAGAGAATTAAGACAGTTTTCCATGTTCTAAGCTAAGTCATCATACGTTTATTGCAACAACGTTGATTAAATCAATAGTCTTAGAGTATGATACAATGGAATGGGGACTTTTATTGACTAATACAGCAGAGGTCTCTGAGCAGTTCTACATAATGGGAATAGTTTTTTTTTTACTTTTATGCCTATTGGACATTCAATACAAATAAAAGAAACTCATAACTTCAAAGATCATATGCACTCAGCTGTTTTTAAACAGGAGCACAGATAGTAAATTAGTGGAGATTTTAAGGTTGTTGGACTGGTCCAGTAGGCTTCAATATTGGTATACAAAGAATCCTTCATTTCTGTATTTCTAGGACAGCCAAACTGATATCAAACATTTTGTCAGATAAGAGTGGTATTTAAGATAAGGGTTAAAACCTGGTTCAAATAACATTCACTCTCACACTTCCATTGAACCGAAGAAAATACTGCTTCTATCCATACATATCAAACTAGGGATAATGAAGGAATGTGAAAGCAATGGGCAGAGAAGGCAATGGGTTCGCTTCTCTCCGGAGGTTCCCACGGATAAGCAAGGAAAAACTCAATGCGAGCATATTTGACGGAATTCAAATAAGAGAACTCATGAAGGACTCACTGTTTGACAAAGCACTGAGTGACGCTGGACTGTCCACCAGTTAGTCTCTGAAGGCACTAGTTTAAAACTTCCTGGGAAGCCACCGGAGTGCAGAATACGAGAAGGAAATTAAAGAGCTATTTTAAAGTTTCGGCCAACTCAGGGCACGAATGTTAGTCCAACTGTACTCTCTGAGGTCACACTTGAACTACTTTTCAAAGAACTGTTGTGATTTATGTGATGTGCTGGGTGAGCGCTTTCACCAAGACATTCGCATTATAAAAGGCGCTACTAAGGCCGGTGAGATGTAAAAGTTCTTGTTGGAAACTGCAGATGCTTGAAACGTTATGTGGTGGCTGCCGAATACAGGAGGAAGTCTCTAAATACATATTTCATCCATGAATAGCTACTTTTATCTACTTTTCAGTTTATTATTAAAAACAGTGCGCTTTCAGCGAATATATCAGCCCTATATTCAGTATTATTTGTTCAATTCAACAAGAAAATAGAGCTATACTATTGTTCTATACATTTCAAGTAAGGGTGTATATCTAAAAAAATATTCTGTTAAGAACAAATGAGAATACTTTTTGGGTCCAGCGTAAAAAAAAACAAACTATATTCGATCTGGAAAACATTACAAGCCATTGTCATGTTTCTTTGCCTATTGCATTAGAAAAATACTCTGACAGAGGCGCACTTAGCGTTGTTGTTATTATCGAAGGATATAGAATCAGTTACCTGAGTTCAGTTCTCAGAAAAGGCTGCTTGTGTTACTCTTCGCGCTAATGACCTTGTGGAAGGCATGAATACTTCTCTTCTATTGTTGTTTCTTAAGATTTTTAAATTGAGTTATTTACACAAAGATCGAACATTAACAGATAGTATAACACCGAATCAAAGTAGACCTGAAATTGATGGAAATGTGGGGTAATAAGTACTTCCTCAGATTTTCAGGATTCGAGCCTCATCATCCGATGCACCTATGGTCATCCTCACTGTATCTAGGTGTCTTACCACTCTTACGAGATACATCCAGCGTATGTTTACCGCTATCGGCAGGAACGTACTTTCGGCTTGTTTTGGCAACTAACCAAGGAGAAAGAAACTGATTTCAAAACAACTTCATTCCGCTTAAAAATCGACCTTGTATCACAGCTTCTACCTGACAGAGATCGGATGAATATATAAACTTAATGTTTTTTTTTTAAATTTTATTTTTATTTTCATATTTTTTTTACTCGAGAAAACTTGTTTGTTTGGTTTTTTTTTCATTGTTCACTCGCTTTACTTCCGTCATTGTTATTAATAGCGGTTACAAAGGTCTGAATTGACTTTCTAATAGCTTTGTTGAGATTTTACGACTTCTTTAAGTGGGACACATTATATTCAATACAATTTTATTGTTAAATGCTTAAATGTGTGAGATAGACTGTACAAAATGACTTGGGAAAAATTGAATATATCTATTCAGTAACACCGTAAACTAACTTTTGTAATTTCTCCAGGCTGTGAAGAGAGTGACAAATTCGGAAATTGGTTGAAGATAGCGATAATGGGATTTTGTGAAGATGTCACATGGCTACTTATCACGTCACTTCTCAATAGTTTTCATGATTTTGACTGCAAAATCTGCCTATTTCTTATTACTCAGAGAGTCGAGTCATGGTTGGCAGGAAAAAGGGAGAAACCATGTCAATTCTTTACTATCAATAAAAGAGTTCAACATCAGCCCAATCCATGGAACTACTTTCATAATTTGGACAGAAGACGAGGGTTTAAAAGATTATTACCAAATAATTCAATGTCAGACGCCCATCTTATTGTTTGTGTGTAACATGTTTCCAGCAAGTATGTGACTAACAAAACTCGTCTAAACTTTGTCGAAAAAGTAAGGTTTCTTTCATTTAGTTTTCCGCTTTACTTTTATTCTCTTGGTATCTATTTTTACTCTTTTTTTAAAATCTGTATTCTCTTTACGTCGTTAAAGTGTTCCAACTGCTCTGCTATTTACATATTACAAGAGTCGAATTGGATTCGTGCCTTTTCCAAACATACCAATTGTGAAGTACCTAATCCCATATAAGCATTGCACTCAGTTCGTATGATAATTTTCTTTGTACAGTCTACAGCTACGGAAGCCTGTCTCTCTAACTTATAAATCAGCTGCATCAAAATCAATTTTATAACAAATACTTTTATTTTAACCAAGTTAAAATCTAGGCTAAAACTGTTTCTATGTGGTCATCCATCTCATATTTTCACAGTCTACTTCACATCGGTAAAATGACAGGAACCGTTTGGACTAAAATATATATATCGATGCAATAATGAAGTTGGGAATAAAAGGGGACCTTTTCATCCACTCTGAGCTAACGACAACCATATCTAAAAAAATATCTAGTCTCTGCCATGCCACCACAGATAACGAAGACGATACCAAATGTGGGAGCTCATGTGAAACTTTTTTTATAATCATATTACCTCACCAGGTATAACAATAAACTCTCTAATTCGAATAATATTTTTCAAGTAAAGTTAAAATACCAACAAAAGTAAACCAATTTTCTCTAAAAGATTTACTATTTGCAATGCTTAGCAAAATAGTTTCGTTATGCTTATGATGAGGAAAAGAATTCATTCTCAGTTTATCTCTTCCACGACTGCTGATCTTCGATAAGCTTAAATGCGTTTAGGAAATAGATGTCCTCTACATTAGAACGTAGGAACATGATTCTAGAAAGTATTCATTCCAATAATAATACATTGCAGTTTGTAGATATTCACAATAACGTTTGCTTACAAGTAAATTCACTTAATGTGGAGTAAAAACTAGACATTACTACAGAAGATAACGTTGTGGGGATTGGTCAAGTTAAGAGAAACTGTCTAAATGGAAAATGAGCATACAAAAGACTTGTTGATAAAAAGCAGATTTGTGTAATTTGTATTTAGACCAAGCACATGTTCACTCACAGATACACGTAAAATTTTTTTCATGGCCACATATTTGTATCGATTTGTGCATTGTTCTCTATGATAAAATCTGATTTGCAGTTAGGTCAGAAAAATATCCATACACAAGAGTACGGAGAGATACACAAATACACATACAGGCTCTCATAAAAAGCACACACACACACACACACACACACACACACACACACACACACACACACATATATATATATATATATATATATTGTTACAGCCACCGGCCACGGTAGGATTATAGAGCAAGAACTACTATGTGGACCGGAAGTGGGGGAAGGCGATTGGCGAGTCTTCGAGCCCTAGCAACAGGGGAAGAAGCAGCCGAGAGGGGGAAAAAGACTTGACCCGGATAAGGAGAAGACATTCCGTTGGTCGAGGCAGAGAGGGCGCTTTACCGCCAAAAAGAAAGGAAGCCCAAAAAGAGTTTCGAGCTTCGCCAAGGAAGAGAAAGGTCGCCTTTTCACGGGGTCCGGTGAAAGGGGGAATCTTAGTCCCAAAATGGCATATAGAAGCATTTAGCTCCGTTGGGTAAGAACCTGAGGCTTAACGTAAAAGAAAAAGGAAACAAAAATTGGTGCCTTGCAACTCGTTAATAGGAGATTAACGAATATAAGAAAAAAAAAAAGAAAAAAATTAACAAAAGAAATGAAAGATAAAAAAAAAAGGTTAGTCAAATTTTTTATCAAGAATAATATATGTAACCTAAATAAAGGTCCGTATCAAGACTATTCCAAAGAAACATTTTTGAGGCTGTACATCAGCAGCTAGTTTCGGCGGAAAACCTATTTGGTTAAAATTTGTACATCCATAAAGACGAAGAGGAGAGACTCTTGTTCTTCGGTGAAAGAAGAAACAAAAAAAATACTTTGTCTCATTGGAAGGACCGAGTCAGATACTGTTGGGAGCGACTTGTCCTCCACATTGCTGTATATTTTTTTGTTGTATTCGTTTTGTTCTTTGTTTGTCTGTTGTCACAGTTGTGCTTTCTTTTAAATGAAAAAAATGTATGAATGATACATATATAAAGAAAAGAAAAAAAACAACTCCGCGTTATATTGTTTGTCCGGTTCAGAATTCCCCACGTATCCATTTATATCACGTTCACCTCTTTAACCTTCAAACACTCATTCGTCCGTGGTCTTAGTAACCCACACATAGGACTCCGTCCATATCTCGAAAAATTAAAAATACGGGTGGAAACTCGTTACAATATATATATATATAAATCCATAGGCAGTCTGTTTCGCTGTATCACAATTATTCATTGTCACTAGACAGCGAGATGATTCTGTTATATTGTCATCTGCTGATTCATGCAGAAATATACATATATATGCTAATATACACATATAAATATATATATACTGGATACATACCGACGCAATGATAACAGACGCACGCAGAAAGACGCAGGAAGTAATAAAGACGCAGGAAGGTAGGAAGACGCAGGAAGACTTCTTTAACAATAATATATTTACCTCTCACTTTATTGCAAGGGTTCGAAAGGGTTGTTCAAGG
>OY757909.1:59325482-59450482 GCA_963585895.1 Sepioteuthis lessoniana | reverse complement strand
TTAATAAGAGATATTGTGTAGTTTTAATAAGTATTTCAACTACCACAGCATCTGTTTTTAATGTCTAATATTCTAGGAGCCTTAAAAGTATTTCTCTATGAACATTTTAAGTGAGATTGGTTTTTAACGATTTTCCATAATCGAGCGTTTTCATCAAACCTTCATATATGTTTAGCAAAAATATCCCCTACAAAAAGATACATAAAAAACCGCCCTCCCATATATATATATATATATATATATATATATATATATATATATATATATATATATATTACTGTTTCTTTATCTCTCTATTTTTTGATAGAATTTTATATACAGTATATAAGCTTTGATAATTTTGTTCATCATTCGGTTGATGTCTGTCTTATCATTTCTAAATAATCTTTGTATATACACAGAAAAGATACTTATGGATATATATATATATATATAAATATATATATATATATATATATATATATATATATATATATATATATATAATGAATGTTGGTAATTGTGTTGATAGAAAACATATAAGTGCTGCATTGTGCATTAGTTCAGACGTTTATGCATTATCTTAGAATATTTTTCATTCTATTAACATATTTGCACGTGTGTAAATGCAACCATATATACTTAGAGCAGTTTGAACGTTAGTTTAAAAAAAAACAAAAACAAAAAAAAAAGTAAATAGATAAATAATCTTTAAAGTTTTTTTTTTTTGTATTTTTAAGATAACTGTTTTATTTTCGTTCTCCTTCTCCTTTTCATGTTCCGGGTTTTGCAAGCAGCCTGAAGATAGTTATCGGAAATCAATATTTAAAGCACATTCATGAACGACGGGTTTAAGATAGGATCTTCAGTTAAAAAAGAGAGAAAAAAAGATACATTTTTTTTAAGTTACTCAAACGGAAAAACGAAAGTAAGCAAGCACGCATACATTTTAAAGATAATTTTCCACAAAAAATACAGTACATTAAATCTTTAACTTCGATGCAAACATTTACCATTCTTGGAGGTTTTTTTTATTGTAATCTTTTATTATGAATTTTATTTACTTGAATATATGTTCTCTCAACCAATCTTAGCAAATATTAGTTTACTTAATAATCATGAACAAATTAAGAAATTTAGTTATCTATTTAGTGAAAAATGTTCTAAATGGCTGCTGCTTTAGTGTCATTAAATCCAACTTTCACATGAGCTCATCAAACCAAAAACAATGTCGATGAATACACGCTATTATCAGGAAAGAAAATCGAATATTATCAAAATGTATATCAAATGGTTATTTGTCTATAGGATTATTATTCTTTTCATCAAAATATTTCAGCAAATATATTTAAGCTTTCTAAGAATGTGCTGCTTCTTTAAGACTCCTTATTCCCCAATTTTCTGACTTAATCTCAAAAGAGGTAATGGTACCCCTTTTCTTTCCATATATGGTCAGTCATGCTCGACTTCAGTTTCAAGTGCAGGATTAACAAGAAACTCCTGAAGAAGGCTAAAGCATGCATTAGCCGAAACATTGTAGATATAACTTTGATGAAGACAATAGTCTGAATACTCTAAAAGACAAAAGTTATAAAGCTTTATCTCAAAAACTTAGACAAGTATTCTTATCCAAAACTAATAATTGTTGTAAAATTATATACTGAGAATTTTGAAAAAGAACTGTTTGACCTGTAGATAAGACCCTAACAGATACTACTACTTCGCGGAGTAATAACCATGAAATAGTAATTGCATACACTCTAAAAATAATCAGTAATTTTCATGAACTTTAAATTTTAAAAATAAGTCATTTCATTAATAGGAAGTATCATTCATCATCATTATCATGTCGTGCCGCCAGCACGGATATCCCTGACCCTCTCTCGCCACTTCTCCCTATCGTTCATCACCTCTGGTAGGTCTTCAGGGCTACATCCCGTATCCCCACATTGCTGCTGAATGTATGTTCGAGTTCGTCGTCCTGCTTTTTCCCGGCCATATGTGGGGATCCATAGGAGTACATCACTTATGAGCTCGTCCCTGCTTCTCCATCAATGTCCTGCATGTCTGGTTCGTCTAACTTGGATAGTTTTCGTGATGGGAGGCAGGTGGCCGTATAGTTGTTGCCTTGTGGGGTGTTACCGCCAGGACGTGTTCAATATTGCTCGCAGCATTCTTGTGTAATTGCCGTCTAGCTTCTTCTCCAGCCGTTTAGTTAGCGTCCAAGTAGTGCATCCGTACAGCAGTATCGATACGACTGCCGCCTGGAAGAAACTGCGTTTCATTTTATCTGTCAGGTCTGATTTCCATACGATCGATAGCCTATCGATAGCTATCCATGCCTTCGTTAGCCGCGTGTCGATGTCTTTTTCGGTTGATGAGACGATGCTTCCTAGGTAGGTGAAGTTGTTTCCTAGTTTCAGAGGGGTTCCGTCTAGTGTGGTGATGTCGCCTGTTTGATTATAACACATATATTCCTTTTTATGTGCATTGACATGGAGGCCAATGCCTGCAGTGGCTCGTTCCAAACTGTGCAGTAGTGTTTCGGCTTGGTTGGGTGTATTTGCCAGTATCGCTATGTCATCGACGTAGTCGACGTCAGTAATTGTTTTTGCGGGGTGCTTCTGCTTCTTTTCTTTGTTAGCTCAAAGACGTTTTCTCTGATTTTATCAATCGATGTTCTAAGCACGTAATCTAGACAGAGGATAAAGAGGTATGGGGCTTGCGTGTCTTCTTGTAGTACTCCTGGTACAATGTCGAAGTATTCTGTGTCTCCATCGGGTGAACCTACTTTCACTTTGGTGTTTCTATAGAAATAGGAAGTAGCTTAATTAACGGTTTTCTATTATAATCCATACATTTCGGAGAGAATTCTAAATAGACAACACTTCTTAATTTTCCCCGATACTGCAATGTATATACACACGCAGATATGCACACATACAGTATACAGGAACACTCCCTGATACATTCATACATATATATATATATATATATATATATATATATATATAGAGAGAGAGAGAGAGAGAGCCAGACAGACAAACAGACAGTAAGATAGATATATGAAAATACGCAAACATAATGAACACAGACATAATAGGATAACGTTAATATAGTTTAAATTATTTGCTAACGTTAAACTTTTCAGTTTTTTAAACATGAAATCATTAAATCTTCATCAGGGCGTTTGAATATGTGATATTATATATCCTGAATTTTATTTAGATTAATTCTACATTTGTTTAATGAAACGAAAAATAAGAAAGTTTTAAACATTCCCTTTCCATGAGTTGGCGTACTGTTTCAAATTTGGCACGATTATCGAGTTGCACATCATGAACTACGGTGATTTACTCTTCAAAATAAATAATATAAACATGAAAAACAATACCCTGACTAGTCTTATCCAAAAACTATAATACACAAATATTCCTTTTAACGGATGCATTAATTGTTAGGAAATTCAACTCAATAAAACATTATATTAAAAATCCGGTTTACTCGTGGGTCCGTCTTTCTAGGGGTTATTTTGAACTGAGTCACAAAGTGGTAATTGGACAGACATGTTTATTGAAAGCTGACGCAAATGAGGGATATTTCATACATTTAAATTTTTGCATTTTCATTTAATCCCAATATATATATATATATATATATATATATATGCATATTATCACCCACAGACAGACTGTTTCGTTCTATCAGAACTCTTCAGTGTGGCTAGGCACGTAGGACGCTTGAAGCCGGGATTGAAACCCATCCAACTTTACGTTAGACTAAGTCTCAGACCACTCGGCCAACAAGCGTACCACATTTGGATACGGGAACTTTTAACGTATAATGTAGTAACTGCTGCAGCTGTTTGTTTACATTTTTTATACCCTATCGGCTACCAGAGTGCTTAATTCTTTCGAAGAACTTTGCATTATGCGAGCGGCGGCCGAAAATTCCTTCACCGGAATGCTCAACCCCCATGGGGGGACGTAAGAACTGTGAATATGCAAAGAAAGAGTGTTAATGCACGGGTACTTAAAACAAAACATCCTTGCAAAGCAAATTTTTTTTTTTTTTTATTTAGAAAGTAAGAAATTTAGAAATAGTATTCCATAATAAATTTACTTCGTTAATTAAAGCTCGTCAGATTTTAAATCCATCAGACGAGCTTCCATCAGTGAAATAAATTTATAATAGAATACTATTTTAAAATTTCTTTTTTTAAACAATGTATATATATATATATGTGTGTGTGTGTGTGTGTGTGTGCACAATAGTATCAGTGACCCTGGGTTTCATGCTTTATGCATTCGTCAGAGTGAAAGGTTTTCAAAAAAAAAAAAACGAATGATTCATATAGTTAATTTTTTGAAGGGGTTTTTGTTTATGGACGCTAACCAAACGACTGGAGAAGAAACTTGACGGCAACTACACAAGAATGTTGAGAGCAATACTGAACAAGTCCTGGCGACAACACCCCACGAGACGCCAACTGTACGGCCACCTACCTCTCATCACAAAAACCATACAGGTCAGACGAGCCAGACACGCCGGACACTGCTGGAGAAGCAAAGACGAGCTCGTAAGTGACGTACTACTATGGACCCCCACATATGGCCAAGCAAAAGCAGGACGACCTGCCCGAACTTACATACAGCAGCTATGTGAGAACACGGGATGTAACCCAGAAGACCTGCCGGAGGTGATGAATGATAGGGAAAAGTGGCGAGAGATGGTCAAGGTCATGATGGTGATGATATGCGCGCCTAAGATGGTCAAGGTCATGATGATGATGATATGCGCGCCTAAGTTTTTGTGCTTTTGAATGATAATATGTGTGTATTTTCTTTCGCTCGAAAATCTATATATATACGTATATCTGTGCACCTCCATGGCATGGATCTTTACATATATATTCATCCTACCTGCCTTTGGTAAAAAGCAGTGAGGCAAGGGAAAAGAGTGTCTGAAGGGAAGAGTGTATAAGGAGGTGATAGGTTATGAATTGTTACTATCATAATGATTTCTTTTTCTGTCGATATTACCTAATTTTTTCGTTAGCCAAACGTTTATTTGATGTGAATAAAAAGTATCTGTTTTGCGGTAAATTTCATTGAGTTGATGATTAAAATTAAAATCGTAACTTAACACCTATTTCATTACTTGCCAATTAATACTACACCACATAACCCTAGACGACACAATCATTATCATTATATAAATGAATAAAAATGTTTTTAAATGATTTAAAAAACGTAACGTGATAATAATCTTCAAACTATCACACAAACTCATCCTTTGCCTCACTTCAAATATGCGTATATATGGAGAGATCACTTCCGCTTCATGCCAATATATATACGGATATATTCATGGGCGAGTGATAGCAAATATGCAAACATAATAAAAATCAAAAGCGCATGAACTTAGACACATACACAAACAAATTTCCCCTTCAAGTAAATAATTAATTATAGATAGCAGTCTTTTTTAAAAGCCTTTCATTCTGTCCGAAGAAAGTGTAAAGCTTGAAATATAGAGTCGCATATGCTACCCTGTAATATATATATATATATATATATAGTCATCCACAGACAGACTGTTTCGTTCTACCAGACCACTTCAGTGTGGCTAGACATGTAAGACGCTTGAAGCTGGGATCGAAACCCATCCAACTAAGACCATCCATCAAGCAGACCACGTTGGCTAAGGGCATTTTTAAGGTATTTATGTAGCAACGGCGACAGCGTCCGTTTGTTTACATTTTCTTTTTATACCCTATCGGCTACCAGAGTGCTCAATTCTTTCGAAGAGCTTTGCATTATGCGAGCGGCGGCCGACAATTCCTTCGCTAGAGTGCCCAACCCCTATATATATATATATATATATATATATATATGTATTAACCTTTATCATTGATATATTTAGTCATTTTTCCATCGGGAACACACCAAATGAGCTACTGAGAACTATAAACCTCTACAAGTGAAGGCGTTCAAGTCTTCTCACTAGTCTGCTAACTTCTGGGTCAAGTTGGTAAAGAACCCTGTATTAGCCCAAGCGCTTTCGACCATTTCACTGGTATCTATCTCCGACTTCATGTAAATCTTAAAATCAAATCTCCTCATGAATTCATAACAACGCCATGTTTAGACAATGATTTGCTGCCTAAGTATACAGCATATTTATATATATATGTGTGTGTGTGTGCACGCGCGCGAGAACTAAATACTTACAATTTATTGCCCTGTATTTCCCTGAATATACGTGCGGTTGAGTGCATTTTTAATAGCATTCATAACCGGTCAGTTGAACCAGATCTATACAACCAATTCTTCCCATCCCAAATTAAGGCCGAACCAGCCAAAAGGTCAGCAACTAACGACGATATGAATTCCAGACACTCACGGTTCCAAGGGCGAAATTCTTATCGTCGACGGGCAAATATCAATTCTGCGTTGAGCTTCCTATCCTGAACAATGTTTCTGTTAGCCACTACGGCGCTTTCTCCAGCCCTGTGGTTGGTCTGCATTGATATATTCTCGGATAAAATCACCTGGTCGTCGATGTAGATTATGACTAAGCCACCGAAGACGTCTTGTGAAAAGCGCTCACTGGAAGGATATTCAACATCGTGATCGGACGCACAAATGGAGATGAATTTGCTCCTAGCAAATCCGAATGATGCACCGAAAAAATGATGGTCAAAAACATTGCGTCTGGGTAAGTCTTATGTCCCCATTGGTACTTGAAACGATCAATCTCTTCAACGATTCTGTGGTCACAAACCATTAGCAAGTTAGAATCCTGAAGTCAACAGCTGAATTTTTGCGCGATTCCCTTCATGTCGACTTATGAAGCGTAAAGCTGCATCTTATCGATTGCTGAAAGGATGTCTGCAAAGCTTTCACCAGAGTTGCTATGTCGTCAGTAAATTCAATAGAGAAAAATTTCTATCAACGGTAACACCAGAAAGGCTCACGAGCGCATGAGAGGTGATCTAATCAATAGCATAATTGAACAATGTAGGTTATAGCTTGCAGCCTTGTCGAATCCCAGTGAGGATGTCAAAAACCCGAGATTCTTGAAATTAAGCACGGACCTTAGTGCGGGTTGAATGGTAGTAGGCCTTTAGCATATTAAAAACGCTAATAACGTCTGCATGGGTAACACTTCAAAGACCTTCACATTCGACTGAATCAAAAGCAACGCTAATAATGTATGAATCAATGACTTCGCCACACACACACACACACACACACACACACATATATATATATATATATATATATGGAAAATAATGTATTCCCACGTGACAAATGTTATTATTGTTCAAAAATTGGTTCAAGACACTATAATTTTTGCACCGGTATTCTTACATTGATTGAACAATCAGTCCCACCGTGTGAGACGCCTCATTTGCTTTTCAGTTTCTCTCATATGGTAAACGAAAATATTTGAAATGCATCGAAAAATTTGAAAAATTATAATAATAAATAATCTAAGAAATATTTTCTCTCCTTATATATGTAAAAATAATTCTTTTTAACAATTAGAATCGTAGATAGATTAATCCACTTTTTAAAAAATCTGAAACTCAGTTTCTTCCAAGCAGCGGTCGCATCGATACTGCTGTATGGATGCACTACTTGGACGCTAACTAAATGGCTGGAGAAGAAGCTAGATGGCAATTACACAAGAATGCTGCGAGCAATATTGAACAAGTCCTGGCGGCAACACCCCACAAGGCAACAACTATACGGCCACCTGCCTCCCATCTCGAAAACTATCCAAGTTAGATGAACCAGACATGTAGGACACTGCTGGAGAAGCAGGGACGAGCTCATAAGTGATGTACTCCTATGGCCCCCTACACATGGCAGGGCAAAAGCAGGACGACGAGCTCGAACATACATACAGCAGCTATGTGAGGATACGGGATGTAGCCCTGAAGACCTGCCAGAGGCGATGGATGATAGGGAGAAGTGGCAAGAGAGGGTCAGGGATATCCATGCTAGCGGCACGTCATGATGATGATGATGATGATGATATTGGAGCCTATCTAAATCTTATAATTAAAGCGAGAAAGAAGATAAAACTTCAGTAGCAATGTATATATATATGTATATATATTACGTTAGACTTAATATCAGACCGCTCGGCCAAAAAGCGTACCACGTCGTCTGAGGAATTATAAGGTATTATGCAGCAGCAGCAGCAGCAGCATTCGTTTGTTTACATTTTATACCTTACCGGATACCAGAGAGCTCAATTCGTTCGAAGGGCTCTACATTGTGCGAGCGGCAACCGAAAATTCCTTCACTAGAGTGTTCAACCGTGTGTGTATGTTTGTGTATGTGTTTGGCACACGCGTATCTTTGCATTAGAATATATCTATCTATCTATGCATCTCAAATACAGACTCTTACACACTATATCATTCGGCTGTACATACACACTAACATATATATATATATATATATATACATGCAATTATGTGTGTCTGTGTCTGTGTCTGTGTGTGAGAGAGAGAGAGAAAGAGAGAGAAGGGGAAGGGAAAGATAAAATGAGTATGTGTGTACGTGTTTTTGTGCGCCTGTGTATTAGAGAACATATATATATATATATATATAACATATATATATATATATATATATATATATATATGTGTGTGTGTGTGTGTGTGTGTGTGTGTGCGTGAGTGTGCGTGTGTGTGAGTGTGTTTGTGTGCACCTGTGTGTTAGAGAACACAAATGTATATATATATATATATATATATATATGTACAAATTCTTAAGCACACACACACACACACACATATATATATATATATATATGCGTGCGTGTGTGTGTGTGTGTGCATGTATGTGTCTCTACGAGTGTGTGTGTGTGTGTGTGTGTGTGTGTGTGTGTGTTAGAGAGAGAGATAGGGAGGGAGGGAGGGAGATATATAGTGTGTATGTGTGTACGTGTTTGTATGCACCTGTGTCTTAGAGAACAAATTTATATATATATATATATATATATATATATATATATATATATATATATATAAATTCTTAACCACACACACATACGCTATATGGTTCTGTCGCGCACGCGCACACACACACACACACACACACAAACACATGTACATACAAAAACACTCACACACACACACACACATACAAGCCGAACTACGATTTTAATAATCTTTAATCTGGATTTTTGAATGACCCGCTAAGTTTTTAAGTACCTACTTTTGTGTGGAAGATGACTGACAGAGCGTCCATCAGTTGAATCTGGTTCAGGATTAATACGTTGAGCGCGTTAGTAAAAAATCACATGATTACTTTCATTTCTGTGTATCGACCATATTACTCACAATGAAAGATCATAAGCAGAACTAACGGTAGGTAATTTCTTGTCAGTACGACCAAATATGTTGATAAAATTTACAATCTTTTAACTCATGAAACTTAAATCAAAATACATATTAAATCAAAATACATATTAAATACATTAAATCAAAATACATATTAAATTTTATACGATAAACTCTCACAATAATATAAATTATTTAATTATAAATCACTCAAACAAAAAGATTTTTACTTTGATAAAATGAAAGCAATTTAAAATAATTTAAAGTAAATTAATTGCTTTTATTACAGAAATGGCAAAAAATAAATCAAATAAATTAATTCCTGACACTATTTCGCTCACTAAGAAAAACACCCTAACAACACTAATGCACAACGGAATTACTATGCTAACTGGTGTTATTACCATGCAGCGACGAAGATCAAGTAAGCTGTCGTAATTCAAAGTTACCTCTTCTCTTAGACAAACAACTTTACTATCAGACAAGTAAAACGAGGAGTGAAATAAATAATGTGACTACTGTATATGCGTTTAGCCATCCCCTATGCACGGACAGAATGCGAGACAAGGTCAGTTTTTAAGTGAACTTGAACATGTTTGAATTAAGACTTTTCCTTCTGGTAAACCGGTTGCCATGGCAAGGTTCAAATACCTCGTCAGTCCAACAATTTACCCTTTGCTGGAGGAAGAATAGTTGGATTAATACCTTTCTCAAAAGTATCAGCCCTACGTGAATTGCAAACAGATTCATTCACGGTTTGAACCCGGTTCAACATTTCCATTTCCGTCGACGATTACCATTATACCTTGAGTGCCACTGTTTACCGTGAAAACATTACTGATGTTGGGTTTGTTTTATCATTATCATCATGGTGTACCAACAGCGTGGATTCCTTTTGACCTTCTTTCGTTAACCGTCCCTATCGATCATCGCTCTTGGTTTGCCTAGATGGCATTTGGTATTCACACAGAGTTGATAAATGCATACTTCTGCCGTCGGACAACGCTGGTGTATCTCTGTCTAGGAGACCCGTAAACTACGTCGTTTTTTAGTTTATTTTTATTTCCAGTTCGAGCCTGACTCATACGTCCTATATGGTGAATTCATGAGATTGAAGGTAAGTGGCCGTACAAGTGTCGTTATCGACACTACCTGATCACAATGATGTTTCAAGGTTTTGCTTTAAACTGCACGCATCATTCTTGTGTAGTTCACACCTAGCTTTTTTTCTTAAGTGCTTCGTTAGAGTCTTAACGGTGCAACCATAGGGAGGTACTTACACGGCTACTGCTTAGAAGAAGACTATTCTTATTTCATCAGAGAGATCAGATTTTCAGATGAGCTTGACACTGTCGATCGCAATTTATTTCTATGCATGCTAACATGGACCATCAGTTGTCAATATCAAGTTAATATCTTCATCTATTGTTTCGTTGTTTTCGACGTCAATGCAGCTCATGAAAATTTGTAATTGCTCACGCGTTCTCGTATTTATTTTTAAGGTTTATTTATGCATTCAATCTTGTTAATTGTTGTACATTTTTTTTGTAGGATGTTTCTTAAAACACGCAACGACAGCAGTAACATTTAACAACTCTTTTATATTATTTCTTATTACTATTAGTTTACGGTGACTATATCAGTTATTCAATTTTATTAGCAGTGTCGTGATTGTGTTCATAAAATCAATTTAAGTAGATAATCAATTGATTTGGACATAAATTGTAACTCTTATCTTTTCTCTCCCTGTCGATGGCAAATAGAATAAATCGAATGTTTAATATTCAGAGGAATAGAACTTTTCTATTAGTTCATTCAAATCCCTAAGCTGTCTACCTTTGCCGTATATATTTTGATGTTTCTTTCTCTTTTGATATTTTCTGGTGTCTTTTGGTGTATATCCTTACACATGAGAATTCGTAAACATCATAGCTTTGAGTTCATCGAAACCCCTAAGCTGACTATCATTGCCGTATATATTTTAATGTTTCTTTCTCTTTTGGTATTTTCTGGTGTCTTTTGGTATATATCCTTCAACATGAGACTGCGTAAACGTCATAGCTTTAAGTTCATTCAAACCCCTAAGCTATCTACCCTTGCCGTATATATTTTAATGTTTCTTTCTCTTTTGGTATTTTCTGGTGTCTTTTGGTATATATCCTTCAACATGAGACTGCATAAATGTCATAGCTTTAAGTTCATTCAAACCCCTAAGCTATCTACCCTTGCCGTATATATTTTAATGTTTCTTTCTTTTTTGATATTTTGGGGTAATTTTTTTGGTGTATATCCTTACACATACGGATGCATAAATGATATT
Organism: Sepioteuthis lessoniana; assembly: GCA_963585895.1. Lineage (NCBI taxonomy): Eukaryota > Metazoa > Mollusca > Cephalopoda > Myopsida > Loliginidae > Sepioteuthis > Sepioteuthis lessoniana. The sequence goes on along the minus strand of OY757909.1, from coordinate 59,438,819 downwards.
TCTTTGAGTACATTCAAATCCTTAAGCTGTCTACCTTTGCCGTATATAGTTTGCTAGTTCTTTCTTTATAATTTGATATTTTCTAGCATTTACTTGAGTTGTATCAAATCTTTTTTTCTCGAACTAGTAAAGAAAACTCGATGGAGTCATTACACCAAGAGGTATTTCAGGTTGATAACAAATTTCAAGTGGATTCCATACCAGACGCGTCCACTTGATCATAATTGTACCAGTAGCCATTTTCTCGTACTATCGTATTGTTCACTATTCTTTCACTAAATCTTTTTATTTCACTTTGTCTATACCTTACAGGCAGATAAACTCATTTACTTAAAACTAAGACGTATACAAATAAATCGAGAATAAAATACTCTGAAGAGCTCACAGTAATTTTATATATTTACATTTTTCATCATCTCGAAGAAAATTGATATATTCTTTTTTATTTTATTTTTTGTCACTTTTTCGAAAACTCTGTCGTTGTTATCGGCTTTGATTTCTTGAATAACATGAAGGAATCTTAAAAGTTTATATTTTTCTTTAAATTTCCGAGATTTGTTTCAGTAGGACAAGATAAGCTATTGAGTAATGTTTATTGTCTATTTTATGAAAACTTTAATGAAAAAAAAAAAGGTCCACATTATAGGCAATTTTTGACGGACACCCGGGAGACGTGGGTTCAATCACAAGTCGAGTCATACCAAAGACTCAAAAAATGTTACTTGATGCCTCCTTGCTTAACACTCAGCATTATAAGGTACAGATCAAGGGTAAAGTGGAGCAATCCAGGGAAAGGAGTAGCGCCCTCTCCTACACCTTGGTGTAGTAGCTATCGAAAAGGGTACCTTCGGGTCACCCTCAACTAATACGATTTTTAATTATATGTATTTGTAGCACTATTCAATAAATTGGCATTTGTCTCCGATCAAGGAATTAATTTAATTTCTTGTAATATTAGGCTGAATGTAAAATGTTTCTAACTTTGAGATATGAGTATAAACAATTGCTTAGTTATTGACAATATGTAAACAAGTCCATATTAAGGGTTTTATATATAAATGTGATTGTAAAAAATAGCATATATTTTCAACAACGGAAAACGGCGTTATTATTAAGCAGTCACTTTTTCATAAATATTTTGACAGAATTTCTAGTTAGAAAATGAAAGTTACCTTTAAAGTATTCCCACGATTTATATCAATGTAATTTTTAGCAGTGAAAAAAATGATAATCAATAAAGCACGCAGTTTTTGATGCGTACTATGAAATCATATGGGTTAAATTTGAGAACAGGTAAGATCACACAGCTTTTATATAGTATTTTTATCTGTTTCATGATGGTTGCGATTATATGATTCGTGATTTGAATTCATGCATTGAGATAAATAAAATATTAATATATAACAAAAATCCAATCTCATGTAGAATACGATACCTTGACCAAACACATACATATACATACATACTCACTCACATACACACACATACTCAATTATATATATATATATATATATATTATATATATTTGTTCATGTCAGTCGGTAGATGAATGCTTCGAAAATGGTTATGGGTATTCTTATATAGTTATCAATTTATGCACACACACACACACACACACACACACACACACACACACACACACACACACACACACACACACACACACACAAATATACACCCAAACACACCCAAACACACACACACACACACACACACACACACACACACATATATATATATATATATAAGACGGTATTTAATCCAGTAAATACAGAATTGGGGACAATTGCAAGCGGGACAATTTAAATATTCAAATATTGAATATTAAATTTAAGTGATCCCGGTCAAGAGCTCAATGCAGATAAAATCCACAGAACAACTTTTTTTTTAAAATAACAATCGGTCATATTTAGATAATAAATTTATATCTATCCTGTTGAAAAGCATTGAAATAAATCAAAGCCCTAAACAAAAAATAACATAACTACTTCAGATCAAACAAGAAAAAAATCCATTTTTCTGTTTGATCTGAAGAAGTTCTGTCATTTTTTAGAGCATTGATATATGCCAATGCTTTTTAACAGGATGGAAATAAATCAATTATCTTTATTTGATTGATAGTTGTTGGGTTTTTTTTGGTTGCTTTTTTTAAAAAAATATTTGTTTATGTTTGTCGGTAGATGAATGCTTCGAATTTTGTTATGGTTGTTCTTGTACGGTTATCAATTTATACACACACACACACACACACACACAAATACGCACACTGACAAAACTATCTATCTATTTGTTTCCAGCTTTTTGCTTTTGTCAGAGAACATATGAGGCGCAAGGCCATAGGAATGGGGTACTGAATAAGACTTGAACTCACTCTTGTTTTTTCAAACACAAGAGTGAGTTCAAGTCTTATTTAGTACCTCATTCTTATGGCCTCGTGCCACATATGCTCTCTGACGATTGCAACAAGCTCGAAACATACACGTATTTAAGAACTAACTAAATAAATAAATTGTAACAAATATAAATCTCTTCGTGGAACTATTCATTTAAAAATATTTCTTTCTCCGTTTGGACCAACTAGGAAAATATTTTTTGTAGATAGATAGATAGATAGATGTTTTAAGAGAGAGAGAGAGACAGAGACAGAGACAGAGAGACAGAGAGACAGAGAACCATACAGATTCATCGTTGAAAAATTGGTAAACTGTAATTCACTTGGAAATATCTAGAAACTGTAGTTTCCCACAATATAAATGATACATGATTTTCCATATGGGTATTCAACTTTTAAAAAATGCTGTAAGTTGCAGGGCAAAAGTCCACTTTCTAATACTGAATAATCTCTACAGAAATGAGGTTTGAAGTATGAGGATAGTATCGAATACCGAGTGGTCAACCAGTTGAACAGTACTCGTAACAATCAACGTGTATCACTAACCGTAAATCCGGTAGACTGCTACAGACATTTCCCACTTAAACTCGTCTTTTGTAAATATATTGGTAAATTTCTACCCTTTCACCCATCCTGTTTTAGCGAAAACAAAAAATCAAATTCTACTTTTTTTGGCGAATACATCGAAAAGACTCCCCCACCAATATCTACAAAAAGAGAAATTTTGAAGAAAACACCAATATTTTAGAATTTAATAAGGGGATCACTTTCTTATATAAATATAACGTAAAAGGATCGCCCACTTCCGGACCAGCAAGCATTACTAACGACCAGAGATAGTGGCAAAGGGCCGTGAAATAATTAAAAAAAAAAATTCTTTGTAGGGAAATCAGATGGAGAGGGTGGGGGCGTTGTTACATATTTTAGTTAGTATTCCTATTCTTTAACAAATGCTTTAATCGCACGTCATCTCAAAAACATTTTGGGACATGTCATTGCTAAATGTCAGCTGATATATTCTTTATTGTTTATCTTGATATTTTAGCTCACAGTTGATTCAAAAACAAACTGGTCGATATCATTTTGACAAGTATTGTCATTTAATGCAAAATAAGTTCTATGCAAGACTTGACATTTGCAAATGGAAAACAACTCACTACGAATTCAAAGTTAAACTAGAAAACGATTTACAACTAAAATAGTTTACTAAAATCCTTAATTATTTTACGGCTTCATGTGATAATTTAATGGAATATATATTCGCACTCAGTGTGTTGACAGCCATCTGTTCGTTTAATATGAATCTTACACGCGTGAATTTATGGTTCGGTTCTGGAAATTTATGAATACAAAAAAGTATTATAAGACGAGGCTTCATTTTGGTCTGGATTTCAAACTTAGTGCAGGAAATGATAATCAGCCAGGTGGTATTTTAAGATACTATAAGATAAATGGATTAATCAAAATGGTGCCAAGCTTCGAAATAGATATGTATGTATATACACAGACAAAGTATTAGTAAAAAATAATTAACAGAATATTTCACACAACACTACCACAAACCAAAAAAAAATTTCAAAACACGTCCACAGAGAGAGAGAGAGGGAGAGGGAGAGAGAGAGAGAGAGAGAGAGAGAGAGAGAGAAAATAACTATAAGTGAAATCCGAAGCCACTCCAACACCCACACGTACACACACAACGTAAAAAATGCATCAAATATGAAAAGCAAATTAGGGGTAAAGCAGACTAAGGTAAATACACTGTAGGAAAAAGAGAGGAGTAACGTATATATAACTCCATAATCAACTGCTGAAAACCATTCAAACTGCAAACACGAGTAAATTTAAGTCTCATTGAGTACGCCATTAATATGGCCTTGTGCCATAAATATTTCTAATGAAAGCGACAAGTTGGAATCATGCACGTATGTAAGAACAAAATAAATTAATAAATCCTAAAAAAATACAAATCTCTTCATGAACCAACTTATATATATATATATATATATATATATATATATATATATATATAAATTGTTGAACATTTATTGTTTCAGAAACTGGTTGTGGGGACAGGATGCTGGTATTAAGGCACATTTTCAGGATGAATACATTCCTGTTAACTTCAAATTCTAACATCCAGTAGAGTTTCCTCATATACGAACGTCCCTAAACTCCCTCTATCTTTTCATAAATGCTTCTTTGTCTCAGCACGATACATATTATTTACATTTGAAGTTCTCTCTAAATATTTTCGATGGCACCTAATGTGCATTTAACAACACCAGCACCATTTAAAGTATCTAAATGACTTTCCTTCTTCGGATATATCTGATAATATTCAAGTAAGGCGCTGTTACACACACACACACACACACACACACACACACACACACACACACATATATATATATAGGGAAATTTTCAAAATTATTAAAACAAAGCTGTGACCTCTCAAATCTTTCTTCTAGACTTAATTCTATTTCTCGTTTTCCATGATATGTGTGATATACTAAATATTCAGATATATTCAAACATGTTTCAAAACATTCCCACACGGAAGTCAGAAGTTCAAATAGGTCTAAAAGTGCTCATAGCGCTTGTGGAGATCCGAAGAGTCGTCACCATCCTGGTTTCTCATAACTATCTGAACATCCAAGAATGTCACCTGGAATAAGAAATCAGTAGCATTCGATAGTCTTAAACTGAACGGCGGACATTTGGAATATGTGTTATTGGGACTCTTTTGAAATGTTTGCTTCATGCTTAAAATTAAATGGTTACAGATCCTCAATTTCTATTTTCTATAAAAAATGTATTTACCATTAATCTATCATTTGTGGTCCCTGATTTGTACCCGATCATTTTGTCTAAAAAATTATGTAACACAATATATATATATATATATATATATATATATATATATATATAATTTTCTTTCCCAAGTGACAAAAATGGAGAAAATGGTGATCAAATTGTATTTTCCCTGTAGCATCATGAGGTGTGAAAGTCTACTTCACGGGGAGACTTAAGATCTCGAGAGTGTTGAATAGAAAGTTGTATAATTACTTTAACTTGACGAGACGTCAGAACAAAGTTACTCTCGACGGAGATCAATGTCGCTTCGCAGAGCTATGATCTTGTTTTGTTAGTTGGTTTTCTTGAATGTTCTGTTATATTATATGTAATTCAGTCTTTCTTTTGTGCCATTATATGGACGTAACCAATAATTCATATCAAATGCTAAATTTGTTTGTCGAGTAATTTCTTTCAAATACATATGCTCGAGCTGAATATCTGATCCATAGACTTGAGCAGTCAGTAGGAGGCATTGACCATAACCTGAACTCAGATAAAACAGAATTTATGCATTTTAAATAAGATCAAGCCACCTTAACTCTAAATGGTAAGTCTTTGACATTCGTTTACTTTTTCTCATTTCTCTGAAGCTATATCTCATCAACAAAAATTATGATCAACATGCGCGTAGAAAAGGCATCAGATTTTCCGAATGTCCATCGAGACATTATTAATATGAAGTCATTTCATCATAAGGAGCTACAAAAATATCGAAACTGATGCATTACTATGACAAAAAAAAAACGCTTCGTCTTGTCGGCAGCATCCTTTGAGGAGCACCTCAAACATCACGAAATAAACCTGACTCTCACTCATTTTAGGTTGGTGGATACGTACTACCCGGAAAGGAATGACAACTATTGGTAGGTAATCAACCACATCGAAATCCGAAATCCCTTACAAAATTAAACGGGAAATCTTATAAGCTTTAGCTGTGTCAGTATTACTATATAGTTGCACCACCTAGAATTCAACAAAACACTTTGCAGAAAAGCTAGGTATGAATTACACAATAATGAAGCGTGCTTTTCCGAACCAATTCTCGAACCAGGACCTCAGAAAACAGCAACTGCGGTCACTTACTTTCTATTTTCCAAACCATCCTAGTAAGTCGATTACGATATGCTGAAAATGAAGAGATGAACTCATATGGGACATCCTTTTGTGGATACCTACTCTTGGTCACAGCAGAGTTGAAAGACCAAAAGGGACTTACAGTCATCTGCATGTTTCGGAGATTTGACATGGCCTAGAAAACCTAGAGAGAGCCACTGCCAAGAAATATAAAGAGATAGTCAATAGAACCCATGTGATCAGTATGGATTGAAGATGATGATAATGATGATGATGATTGATTTGAATGCAGTTACATAATTTCTTACATTCCTATACAATTCATGAGTTAGACATTTGCGTGGGAGACCCGAATAAGTATAACTACTCCGTTCATTGTGGACCTGGCAGTAATGGCAAGGAAGGGGTCCTTGACACTCCCCCAAATATCGGTGTTGTAGCCTCACCAAAGGACGTAATTTTGTTTCATGCAGCAAACACATATTTGGAGGGGTACTTATGAATAAGATTTCACAAGAGGTCAATTTATAGAGGAGATTAACAGGTTTTAATTCAGAGATTCCCTTCCCCTAGCTAACTTGCCAAATCAAATTTGAGAGTGTCCTCGCGGTGTAATGGTTAAAGCGATGGACTACAGAATCGTAATAATCGAGTTCGAACTCCAGTTGCACTATTACGTTCACTTCCAGACAAATATCCTGGGGAAATATATGTGTTAAATAGTATCACTAGTGCTCTTCTCAAAGAATGGCTTTGGCACTAAATGACCTACAAAGGTTGATATGCCACTAAACAAAGAAACCAAACCAAAGTTGAAGGGGACAATTGTCCTTACGATTTACCCATAGGTAAACGGATATTAGATGGATCCATATCTTTCTCAAGAGTCTTTGAGTTATTTGAAATGCAGCCCAGTCGGCTCGGATTGTAAAATAAACCAATTGCATCTCTACAGAGGGATTGGTCACCGAACCACAATGAGTGTCCGAGATATGGCACTACACCATCTGATATTGAAGTTCCAGTCCACAATCTTTGGGGAATATGAAGTACCACTCCATTTTCCTTACTCCCAGGTCAACTCTGAGCAAAAATATTGGAGTCAGTGTTTTTAACACAGATGGGTAAAATTTAGATATTCAATCATTTTAAGTACTTGAAAACATTTAACCGAGTGCATCAAAAAGACTGCTAACTAGAATTATCAGTATTACATTGCAATACTTGGAAACATTTAATGGTGTGTAAACGAATGGAAGATGTTAAATAGAATTACTAGTGTTAGATAACAATAATTGAAACAATTTACCCGCAGAAACAAAAGATCTCAGTTTCCTTTAATAATTGTTACCAACAAAGTATTCATTTATAAATCATATCAATAAAACTTACATGTATAAACAGGATTGGGCGTAAAATGACCTATGAGGATTGATATGCAAAAAGCACAACTAACCAACCAACCAAGTGATATTTGAAATGCAAATAGTTACGTCCAGATTTTGAAATCGGGTCATCGGGTATATGTCCCACTACGATAAGTATAACACCACAAACGCTTTTACGGAGTTCTTGGGAGTTTTCTGGTTTATAATCTATTTGGATCATGAAAGTAGTTATTGTATTCGAAGCCCCACTAACAAGGTAGAAGTGACTTGTCTTTAGTGCATATCGTTAAACCTCACGCAATTTTAAATCTCACACGGGATAGGCCTTGTGGCGTATGGGTCATGGGCTGGACTGCGACATTCTTGTAAGTTAAAATTCCATTTATGTTGTTTAGTTCACTTTCTAAAAAAATGCCCTTAAATAAAGGTATGAAACCACTCTTTCTCCCAGCTATGGGTTTGATAGTTCATTACAGTTCTTCTATACGGACGGCTTCGGCATTAGATATTTCACAAAGTGGTGTAATGGTTATCGTCGTAGGAATTGGACACGACGATACGAGTTCAAATCCTGGACAAGACTGATTGCATTTAACATAGCACTAATGCCCTTGGGAAAGGTATGAATCCAATTATTCTCCCTCCAGCTATGGGTAAATAGTAGGACAGATTAGGTTCTTCATCCTTGGTGAGGCAACTAGTCTAGGAGAGGAAAACTCTGAATTCAAACCTGTTAAAACTCCGCTTAAAACTTGACCTTGTGTCATATCCTGCCCGAGCGGAGGGGTTGGTAAATATGATATGTCATTACAAACAATGAAATGAACTGTGAATCTCACACACATACGCCAATTTCATTTCCGATGATTATGTACATATAAACAAAATAGAAATGTCCGATAGTTTATATATATATATATATATATATATATATATATATATATATATATATATATATATTGCTTTTGGTAAACTTTTTCTCGAAAGGTGATAGGATGTCTCCTAAAGATAACGACTTAAGAAGCTTAGACAATTTATCATCTCTCAGCACCTAGTCATCTTCTCATCTACATCAGTAAGGAGATCTTTCTAAAATTATTTTTCACACCTTATTAAATACAACTAAAGGCTTCGCTTGACAGGACTTTCTTAATTCGATCAACATTGATGCCATCAAGTGAAGTATTGTTTTATAAACTCGAGATACGTGTAATTCTTGCTAAAGAGTCAGTATCTAAATCTAACTGTGCCCCAGAACTCTTTTGAAACCCTACATAAAACATTTATAATATCTTAGATTTATCGTCTTCCAGGAAAAATACTCAAAGTACTGGTGGTATTAATGAAAATTAATAATTATATATATATATATATATATATATATATATATATATCCTGTTTCTCCTTTTGTTGTTTGTTTCATTTTACGGTGTATCAACCCTTTCAGGGTAATTTAACGCCGAATGAAGTTGTTTTAATAAAAGTTTCAAACAATTCAGTTTAGCATAAGTACACAGTTTAAATATAAGACAGTTAATTTCAAACAGCTCAATTTAGCGTAATTATATAGTTTAGTTCTATTTGACCTATAGGAAAGTGCTACAACTCCGGCTCAAAGTGGATCTAAGAGGGATGGTAATAAAGGGGTACTCCGCTTTCCTCAATGCTCTAGCATTACTGAAGTTTTCTCCTTTTGTGTACTTACAGTAGTGGCGTACAACATAGTGTGGAGCGACCCCTCAGTGCCATTAATCTCAGGTCGAGTCTGATCTGGAACTTTAAACCAATAAAATATTTGTATTTTTTATACAAAAACAGTTCTGTTTCAAATAATTCAGTTTAGCATAAGTACATAATCAAATTGAAAAACATTTCTATTTCAAGCTACTCAGTTTAGTCAAACAGTTCTATTTCAAACAATTCAATTTGGCTTAAGTACGCAGTTTAAATTGTCAAAAGAGTTCTATTTCTGGCAAATCAGTTTATCATATGTAAACAGCTTAGTTCTATTTGACCGTTATCAGATGCTACTATTCCAAACTAGAGTGGACCTGTAATTGATGGCCATGAATGGGTACTCTGCATTTCCCAAAGCTCCACCATTACTGGAAACTAACCATTAGATTGTTTTGTGTTATATCCAGGACACTCTTTGGTGATGGGTCTTACTCCCTCTGAAGAGAAGCAGTCGATGTATTCTACTAATGCATCTGACTAGGAAACCCGACTTGATTGTGATTATATATGTATATATATATATAGTTCTTGGATGTGTTAGTTTTAGAATTGTACATCAGCCTAGTCTGCACTCTATGTATATGTGTATATATATATGCAGATGTGTAACTCCTCCGTCATCGATAACATGTGACACAAGGTCAGTTTTACCACAGTAAGCAGGTTTGAATTTAGAGTTTTCCATCTCCTCGATCGGTTGTTAAGTCAAGGGTAAAATAAATTTGTCTGAACTTCTATTTATCTACGACCGGAAAAATATCTGATGGAATCATGCTTTCCCAAAGGAATTAACGTTAAGAGAAGCAGCCACGTCAAGGATTTGAAATCGGATCGTCGATTCCATACTGCATGAATGTACGCATGTATGTAAGCATGTAGACAAATGAATAAAACCTCTTAGCAGCGGTGATTGGTCTCTCGACCTCTTTCCTGCTCATAGTGATTGGTCTCGAACAGTAGAGTTACCTAACTGTTGGACAACACGGAATAATCCTGAAAGCCTTAAAATAGCTCTTACGTTTATTTCTATGAATTATACATGTCACCCCATCACCCATCCAAAACAACACGAGGAGAATGTGAAAAAACAACATCAGGTATGTTCTCGGACCCCCACCACTGGTGGAACTAACACATAACTAATCTGGTTTCAAACTAAACCTTTGCCTGATTAGTATGGATTGTAAGAAAATCACCCCAAAGAATATAAAACATACAAAGTGTGGTTGAGAAATTTGTATGGGAAATTATGCGGACCACGAAATATTAACATATTTCTATATGAAGTGGATACATAGAGAAGTAATTAGAACTTCACAATTATGTAAACGAATAAAAGATCTATATGATTTGATAACGATTTCATAATCTATACAGTATGATAAGTAGACTAATATATATATATATATATATATATATATATATTTCTTTAAGAAAAAACAACGAAATCAATCACATTAATGAAGAGGTAACTCTTCACCCCTCTTCTATCCCCTCCAACTCTTCTATCCCCTCCCACTCATATGTGTCTATTCTAGTTTTTTTTTATCTAAAAGATCTGAAGAAGTCCTGTTAATTTTTTTTCGTGTTTTTGGAAATTTCAAAAATGCGTAACAGGATGGAAATAAATTTATAATCCTTTGTGATTGGTTTCGTTGTTTTTTCTTAAAGAAATTATTGCTCTGTATTATTGGTACATTGAGCTCTTTACCAGGAAAATTTAAATATTCATTCATGAATAATTTCTTGTCCTGATGGAATTACTCCTAACTCCGGTTTAACTGGACTAAGTATACTATATACATATATATATATATATATATATATATATATATATATATATATATATATATTGCGTCTCAGGCAATATCTAACTTGTGAGAAGCATGCTTTTCTTAAACATTTTTAGTCAGAAGAATCATACCAATTATTGTTTCTTGAACTGTTTCCTTTAAACATAGTTCAGTTAGAAGTTAGTATTATATCTTATAACTAAAATTAAATTCTATTCTATTAACTTTTTATCGGAATTCTTGTTGACCACCTATAACATTCGATCACCTGATAAACCATAAATTTGTTTAACTGAATAAATTTAGAAAATTAAAATAATAGTAAACGCCAAGAGAGCAGGCAAATCGCAAGTTTTATTCACTTTTGGAAAATTTCACCCAAGATTCATCTTATTAAACTTTCAATATTTTGATTGAAAGAGATCAATATGATTTTTTTTCCTTCTTTTTAATGCTTAAACTGCTGTTTCATTTTATGTTCTCTGATCTAATGAGCAAAATTGAAATGTCTGTCAGCCGGGGAAACTAAGTGTATATACTCTTTTGGATGCTGCTGAATGAAGATAATGCCTACAAATTAGACATGGCAGAGAGATTCACTGGAATATCTACACATGTGAGTGTCGGCGAAAGTGAAAGTAGAAAAGGTAAATTAGCCAAATTGATGCGATTAAGATAATAACATTCAATTGGTGCATCCAACTTTCTGTGATATATGTAATTAATTATATTCTGTCTACTTTAACTTTAGAATTTTCAATTTGTAAAAGTTGTTTGTACGCAGCTAGTGGCGTCTGATGTGCAACGGAAAAAACCTATGCATATGCACATATACGTATGCTTTTATATATATATATATATATATATATATATATATATATATAGAGAGAGAGAGAGAGATAAATAGATAGAAAGATAGATAGATATATATGTATGTCTGTATATTTGTACCTGATAGTTTTAGAATACAATAATGTTCATACACGCTCCCGCATGCGCGCACACACATACACACACACATACACACACACACACACATATATATATATATAAAGTATCAACACGCATACACGCATATATATATGTGTGTGTGTGTGTGTGTGTGCTCGAGCGCGCGCGCGAATATATATATATATATATATATATATATATATATATATATATATATATAAAGTATCACGCATAAATGCATGCATCTGCATATCTATCTCTAACTAAAATTTCTGAAGTAACTTTTACCCAAAATATAAAGAATATGTTATTTCAGGTAGAACAACATGAAACAAAACGGTGATAATCTTAAAATATTTATAACCAAATTACCAAAACCTGTAAACACTTGAGCCAAAAATAAGTTGACTTCTAATATACAATTATGGATTTTGCTGGTGGGTTAGAGTTTACCACTGTAGAATCTATTAATAAATTTCCCTCTTCCATCTGTTTTGCTGGTATATTATTTTACAAGGTATAATAGTGTTATCTTTGCTTTTTTGAGATTATTGCTATCATTACTATTCGATAAACCAATTGATATATATATATATATATATATATATATATATATATATATATATATATACGTGTACGTGGGTGTATTTTTGCACGTGTTTTTGCGTGTATGAGTACGTGTGTTTGTGTGTGTGTCTGTGGTCGGATAGCAGGTTATTCCGAGGCGTGATTCATTAAAAACTACTACCAACATTCATTTTAACGTATGTTTTGTTGTTTGTGAGGATTAATTAATTTTTAAAAAATGTCATTTCTTTTTCTCTGAATGCGTTCCTTCATCATTAGAAATTATTTCGGGGAAAAACTGGTCAATTTTTTCTTTATAATCCCTTGGAACTTTTGATTTTTATATCTGAGATGCTTTCTGCCTTACGTGCAGAAATAGATTGCCATCTTTCTTTCTTTCTTTCTTTCTTTCTTTGGATTTTAATTGTGTATCAACCTTAAGGGAATATCAAATATCACATCCGTTCATATAGAAGAACAACAGTGATACTATATAACCCATAGCTGTGTGATATGAAAGTTCATATTTTTTCCAAAGTTATAAATTCGAATAGGAATATAATAAATACCACAAGTTCTCGAACTCGATTTGCAGTTTAAAAAAGCAATCACCAGCACGGATCTCCCTGAACGTCTCTCGCCACCCGTCTCTATCGTCCATCGCTCCCGGGAGTTCTTCAATGCTATATCCTGTATCTGTACCATAGCCATAAACACGAATATGCGAAATCTACATGGGATGTTTATTACATATATAACGTAGAAATCTCGAAATTCGAAAACACATAACGACTTCTTTGTTCAGGTACGAGAACTTTTATTATCTTTGAGTTAAAGCTTTTGACATAAGGAGAGAGACACAATCTTTTTATGCTGTCTTTATCATCTGGCCCCTGTTTCGTGCGGCGCCCATAGCGCGCAAATTCGCCTGGCTTCGGCGAGCCAGCTAAAGTCGACCGCCTTGACTTGCGTCTCGTTTCAACTCTCTTAACTTTTCTTCAAAATCCCTAAAATCCTCCGCGCGCTTCTGGTGCGTGACGTCATTCGCACTCCGTAAACCTGTCCCTCGTCTCGGGCTATTCTGACATCTCTGAGTGACACATTCGCTCTGCGCGCGCACGCGTTAACACCTGCATCAAGTTTGCACCTAACTAACCCATGTGCTGAGCCGAAAGCTTCTCAGCCTAACTGAACCCAAAGGCATGAATCGAAATCTTTCGGCCATTATATTACATATCGGCAAAAAGCTGTTGTAAATAGGTTATATCTGGTCGTCCTACCTTTGCTCGTCCATGTGAAGAGGTCCACTGGAATATATCGCATACGAGTTCGGCCTTACCTTTCAACCAGTGTCCCTCATGTCTGATTTTTCTAACTTAGATAGTTTTCGTGATGGATGGTAGATAGCCATACAGTTGCTGTTTTTTTTAAGATACTGCCTCCAGAACTTGTTTACTACTGCTCGCAGCATTCATGTGTAATTGCCGTCAAGCTTAGTACGTTTAGTTAGCGGTGCAATCATATATCAGTGTTGACATGACTTTTGCTTGGAAAAAACAACGTTTTATTTTATCGGTCAGTCCTCACTTCCATATGACTGATAGCTTATCTATGACTGACAATGCATTTGCAAGTTGCGTCTTGGTGTCAATCTCGGTTGATGAGACACTGGTTCCAAGGTAGGTGAACGTCTCCTCTTATTTCAAAGGGCCCCCTTTAAGGTGGAGATATCGCCTCTTTGATTAAAAAACATGTATTCTGTCTGGTCTGTGTTAAAACGGAGGCCTATGCCAGCAGCTGCTCTTTTCAGACTATGTAGCAGGGTTTCGGCTTGGGCGGGTGTATTTGCTATAAGCTCTAAGTCATCGGCTTAGACGGCATCTGCAGTAGTTTGTGTCGGGTATCTTTAGCTTCTCTCCTTTGCCAGCTTAAAACCGTTTTCTTTCATAAAATCTATAGACGTTCTTGATAAATTCATAAATCTCTTGAATAAAATAAAAACGTAATTACAATATTCGAGGATCATTAAATAAGTTTCCAGACTTTTTTCGTATGGGCACTTTTATTGATAGTACACACATGAAACTCTAGTCCCCTTCGAAATAATCTTCTCCGGCTGCAATGCACTTGTTGTACCGTTCCAACAGCTTCTGGAAGGCCCCATGGAAGTCGTCTTGTGTGAGCGTGTCAATGACCTTCATCACAGCGTCTTTCATCTCCTCAATTGTCTCATAACGACAGTCTCTGAACTTAGGGAATAACCAAAGGTCACAGAGAGCAAGGTCTTGACTATAGGGACGGAGACGAACTGTCTTGATGCCCATCTTGGTCAAATAGCCTGTTACAAGGATACAATTGTGGATTGGTGCACTGTACTGGTGAAAATGCCACTGACCCGATTTGAAGAGTGCTGGCCTCTTACGACGGAATCTCTTCCTGATCTCCCTTAAAACCTCAACATAGTAACCCTAGTCCTAACCCTAACCCTTTGGCCAATCAACTCTGTTGTATTAACTTCCTTACTCCTGCCACACCTCTCATCGTCCCTCACAGACTACCTGCCTTCCTTGAATCTCTTATGCCACTCAAAAACTGATGCTCGATTAATGCAAAGATGGTCCAAAGGCAGTCGGAAACATTCAATACGTTTCTTTGACATTTTCCCCAAGTTTAAAACAAAATTTTATTGTATATCGTTCTTCTAAAGTGTCCTCACGTCTAGATTGCATTTTTGAAATTTACCAGCTGTGACAATCAGGCTTTAGTAGGGTATATTCCAATTGCTGCTGTATCTGTTCATTAGAACCTGAAATCATAAAAATTGGTTAGTCATTTTATAAGATGTATAGCTATAACATATTGAATTTTCAAGAGTCTACGACAAATTTTAAATGCCTGTACAAAAATTCTGGAAACTTATTGAAGATACCTTTTATATTCCAATAATCACAATAATAAGACCATTGAGCTATTTTATTGAAATCCAGTGTATGCGAGCTTCAAACTCGACGAACGTGCATTAAAAGCATATTATTCATCATTACACTTCTTCAGTTATCCCATAAAAACATATAAAACTAATTATTTACCACAAAAAATTTGAAACTCTAATTTAGTAATTTGCATTCACCAGCTCAAAAAGAAAAAAAAGATGTAGAAGCCCAACAGATGATGTGTGTGAATTTACCTGCTGTTTAACAGAGTGTTTCTCCCATCTTGAATATCGATTGAATTTCTGTATAAGGCAAACTAATACGATCTTATCTGGTCAACTTGCCTGCCACCTCTCCAATCAATATTCGATTGAAGATCTGTATGAACACATACTACATGAAATCCAAGTACACTAAATTCTTGTTGAAAATATGCGGGTATTAAAAAGGACTAACTGTAAATAAAAAGATTCTATAAATACTCGAACCCTTAACTATTACATCAATAATCCCAATATAAGTTCATCTGTGTACGAGTACAAATAATTCTTATTGTACTTAACAGTTATCATTGGTTTTATTTTCATACCTGTTGTGTGATATAATTTTGTGACTAACTGAAGAATTCAATTTTCCTTTGAATTTTGATTAGGAGTCAAATTTGCCAAGTCTGCTAAGGCTGTAGAATACACCGACTGCATTTCTGCAGAGCGGTAAGATGTCCTGTTGCATATTGACCTACGACCCGGCAGGGCTGTCAAAATAGGAAATGCACCTGAGTAAATAACAGGTGCATCCGGTCGAGGAATAGCAGAGTATAACCTTGACCGTGGATGGGTTTAATCCTATTTACCAACCCCTCCACTCGGGCAGGATATGACACAAGGTCAATTTTTAAGCGGAGTTTAACAGGTGTGAATTCAGAGTTTTTCATCTCCTCGACTAGTTGCGTCACCAAGGCTGAAGAACCCAGTCTGTCCTACTATTTACCCATAGCTGGAGGGAGAATAATTGGATTCATACCTTTCCCAAGAATATTAGTGCTATGTGAAATGCAATCATTCTCGTCCAGGATTTGAACACGAGTCGCCGTGTCCATTTCCTACGACGATAACCATTACATCACGGGCGCTGTGGATGGGTTGAATGAGTGCAATTTGTGACGCCCACAAGAAGAAGGTGGCCGTTGAACTATTATATAACTCAGTGCACAGGAAATTCAATCAGTTGGAGACAAGATGCGGTAGAGAAAGCCAGCACCCAGCAGAGGGAGCCCTCAGGCCCCCGATTGAGAGTTGGGGATCAGACGAGTTAGAGATAAGATGCGGTAGAGAAAACCAGCACTCAGAGAGGCTGGTCCCCAGGTCCCCGGTTGAGCAGCCCAGGAGAACGGGAAGGAAACGCGATTATGGCTAATAGAGGGAGGGGAGTCAATATGTTGCAGTTCTGCTAGAAACTTTTTTAAATTGTCAGATATTATACGGTTTACCAGAGATTAAAAAAACGAATATTAGATTGATTTAAATATCATAAGAAAACTATTCCCCTTCATTTTTAATAGCTGCAACCTAATAAACTAAAGAAAATATAAGATTGTTTGGATGGGATATTCTTTCACCTCATTCATGCTCATTCGTAGATTTTGATCTATTTTGATCTCTACATCAATTTGTAAGTGGCAGAAAATTCAGATACAAAGATCATGTCGAAAACTTGTTTTTAAACGGTTTCTTTTCATCAGATATAACACCAAATTGCCTTAAACATAGAAGAGGATTTTTTCCTCATACGATATATTTCATTCAAAACTTTACATTTTACTCACACACAGGCACAAAAACACATATATATGTGTATAAATATGTATAATATTGATAATGTAAATTATCTGTATTTATAAAAAAAGTGAGCTCAATATCCTTGATACATCGTATTTGATTAAGTTACGATTGTGTAGTAACATAGATAATTGGGTGGGAAAAGCATTCAAGTTCTCCATTATAATTTTACTAGACAAAAGATCTGGCCAAAAGAACGCATAGGTGAGAAAACTGATGTTGAATGTGTTTACGCTATCCTAATTCACACACACACACACACACACACACACACATATGTGTGTGTGTGTGTGTGTGTGTGTGTGTGTGTGTGTGTGTGTGTGTGTGTGTGTGTGTGAAAATAATATATACTTCATGTATATATATATATATGTATATATATGAATATTTCATATAAGTTTTTTGGTCCCTTCAAGCCGGAAACGAGGTAGGAAATATACTCCATCTGACGAATTCATGACGACCAGAAATATATTCATTATCGAAACACTAAAGTGAATTTTTTTGTCAAATTCATAAAAAAAAAGTTTTCTCTCTGTACGTGATTATCGGTATAAATTTAATCGAAAATTGATTATATATCAGATAACCGCCGTTATTGAACCCTCAAAGGAAACTCCAATCAAATTTGGATGACGATAAAATAAGTCTAAAACCTGGACTGTTTTCCTTGGATTATACACAATTATATATATATGTTTATATGACAATTGCCTAGCACTTTTGACTGGGTTCATCCTATCCTAAGTTATATATATACATATATAATTTTAAATATGGAAATATTTGCAGCAAACTCAACTGAGTGAGCAAATTTCCTCATATTTTTAAAATCTACCGATGAAAATGATGACACTTGACATATCAGTATAGCTCTCCTTAGTAGTCTTCAATTTCAATAATTTTTAATGTAGTTTACGAGAATAAATTTAAGCCAAAATGCAAAATGTATTGTTTAATAGCCATATAATGTCAAAAGATTAACCTTAATTAATTTAATTCTTCCAGTCACTGATGTAATAAAAGCCTTTGTGATGTAATTGTGAAACACATGGATATCAGTGAACAAAGATTAATACTTTTGTACCTGTAAAGCATTCTTATGCAGTACCTGCTAAAATATGTCAGTTATTTTCGTTTCATTTTTCAATACCACTATCACAGGCACTGACATTACGTATGTGAATTTATCAGTCAGATTTTTGACAAATATGACTAATTGAAAGTGAGCTGTTTCATTAAGAGTAAAATAAACTCTTAACGAATGGAAAGTGAGAATAATATCAATTAAGCTAATTTAATTAAAATGACGAAAAAATATTCACTTAATTATCATTGCCATACCGATTCTAATTTCCATCCGGTAGGAATCTTCAATTTTTTACTTGCACGGAATTGAACTTTATCGAGCGAATCTTCGTCAAAAGATTGAAATAAATAGCTAAAGATTATATCATAGCTAAAAATGGTGTACACTTCCATTAATTCCCCATCTTGTATACACTTGATGGGACGCATATCATTTTATTATTAAAAAATATTGATTTTAAAGACGTATCCACAAGTCCTGGATTATTTTATGCCTATAGATTAGGGAATTGTTTATTGTTACTTGTGAGTTGTTTTCTTTTTTCTTTTGCTTTGGTTACCACGATTCTTTCAACTATGTATGATTTCTAAACATGTCTGTTCAACCCATTAAAGAGACACTAACTGGTACAACAAATCCGAGACAGATTGGACCCGGAAGTATTAGTAATGAATGTTTATTCAGCATTCCTTCAGATCTCCAGAACTTGATCCTCTCCATCAAAGACGCTCCTTTGAAGGGTGTCTTATTTTTCTGGGAATATAGTCAGGGTATAATAAACCATGTCGTCAGGTCAATTCTTCTTGATTACAGCAAATATTTAAAATAACAACTATGTTATAAGTAAGTAAAGTTAGCGACCCTAGTCGAAGGTGACCAGAAGGCTCCCTTTTCAATAACTACTACACCGAAGCGTAGGGGAGGGCGCTACTCCTTTCCCTGGGTTACTCCGCTTTACCCTTGATGCATATCTTATATTGATGAGTGTTAAGCAAGGAGGTATCAAGTACTATTTTTAAAGTTTTTGCTATGACGCGACCTGGGATTGAACACAGATCTCCTGGACGGTTGGCGAATACTCTACCCACTGGGCAAATGAGCCGGTCTTAGTCAATGGAAAAGGACAGCGGATACATGTAATTGCACATTTTTTAGCATTCTCAAGCTAATTCATTAGCTATTTAATTAAGTGAGTAATTTAAATGTATAATACATCGGTGAAATAATTCTCAGGACTCTTTTCATCAATCGAATCATACGGATAATGCACATTTAACTACTAGGTGCATTACTGGCAAGACTCAGTGACTGTTATATCTGTTCAACATTAGCTAACACTCTTAATATAAAATTTTGGCATAACACATTTATTCCTCTGACCAAAACGCAATAAAAGGAAAGAAAAAAAAATCACTCTAAAAACTTAATAAAAAACATTCTTTCCATATTTTTCTCACATATTTAACAAGAAAATGCTGTGATTGAATAAAAAACAGTTGCATTCTTATAAACCTATGGATATAGATATCCGTGGAAGAATATGCAAATAAACTCAGTTATATATATATATATATATATATATATATATATATATATATCATCATGTCGTGCCGCTAGCACGGAAATCCCTGAGCCTCTCTCGCCACTTCTCCCTCTCTTTCATCGCCTCTGGCAGGTCTTCAGGGCTATATCCCTTATCCTAACACAGCGGCTATATGTATGTTCTAGCTGGTCGTCCTGCTTTTGCTCGGCCATATGTGGGGGTCAATATGAATACATCACTTATGAGCTCGTCTTTGCTTCTCCAGCAGTGTCCTGCTTTTCTTGTTCGTCTAACTTGGATAGTATTCGAGATGGGAGGCAGGTGGCCGTATAGTTGGTGCTTTGTGGGGTGTTGCCGCCAGGATTTATTCAATATTGCTTTCAACATTATTGTGTAATTGCCGTCTAGCTTCTTCTCCAGCCGTTTTGTTAGCGTCCAAGGGGTGCATCCATACAGCAGTATCGACACGACTGCTGCCTGGAAGAAACTGCGTTTCATTTTATCGGTCAGGTCTGATTTTCATATGTTCATAATTCTCATATTTACAACCAAAGTTGGGGGAGTACACGCAGCGTAACTATTATCGTTGGGAAGAAATGAGATCGATGACCAGATTTCATATCCTTCACGAGTATAATGTTGTATAGCAGAGAAAGGCAACAGCTTTGTTGTATAAAAATATAATCAGCTTTTTTCTTTTCTTTTTATTACCCAAAATGTACGAGTGGGTTGAGTAGTAAGGGTCGAAGACGGCTGAGCTGTATACACACAGGAGTCGAGGAACGAATCTTCAGTGTTCTGTTCGTCTCTTGTCGGGTCAAAATCTTCCAGGTTATATGATATTCCTGACACTCACAAAATTTTCGTGGTCACATCTCCTTCAACCGGCCACTTTCAAGTTGCACGTGGACACGCCTCCCTTTAGAATGCCACCTACACAATGGACAAGATCACGTTTCTTTGGTGGGTGTCCTCGTGGTGTAATGGTTAAAGTGATGGAATGCGGAATCGTACTAAGGGAGCTCGAACTCCAATAGTGCTATTACGTTCACTGTCGGACAAATACCCTTGGGAAAGGTATGAACCCCCTAGTTCTCTCAGGTATTGTTTTAATACTACCAATGCAGTTCTTCTGGAAGGAGGGCTTTGGCATTAAATAATCTACAAAGGTTGATATGCCATTAAATCAACCACAACACAACATCATGTTTCTTTCAAACAAGTCACTCACATAATGTACGAGACATTTCCATCAGGGACTCCTGCATCCTGTTATCTTCAAGTACCCGGTGCATTTCCTGTTATTTTTGTTCCCAATGTCCGATTTCTGTAGCTGCATGGAGATGTCAAAAGGGGTCCTCACATCAATATCCAACAATATTGGTGTTTCTTTTCACTTTAATGCTTTAGAGAAACGCATATATCCTTGTCGTATTCCTCTAGTTATGGGGAAATATTACAGAAGACTGACTTATTTAGCTTTGGTAAGGCAACCAGTGTATATGACTGAATACAAACCATCACTATTTCTTTTGATTTCAATAAAAATTTCTAGATATATTTGAATTTTCGGAAAGTCAAAATCAACTAGAATTAAACAGGAGGGGAAGAACAATATCATTAATAAACAACTCAAAATTCCACCCTATTTACATAGAAAAAATAGGCATGATCATCATCCGTAAACACACCCAACCAACCACACACACACACACACACACACATATATATATATATATATATATATATATATATATATATATATATATATATATGCAGTGTTTTAATTAGGTTACCAAAGAATCAGATCCATCCATAGGGGTGTTATGTGTACGAGACTAAATAGCATTCGATGGTGAGACTTTAGTTCCGAAGCTCTTGTTTGTGTGGAAATCCTTCTTGATTGTGATTAATCGCAGGCGAACACTGAACCTGCGTAGCAGTACCGGTTTGAGTATGAGTAATATTCATGAGTTGAATTGATTTGTGACTGAATTATTATAATTGAATAGAAATGTTGGAAATAATGTAACAGTTGTTTGGTTGGCTTGATTTTATATCATACCTCGTAGGTTATTTAATGCCAAATCATGTTTATATATGTACATTAAATGTTTATGATTTGTAAACGAATTGTTAGTGAGTAACATTTTTTTAAAAAGCCTGAGTTCATTTGTTCGCACACATTTAAATGGTTTCCTGAATTGGTATTAAGCCGAAATAATTTTATTAAACTTCACTCGTTCACTAATACATTATTAAATGGTCTCACGTATTGGTATGTAATATTAATAAAATCAAATTAACACCAAAAGTTTGTTTTCACTCAGTTAAATGGTTAAAAAGTTCTACGTAACTCAGAGATGGAACCCGAACAAGTACTACCATTCTGGGTCAGAGTGGACCAGTGAATAATAGCAATAAAGGATAACCCCCACACTCCTCGAAGCCAGAGGAATAAAACCTTACTCTCAGTTGGTTTCATTTCATATCTTGGACACTCGTTGGTGGGGGTCTTATTCTTCTGAAAGGATTCATTCAGCGTATTTTACGACGACCCCTACTGCTACATATCTGTATACAAATAAATGATTATTATTTTGTAATTGGAACGGTTAGTTGAAATTGCATGATGGGTAATATTTTTTACCATTAGAGGGGAACACTTAAAATCATGCAAGCGTTCGAAAATTATTTGCCTTAGATTCTAATATTTATTATTTCGTTTGGCAACTAATGATTATTTAAAAAGTAAATAAAATATCATAGAACACTGAATATATATATATATATATATATATATATATATATATATATATATATATATATATATATATATATATAATTAAACATTTAGAAATTGTTAAAATTAAAGCATTAAATAAAGTACGAGGAATTGATATTATGTTAAACAAATAAACCACAAACACACATTTTTGGTGAAACGAAATTAAGGTACGTAGAAAGGATTGAAAAGGCGCTTTAGAAATATCATAACGATAATATAAACACAATAACACACGTGCATAAAAGGTCTCGAAACATTAACTCTAAAAGTATACACCATCAAATTAAACCGACTTCAACAAAGTTTTTTGAAGTAAAAGGGATGGATAGTTAGCTGTATGTACATGTAACTAAAAAGAGTCAAATATTCAATTAAACAGGTTAAATGAAACACCTCTAGGCATGCCTCTTAGGATCAAGTGGCCACAGTACCCAGATTTCATGGAACGGCTTACTCAGTGACTTTGAAAATAAAACAAATATTCCTAATTTAATGATTGGAAAAGCTGTTATAGGATCTTATTTAGTGCTTTATTTCATGCTATATCAAATACCTCAAAAATTTAGTTGAGTTACCTTGTTTTATGATTTATAAACCTTGATGGCATATTTAATGCCGAATACAACTTGTAGAAGAACTGCAGGGTTATTATTCTAACCATAGATATAAGGATAACGGGACTCATACTTTTCCCAATGTTTGTAGTTTGAAAGTGAACTTGATTGCGTGACTAAAGTTTGAATTCATTAATTCCAAGCTTCAGTGCAGCAATTTAGCCATTACAACACGGAGAATGTTTCCTCACAAATTTAATTCGTAAAACTTTTGTTCAGCCGATAGCGTTAGCTTGAATCTAATTGATTTAAAAAGTAAGAAACTTCAAAGAAATACTGATAAAAAATTTTTTTCAAAATGACTGAAATACATCCGACATCACAAAGTCTTTTAAACGGTATGAAAATGTAGTATCAAGACACTACCATGGGTAACCTCCTGGAACATATGTCTTTTCTTTAAAGAATATACTGATGAACGTTGGTATAAATTTGTGTGCAAGATTAGCAAAAGCTTAATCAATTACAAACCTAAACAATGATGCTGTTAACTGCCATCAATTCCTAATCCACCAATATGCTGAATCACAACGCAGATATAGCATTATGTAATGTCTAACCTAAAAAGTATTGAGACTTAAAGTTTGAGAAAATTTCATTATCTTGAGTAAGAGAAATATTGAACAATAGCAATATTTACTTTAACTTAGCAATAAACAATAATCATTTATATCACTTCCTCTCTTTTGCTCTTCCTTTTTCTCTTTGTGTGAGTATATATATATATATATATATATATATATATATATATATATATATACTTTAGTATCCACACAGTAATATATATATATATATATATATATATATATATATATACATCGTTAATTTTCATGGTTTAGTTATATATATATATATATATATATATATAAAAGGATCATCAAATATATTTCGAGACTTTCTTCGTATGGGCACTTTTATTGATAGTACACACATGAAATTCTAGTCCCATTCGAAGTAATCTCCTCCGGCTGCAATGCACTAGTTGTACTATTGCAACAAGTTCTGCAAGGCACCATGGAAGTCTTCTTATGTGAGCGTGTCAATGAACTTCGTCACAGCCTCTTTCATTCCCTCAATTATCTCATAACGTCAGTCTCTGAGGAATAACATTTGGGAGGATGTACAAAAAACGTATGGGATCTTATTGAATGCACCACTTATGTATATATTTATACGAGGAGCATATGATAGGTTTCCAGATTTTTTTCGTATAGGCATTTGAAATTGCCGTCGAATCTGGGAAATTCAGTATGTTATTGCTATACATCTTATGAGATGACTGACCAATTTTTATTGTTTCAGATTCAAAGGAACAGCTACAGCAGGAATTGGAATGCATTCTACAAAAGCCTGATTGTCACAGCTGGTGATTTTCAAAAATTCAATCTGACACTTAAGAAGAACTATATGCAATAAAATTCTGCTTTTCACTTGGAAAAAAGGATACAGAAACGTATGAAATGCTTCAGATTGCTTTTGAACCATCTTGCATGAATTGAGCATCAGTTTTTGAGTGGCATAAGAGATTCAAGGAAGGCAGGGAGTCTGTGAAGATTGATGAGAAGTGAGGGAAGGGTAAGAAAGTCAGAAGACCAGAGTTGATTGGCCAAAGGGTTAGGGTTAGGGTTACTATGTTGAGATTTTAAGGGAATTCAGGAAGAGATTCCTAGGGAAAAGGACAGCACTCTTTGAATCGGGTTAGTAGCATTTCGACCAGGACAATACACCAGTCCACAACTCCATCCTGGTCACAGACTATTTGACCAAGATGGGCATCAAAACAGTTCCTCATCCTCCCTATAGTCCAGACCTTGCTTCCTGTGACTTTTGTTTATTCCCTAAGCTAGGAGGCTGTCGTTATGAGACAATTGAAGAGATGAAAGTGGCTGTGACAAAGGTCATTGACACGCTCACTCAAGAGGACTTCCATGGGGCTTTTCAGAAGCTGTTGGAACGGTACAAGCAGTGCATTTAAACCAGCGGAGATTACTTCGAAGGGAACTAGACTTTTATGCGTGTACTATCAATAAAATTGACCATACGAAAAAAGTCTGGAAATTTATCGTATGCACCTCGTATATATATATATATATATATATATATATATATATATCTTGGTCTTCATCGTTATTATCCAATGACAAACCGATATAAGATAAACAGTAATCAGATTAAACTTAGTTGTTACATCAGTGTTGTGCTTTTAGTTGAATAACTGAACGAATAATAAGGGGCGCAGCACTCCCAAGAATAATCTCTTGAGCAAAACCTCCTTCCACTCATTCACAGGTCCTGTTTTTCATGCAGTGTGTCGTGAAGACAACTTTTTACAATTCATATTTAATAAGGGTAACGGTTTATTTACTGATTAAAATACTATGAAATGAGTAGTAGTGATTCATAGTACCAGTATTAGTGTTATGTAGTCCTCTCTCTCTCTCTTTCTCTCTCTCTCTCTCTCTCTCTCTCTCTCTCTCTGATATACATAACAAAAATGCCCACACGTATATATACATAAATGTGTATGTGAAGAGAGAGAGAGATGAAAGAAACAGATCGCTCAAAGTCCTATTTGCAATACATAACACTAGCAACTGTTTCATATATATATATATATATATATATATATATATATATATATATAATCATCCACAGGCAGATCTGTTTCGTTCTATCAGAACTCATCAGTGTGGCTAGACATTAGCTTCCCGTAGCTTGGATAGAAACCCGGTTGATTCAAACGTCAAGCCAAGCTTCTAACCATTCAGCCCCGAGAAGCCATTAAATGCGAAGTAAATTTTAAACGGTTATGAATCACAATTACTATTGTTCACATACATCCGTTCAATGGCTACCGAGACCTCAATTCATATATGAAGAGGCTTGTAATAAACGCTAATGGCAACAAGATAACTTTTTCACCAGAGAACTCAACCCTAAGGTGTTAGTATATATATATATATATATATATATATATATGTGTGTGTGTGTGTGTGTGTGTGTGTAAATCTACTACCCGTTATATATATATATATATATATATATATATATACGACGCATATCTATTTAATCACACAGATTTAAATCACTTTTTTAGTCTGAGGAATCCCATTTCTGCGCAATTAACAGAATGCGTACTGTAAATCTTGTTCTTTTGTTCCGAATACAAAATTCCTAAGAATAGTTCTTTCTTCCAGAATCGTTAAAAAAATATATCTTTTTTGTTTTTCTTCATTTCTATTGATTTTTTTGTTTTGTTTTTTTTTTGCTTTTAATTAATGATTCTAAAATCTTATTCAAAAGTTAGAATTAGGCAAAGTAAACTTTAATTATGTCTTTGCTTACAGACCATTTATCGTATTGCGTGGCCCTACTTTTATATATCAAAGCATATACTAACTGTAATTCAAAAGACGAAAACTAGAAAACCAAAAACCCAGCCGCCTGAGAATATAGAATTCGTTAATTGCATTTCTGCAGAGTATTAATTAGTATGACACAAAACAATCTGATGGTGATGTTCTAGTAAACTTTAAAGAACACCTCATTATCATTACTCTCAGGTCCACTCTGCCCCAGAGTGTGAGTAACTAAAATGGTCCCATATCTGCGTCAAATAGAATTATTCAATTATTTACTTTATTTGGAATCACAAAAGTGTGTAGAAACAAATAAATAATGTTAATTGAATTATTATCGTAATGCTTGAAACCATTTTAATGTGTGTTAACGAATGAATAAACTTAAATATATCATTAGTTTTAGCTATCATTGCTTGAAACCATTTTGCGCTCTGAATATGGCATTGATATGCCTCAGGTGGTGAGTCTCCAGTCTTGGACATAGGGGAATGTGGAATACCCTTTCATTACCATGACTCTCAGGTACAACCTTGACCTGGAGGTGTACTAACTGTCAGGGTGCAATCTATGGGTCAAATTGAAAATTTATAATCGTTTATTATATTGAAACAATTTTAAGTGTATAAAAATGATTCCAGCCGGGTTTCAAGATGATGTTACCTAAAAATTATTCTTTTACAAATTATATATATATATAAATATATATATATATATATATATATATATATATATATATATATATATATATGTGTGTGTATGGGGGTGGTTTGGTAATAAATAACCTACAAGAGTTGATGTGCCGTAAAACAACCAATCAAACAACCGAGGAGAAAATTGAGAAATATGGGAAAAAAGTGAGGAAAATTACTGTTTGTGAAGATGGTACCAAATAATAAATCTCTTTTAAATTCAAACAACAAACGAAACACGGAGTCAGAGAGCAAGATAAATTCTTTGTAAATTGCTAAGAAGCAGTAAAATACCGTGCATCACGAATAACGAACACAAAGAGTTCACTCGTTATTTAATAGGATGTACCTAGAAACTGTTTTAACTTAAGTTCCCTTTGGCGCCAAATGTAATAAGGCGGTAAATATTGTAAGGAACAGATGTCGAAGTGTACTGTACATCATTGGTTTCTTTTTACTCCATTTGGAACCAATGAATGTATTTTACACATTTTAGAAAAAAAGTTTAAAGTTGGTTTGGCAAGAGCATTTAAACATGGCGGCAATGAATCGCCAGGGTTTCAGATTATTTTGAATCGTACCTCGTTGATAGATTGTTAATCTACTCACACACACACACACACACACAAACACACACACACACACACATAGATAGATAGATAGATAGATAGATAGATATGAAATATGACTTCATATAACACTATATACAGTTGCACTTTAGTAGAAAATTTTATTCATTTATTTACTTATTTTGTTAGGGCAGTCAGAAAAGAGATTAATCCTCAAGTAGACGTTCTAGTATATATTATAGTCCTCAACCTAAAATATCCTTACATTATTGGTGGATAATTTTAACTTCATGATTTTACAGAATTGAACATACATAGTTTATACATTAAAATAAACAACTGGTTTTTTGAACCGTAAATAATGCCTTATATTGCATTAATGGATCTTGAAAGCTGACAGAAAAAAAGCTGAGGTTAACAGATGACAACAAATTCATAGAAAAGAAAAAAACAGTCAGACACGTGGTTATAAAAATACCACTCATTTCTAGTGTTCGACCTCCTTTTAGACCGCTCTTAAATCAGGAAGACTTTAGGTGATATTTTTCAAGGTTATGCAGAAATTACTATATCTTAACGTACCCTTTTTAACATTATCTGCTGATTACAAACTGACTGAATGAATCTTTTAAAAATTTCAAAGTCTCATGATACATTTTATGACATTTACTACGATTTTTATTGTTGGTCTCAAAAAATTTCACTCCATTCACCTGGTTTGCAGCTACATAGTTATACTCCAACCTTATGTATATCACAATGATTTCTGCTTGACTGACCTCATTGAATTCGCACACATTTATAAACAGTGATCCTATGCCGAACAAAAGTGTCAGCGCTTTACATTTCTGAGACAGAAAGAAAATTTCGAATAATATGAATTAGTCGAGTAAGACAAAATAGATTTCATTTCTCTCATCACGTCATCTGAAAAAGAACCAGATATTAAGAATGTGTATAAGCATTTATAGTACATTTTTTTTTCTTTTGGTTAAACGATGCTACAGGCATCCTCTATTGTCTTCTACTTAAAATTCAGGTTGCAAAGATATTTTTTAAATTGTTTTCTTTACGAAAGCTATTTATCATTTTATACAAAGCATATTTAATGTTTGGCTCGTGAGTATGTATTTATAACTCAGGAGGCCTTTGCTTAAAAAAACAACAACAAAAAACGAAATAGAAAAGTAAAAAAAAAATTAAATATTAAAAAAATGAAAAAAACCCAGAAAAAAATGAAAAGCAAAACAAAATGACAATTGATTTTCATTTTTTTTTTCCCTTTCTCATTTTATTTTGCAAAGGAAAATTATAAAAGATAAATTCAATTCAATTATTCAGTTTTATTAGATTAGCATTAGTACAGCCTCAGGGTATTTGTCATATATATATATATATATATATATATATATATATATATATATATATATGCAAGGACGCATATCAGCTTTACTTTGGGCGGGGGGAAGCAGCCGACTTTCTATTGGCTTTTGGTTTCAAGGTGTTTACAGCTCAGCTGATGCGTTCAGCTGAACATGTTCACCCTCTCTTTAGCCAACGGTTATGCATGTATTTGTTTTCCGTTTATTCTTTAACAAAGACACGCACACACACATGTACACTCACATACAGATACAAATATACATACAGAAGCATACAGACAGATACACATGCACACCCATATATGTGTACAAAGATGAGATAGATAAATAGATAGAAAAGAGGAAATATAAGGGAAGTAAACAAAAGAAAGAAAAACAAAAGAAAGAAAAAAGAAGTGGACCATAAAGCACAAGCATTGGCGTGAAAATAATTAATAGATAGATAGATAGATAGATAGATAGATAGATAGATAGATAGATAGATATAGAAAGGACAAAGAAAAATAGAATGCTGAAAAATATTTGTATCATTTGGATACAAAAATCTTGTACTGAAATGAAGAGACAGGGAAAGAGATGCAGAGAGAGAGAGAGAGAGAAAGAGAGAGAGAGAGAGAGAGAGAAAGACAGACAGACAGGAGAAAGAAGCAAGGAGCAAATTAGAGTGTTTAAGTAATGCTCTTAAATTAGATAGATATATTGAGAGAAAGGAAAATGAAATAAAGAAGGAAGCAGATCTAAATGAGACAGTATTATACAAAAAGTAAGAAATAGATTATATATATATATATATATATATATATATATATATATATATATATATATATATATATATATATATATGAATTGGCATTCACTATGGAATTTGAAGGTACAGGTTTTCAAATGGCAAATTCGTTGATATTACTGTATCTTTTAGGACACCGAGAAATGTTCTAAAACAACCAGAAAAAAAAAAAAAAAAAGAAACAGAAAAAAAACACTTATTTCCAGAGCAAAACTACTGTCTTCCTTTCGAATTACTTTCTTAAGAATATAAAACGACCACTTGATAATCATGGGTTTTCCATCTACATTGTTGAAATATAAATTAAACATTTCATCAATAAAACTGAATAATATAACATAGACAATACCCTAAACCATAATCAACAGATAAACTTTTACTATAAAAAACAATTTCATAATAATTATAAGATAGATTAATATATATATATATATAAAAGCCTTCTTAAAATGTTCTCTTTACTGATCCAACGAAAAAACCGCCAAAGATTTATGATTTACAACAGCAAATTATCTCCAATAACTCTTCGCTCTCCACTGAACTTCTTGATGGGGCAAACGACGCATAAACTTGAAAGGATCCACAAATTTTATAGACAAAATGTCTTTATTATATAATCAAACATTCTTTAATATATATATATATATATATATATATATATATATATATATATATATATATAATGTAAATCTATATGCACGTGTGCTGTGCCGAAAATAATGCATGTTGCTTATCTTTTAAAATCTATTAATCAAAAAGTGATATAACACAAATTCATGTAGAGACTATTTTAAATAGTACCAGGTTGTTAGCAAATAATTTTTAACAAGTGTATACATTAGCATTAATCATTTATTTTTTCTCCCGGCCAATACATTTTATTGTTATTGTGTCAAAAAAATCTAGCGCAAAGGGTATTGTGAATATATTGCAATATGTTCACCCAATATCAACATGTTAGTTTTTTTGAATGATAAGTTGGTTGAAGGTTTTGCTCAAAACAGTGTAAGCCAAAGGGAATATTCGCAAACTGAAAAGAAACAAAAGCGAACGCGATAATACAATTGTATTATCGTCTTTCTTAACTCTTTGAGCTATGTATGATGACATGTATGATGCACTTCTACCGGCCCATTATCGCAATGGTCTGGGAAACCGCGGTTCAATCCTAGATCAAATCATACGAAAAACTCAAAAAATGGTACTTCATGCCATTTTGTTTTACAGTCAAAACTATTTGGATCTGATCAAGGGTAAGTGGAGTAGTTCAGGGAAAGGAATTCCACCGCTCCTCCCATACACCTTGGTGTAGTAGAAATTGAAAAGGGAACCTTCGAGTTGCCCTCGACGACGGTCAGCCAACTTTTGGAATCGTTTAGTCTTTAGCCTAGATCGAGTAGACAGTAATTATTGCGATATGTTCGAAGACTTTTACGCAGGTGAGTTTATATCCCATCAGTCAATCGGTTAACTCTTAATATTTCTCTTTGAAACTGTTACTACTCTATACTAAGTCCATCCACTAACTACCACTATATTGGACTGCAACTGTTCTATCAAACTCCTGAGTGCCCCAATGTCTCCCGGAAAACAAAACTGCTTTTCGTGCGTGGACCCTACCAAAATTTGGATAGATTTGTTGATGGATGTTTGATGGCCGTACAGCTTCCTGCTTTGTTGGGTCCTGCCTCCTGGACTTGTTCAATCTTGCTCGAAGCAACTTGTGTGATTGCCTTCAAGCTTTTTCTCGATAAGTTAAGTTAGCAACCAAGTAGTAGCATTATCGACACGACCGCTGCTTGGAAAAAACTGCGTTTTATTCTATCGGTCAAACAAGGTAAATAATGGTATTAATCGGTAGAAAACTAAGAATAATAAATCAATTCAGAAATCAAGGCAATAAAAGAGGAATTATTACTTTGCTTTCCGGCATTAAAAAAAAATGTCTTTTTTGTTTTTGTTTTGTTTTCTTCTTGTTTAATGGCAGGTCAACGTTCATGGATCGTTTAATACAAACCCTTCTATGTAGAAGAATAGTCATTACATTTTTACCCCTTATCTCGGGAAATAAGGGGTATCATTTCTTTCTCAAGATTATTAGTCCGAAAGTAAACGTAAAATCGTGGCTAAAGTTCAAACTCCCTTTCGTCATTACGTCCTCCTTTCCAACATTTGATAAGAAATATTTTGCAAAGCATTTTACTGTACCTCTCTTCAATAAAAAAGATACCACTGTCGGATTCATATCTCAAAACTATTTGCACGCGTTGTAACAGCAAGCTCGATTAGCATCCCATTGTTAGTAGTTTTGATTTTTACTGGATGTACCATACTTCAGCCCTTGTGCCACAACTAAGCTAAATTTTGTAAATAATTGATCGTCTCGTGTGTTGTAATGTTAACAATTTAGATTAGTAGATCATTACTTTTGAAATCGAATCTCACTGGATGCCCTTAACATCCAACCTTGGGTCACATTAAATCAGCTGAAAGTTTGGCAAGAAGTCCCATATCAGTGGGCAAAACCTATATCATTTATGGATAAGACCTTAAATGAGGTTGTAGACATGTCGAGCTCATGGCTATCAGCCATAAAACTGGTGGTGGAATTAAGAACGAGAAATTTTAATATCATTGTCGCATCCTCTTGTAAATTGTAGGCTTAAAAGTAAATCGTAGGGTTAAAAGAAGGAAGCAATTATTTAGATAGTGCTCTTTAAATTAAAAATCTTTATGCGTACGCCAGAATGAATACCTTAAATTTTAAATCTTGTTAACCTCACATTATACGTGCAATCTACTCTGAAAACTTCGTTTGCTAACACAATTCCTGAAGGTGCCCGTGGTGTAATGGCTATCGCCACAGGATATGGACACGGCGATACGAGTTCAATTCCTGGACAAGACTGATTGCATTTCACATAGCACTAATACCCTTGGGAAAGGTATGAATCCAATTATTCTCCCTCCAGCTATGGATAAATAGTAGGGCAGACTAGGTTCTTCAGCCTTGGTGAGGCAACTAGTCTAGGAGAAGGAAAACTCTGAATTCAAACCTGCTAAACTCCGCTTAAAAATTGACCTTGTGTCATATCCTACCTGAGCGGAGGGGTTGGGTAAATAGGAACAGAATTCCTGATATGATAAGATAAATTAATAAGGCAACTAGAAATTATAATGCTTTTTCTTACAGGTCTTTGGTTCGAATGAATATTTGAAAATTTTCTGGTTTTCTGGATTTGATCGACGAAAAGACCAATGGAAAGAAAATCATTTGTTTGATTAGTGGGTCAAATTATTAAACTTGTTATTCTTTAGAGAAATAAGTAAGTAAAATAAAGTTGGCGACTATAGTCGAGGGCGACCAGAAGGCTCTCTTTTAATTAGCTACTACATCGAGGTGTAGGGGGGGCGCTACAATGGAAATAAATGTTTCATTTGAATATTTTTTCGAACAGCTGAACTTATTCTTTGTGAGCAACCAAGTCATGGATTTTTAGAAGCATATTTTAGTTGGAAATCTTTCGTTACCATACGATAAAATGAAAGGTAAACTAGTTATCAAAAACCTTACCAATAAATGTAACTAAATTGATTACTTGTAACACATGTTCAAGACTATCGTTTTGGCCGAATGACAAAGATGAACAGATCATGTCGCGATTTGTCACCGAGTGAAATTTTAACATATTTGAAACCCGAATACCACTTGTGTTTTAAGATAAATGTATATGTAAAAAAAACTGTTCGTTTGAGAGACTTTCAGAAACAATTTCCCTAGAAAAACAACGATTATCTTCTCTTTTAAATTACTGTGAAAATTCACCGTTATACATTTTGATGTCATCAATATCCTTAAATATTACCCTTTAGATGAAGTTTCACTTATAGAAACAAGAGAGAGAGAGAGAGAGAGAGAGAGAGAGAGAGAGAGAGAGTCGGAGACTGAAGAGTATGCAGAGTAGTACACTTGCATTTCCTTAAATTTCACCAAACTGAACATATCGTTAAAATATCAAGAATTTTGTTCAAATGGTGCGGAGAAATGTCGCTGTCTCGTGTAGACCCAATTTAAACATATAGAAATTATTCCGAATATATCGAGACACAATCTATTGTTTAAACAGATCCCAGTCTAATGACCTGTTGAATAGGAACATAAATAAAGAAGGAAATATCAATCTAATTAAAATGTAATTTTGCCATAAGAAAGAAAAATAGTTGCTATTTTGTCTTTGTTTTCACTTTGATCAAAAGATTTGTTGTTCATATTATTGTCCTCACAGATTATACTGTGGAGACTTATTCTAAAGTTTTTCTGAGCTGACACCACCAAAACAGCAGGCCTGTTTCATTTTTACGTGACGTTAAAAATTAGTCCAATATGGAGCGCGAGACAGGCAGATATTATGATATAATGTCGATAAAGAATTATTGTACATTTAAAAAGCGTTTAGAAAATTTTTAAATTACATTTTTAAAAGAAGAAACGGTTTGAATTGTATACTTGTGTGGAAATGAAAGAACATTACACAGCATCGCTTTGACAAGGTAGCATTGCCGGCCCGGCCCATTGATATGCATATTTGTACAGAGTCGCAGGTGCCATGCAAATATGCACATGAGGCGTACATATGAGAATACATGAACAGCTACACAACAATAGCAAGCAGTTCTTAATTTGACGTTTGGAACTAATTGGAGCGGCACTGTGGTCTCTGGATAGTGCCGAGTCCATATCAGAACTTTCAGTTGTCTAAATTTCTGAGACAAAGCTTGTTGATTTTTATCATTAAGGGTTTTTGAACTATTGTCTTCATCTTTATTGTTATTTCCACAACGTTTCGGCCGATATATCCCTCAGCCTTCTTCAGGTGTTTGTCGAACTCGGGAACCTTCACGGAACTTCGAACTACGCCCTCTACTGAATCCACGAGTGTCGCCTGTGCTGATTCTGTTAGCCATAACCGGGTACAAGCGTTAAGCATTCCTGTATTGTTAATCGCCTGTAGTCAAGACTAAACCTGCAAACTCCATGTTTCCAGCAGGACCAATGGCGTAACGGTTATAGGCGTTGGTTCCCCTAGCTTCATAGGAGGCACTCATCTGGATGTTACAGGTTCAATCCTGACTACAGGCGAGTAACAATACAGGAATACTTAACATTTGTACCCTGTTATGGCTAACGGAATCAGAACAGGCGACCCGCCTGGATTCAGTAATGGACGTAGTTCGAAGTTCCGTGAATGTTCACGAGTTCGACAAGCACCTGAAGATGGAGACAATAGTCCGAAAACCCTTAATGACAGAACTTTCAACTCCGCACAGTACTTAAACCACTCTCGAAATTTAATATTGTCAAGGGACATAAAGTTTCTAAACTATACAATTTTAGGGTTGCACCCAAAATGAACACCTTGATCCGCACAGCGGACAGCCACTGACATGGTGCAGAGCGTTTACTAGAAATGTTTATCCCAGCCGATGTGTGTATGAGTCAGAAATAGTTGGATCACAGTTCCTTGAAAAAAATGCAGAATTTTTGTTTGCGCAGGGTCCCGATTTATGTTACACTCTTCCTTTACAGAGCATTAAAACTGGATTACCCCCTTGATGTTGGAGGACTGTGCGGAGATTACCGAGTTACCAATGAACTCGATGCCGGCTCTCGGAGACATGCCGTCGGCGTGCTCACTCCCGAGCATCTTCTGATTAGTCATTGACACTGAGTAAGTGGGTCAGAATTTCTCTAAACCTTATATAGAATTATTCTATATAATCATTAACCATAAATTATGCAAATTGTCATCGTGGGGTTTTTGTTTGTGAAATGTGAGTTTGTTTTTGTTTGTGAAATGTTTTTGTTTGTGAAATGGCACATTCTCATGGTGAGAATGTGCCATTTTGGTGATTTCGGTGCGCCTGACGAACACGATTGAGCTTATCGCATTGTTAGAATGGGTCGGTGAGTGTAGTTACCTAGGGTCCTTAAAAATAGCAGGGAAATAATAGCCGCTCCTCTTTCCCCTCTCCAACATTTTATATGTGGCTTAGTGCCTCAAAACAGTATAAAAAATGTATTTTTCTGTTGTTTTAAATAAACAGTTCTTAATCGGACGTCAGGCAGTATATATCGCTAGCGCTCCTCAGACTACAACAACCATTGCCGACCTAACCCAACACTAAAATACTAAGCTTTTTTGAAAATTTTATCTAAAAAATAATTTACCAGAGACATAAATTATTGTTGCAGAAAGCTTCGTTTAAGTAAATAAAATAAACATCACGTTACGTTTCATTGAATTTTATAAATAGAAATTAATCATCCTTTTAATTGTTTCAAATTTGAAAACTGCTTTTTAAAAATTTTAATGACCATTGTTTTCATTTGCTAGTTTTATTTCAATTTAATAATTATTCTGTAAATGAAAAAAAAAATTACCAAATGAATATTACGCAAACAACAGCGGAATAATGAACTAGACAACAGCGGAATAATGAACTAGACAATACATTGATAATGAATAGATAAATTAATAAATAAACTGCGAGTAGATAATGCATAAATTAAAAAGAAATGATGAATTTGATGAGTTTATATTTAAATAAATTAAATATAAACTTGAAAGTAAATTAGAGACAAACAATTAATAGAGGTAAAAATCAAATAATACTGAGAGAAAAATATGTTAAAGAGAGAAAATATCTCCGAATTTTTGAAGTTTTCATTTTTTGTTAAACGTATTACTAGTAATTTTATATTTTTTCCTAAAACGATTTTTTAAAAATACTTTGGCCATCATTTAAAGTGTCAACTCATAATCTGCTAAAGCAATCAATATTATGTGCATGACTTATTTCCTTTGATTTGCTGAATGAAAAAAAAAAGATAATCTTTTACCCGTTTACAATAACTACATGATTATATAAAACAAAGTTTGTCGTTGAAGCATAAGGATATGTAAGAGACCCTCACTTAATCATCTGAAAATCGCCGTCCATTTCACCTATTTCTTCAAAATATCAAATGTGTGCAACTATGGGATTTAATTTTCTTAAAACCGCCTAACAGGCTAAATATAGAACCAAAAAAAAAGAACTTGTTACTTCATCGCAGGTTGGTTGTTGTAATCAATATTAATGTAATGTTTTATAAGTGGTAAACCCACTTTTAAAACTGATAAAATTCTGATTTTTTTTCGTACTCGAACACTTGTGTCGACATATACTAATGTCCACCAAGTAGCCAGTACTGACCAAGACTTGCCACAAGTTAATCATATTGAGGATTGCAGATAATATATGTGTCATTTTAAAATTTTCTATGCAATTCTTGGTCATTTCTAGTAAGTAATTGCTTGTGAAATCCACAGAAGTGAATAATTGGTAAATTGCCGTTTCGTTTAGAAATGCTATTCCAAGATTCGAACCAGTCTTAGAATCCAAAGGGAAATGTATATTATATCCATTTCCTCTCAAGAAACATTAATGTTCATTTGTAAGCCGACAACCCTTATATGGTGTTTTTGCATTCAGTATTTTCCTCCAAATTTAAAATCACTTCCATATTTTGCTCCTTCAGCAAAATTAAACATTTCTGGATTCCTAAGGTCAATAATCCCAAAGTGTACTCATAAAAATTCGCAGAATTAAATTAACATTTAGCCTTTCAAGATTTTTGGAGAAATTCCCATTGAGGTAAATTCGTAACAAAATTTCAAAAGTGTCAAAAAATCCAAGACAGAAAATTTATTCAAGGTATTTTCATCAAATCATTAAATAAACGAAAAGCAGAAAAAAAACCTTTTGTGAACTGTGATAAAAAATGTGTCTTTCTTGATTGTCTTTCATGTTTAATGTTATTTAAGTATTTTGATACTGCAGCAGTCGTCAATCATCGTTTGTTTGTTCGTCCCATTATCTCTGGTAGCGCTTTTCTATTGTTTTAATATCCTGATTAAATCGTTTTCCTTGCTCATCACTCACATAACTGCAATTATCCGTAAATTTAATTATATGGTAATGTAAAAAATGAAACCTACTACTCATATAGGGGCTTATGTTCTGTTGACTTTTCCAATAACATCTGGTAGTTTTTGGCCGGGGAATTGCTTAAGAATTTTTCTACACGTCTTCGAACGATATCTAAGCATGTAACTTCAAGTCATTCTCTGAAGTAACAAATTCATCATCCTTTATGAATTTCCAAATATTAAAGACATTCAGACACTCCTTTTTAAGATTTTTGGTTCTATGATATGGAAACGATTTACATATATACTTAAAATATTTACTTTCTTTGTCGAGTGATTTTACATTCTATTTGATTAATCCGAATTTTATTTGCGAGGGAGGGAAGATTTTTTTTTTCTTTTGGAAGGGCAGATATTAGGGTGAAATCATTTTCGTGATGTTTATTGTGTACAATGTAATAGTTGAATTGAATTGATATGTCTTTAGTTTGATGTATTTTCCAACTATAAAATCAAAAGCTCCAAAAGTGCTAGGTTTCGTTCTTTGGTTAACGGACGAACGTGATGGGATAAATTTATAAATGAAAAACAAACGGTTTTAGGGTTTCATTTTTTTATATCACCTTTATTATCAGGTTTTCTAAAGTGTATTACTGGTAAAGTTTATAACTTAATTTGAATGTTGTTGAAAAATTATATCATAAACCAATCATTATACGTTTATCTATGTCAAATAAATTCTCAGCTTGTAAACATTAAGTTTGCATAACAGGTAACACATCCTTAAATTATGAGAATACACTGCTCAATGTAAATGCAAAAAGCACTTACTGCAGCTTCATTGCTATGGTCATGAAAGTCAACAATATAACCACCCTCATAATTAAAATACGTTTTTACATGAATTTCAGCAATAATAAGTAATTAAAGTTAGCTACCTTAGTCGAGGATGACCAGAAGGCCCCCGTTTCTATAGCTACTACTGCAAGGTGTAGAGAAATGTGATTCTCCTTTCCCAGAATTGCTCTATTTTACTGTTGATCCGAACCTTATAATGCTGAGTGTTAAGCAAAGCGGCATCAAGTACCTTTTTTTGAGTTTTTGGTATGACTCGACCTAGGATTAAACCCCGGTCTCCCGGACCATTGGCGAACACTCTACTCATTAGGACAATGGTCGTCAATAAGTTATGATGATATGGGGTCTTTATGTTCTTGTAAGTTAAAATCCCTTTTAATAAACATACACACATTGTTACCATTGTGTTCAATCAAACAATTCATACATGTTGATTAGGTTAGTCTTATAATAATTGAATATCAAGGAAAAATTACATTTTGCTCTTTTAACAATCAATATTTTTAGAGGAGCAGTTATACAACAAAGATGAAAATATCATCAGTTCTGTTGAATAATAAAACTTATTGTGTCATTAGCTTTAGTTCTCATAGGTAAATTTGATTGAATAACTATGTTTCTTTGGGGCTTTCTGCTCTAATATTAGACAAGTACTTATTACATTTAATATTAATATCCAGTTTTGAGGTTTGTTTTGCTGTTGTTCTGTGTCCATTTTCTTTATGTTTGCCATCAGACTTTAAGGATTGTTCTGATGGCTTACGCTGTTAGGAATCTTATAGTCCCTTACTGTATTCATTTTCACATCTCTACAAAATACATATACAGCCAAATCAGATTCAATTTCAAGAGACAGATGGGTTTTGTATGTAGGGATTTTATGATGCTTCATATAATGAGTGTTTTTTTGCTGACGAAAAGCACTCTATAGTAATTTCTACTAAGAAAATTGAATTTCTCTTCTAGATCATCAATATCATAGAATTTCTTCTGTTGTCTGCATTGTAAGTCATCAGTAACACTTTGAGTTAAAGTACATTTAAGGGCAGAATGCTCCGATCAAATTTTCCTAGAATCTGGTGTCTCTAAAGAGTATTTAAAAAAAGATAGATATGAAGGACAGTTTGTTATATATCATGAAAACATGTTTTCTGACGCCTCAGTGCAATTGTGGACCCTGTTTTTTCATCAAAGGCAGTGGATTA
Organism: Sepioteuthis lessoniana; assembly: GCA_963585895.1. NCBI lineage: Eukaryota > Metazoa > Mollusca > Cephalopoda > Myopsida > Loliginidae > Sepioteuthis > Sepioteuthis lessoniana. Next base: position 59,398,427 of record OY757909.1, on the reverse strand, counting down.
TCTCCTTATATCGTTAGGTTGATAATGTATTTCACATACTAAAAGAGATTTTCAGGCCAAATCAATTTAACATTCTGATAAAAATCTAAGAAAAAAAAAATCAATAATATGAAGAAATTTTCTTATAGTTTTACAAAAAATGAAGAGAATCTTTTGACATTTTTAAGCAAGATCATTTAATTTATTAATTCAACAAAATATCATTACTGACGAAGCTAAGCTAAATTAAGAGATCATTTTTAACGTTTATTTACTTTTTAAATTTCAAATCATGAATTTTTAAAAATACGAATAAAACAATTCTAAAAGTGTTTGAATTATTTGAATTGTTTTTATGTCTATAAAATATTCCTTTATGAATTTATATCCGAAATTTTTAAAGCAATTAAAAAAAAAACATGTTTTTAGCTTTTAAAAAGAAATTATTTGATGTAACTTTGTCTTAATGTATTCTGAATTACAAGGGCATTATACTGATTTAAGAATTAATATTTAAACTAAATTTACCTACTTTTTAAAATAAAAATACGCTACTAAATTTGGTAAGACTTCCATTCCATTGATTGTATGCGTCCCTATATCACATTACGCTTTATGTCTCGAAAAAGAAAACTCCTGGATTTTAGGTATATTGGTACATTTTCCACTGCAATGAGGCACACATTATTTATAAGGCATTATTTTTGTTCATAAATGCCTGGGTATTTAAAAGAAAACAAAATATGCACGATTTAAAACATCATGAAAAAATTAATAATCTAACATCATTTTTCTTAAAAGCCGGAAATCCTCAAAATGTTGACGTCACATGTTTCCACTCTCCCCAGACCTGGCTTTCTCTTTCAATAGTCTCGGCAGAACTCGATAATTCTGTGCTTCTGCGGTGGTTACGATTTCATGATGTATTCAATCATCAGTTTGTCAGTGTCTTTAGGTATAAAAGCTTCAGACTTCAAATATCCCAAGGAATTAATGACATGAGGAAATATCTGGTAAGCGAAACCGTATGGGTTGTCGCCATGTTGATGAAAAAGATTATGTAAGTATTTCCATATATGTCCTAGCCATATACCCGGTGGCAATAGAAATGTCATGACTTTCAATGTTATACCTCTATTTCACTCAATCACCACAAGTAGCACTTGCATGGTGGCAATTTTATTCTCGGTTGTCCTCCTGCCAAAACTTGTCTCCTGATTGGCATTAGTTTCATTTTTTATGACACTAGTGTTTTTAAAACCTTCTTCTAAGAAGGTCCATCAATTCCTCGAATGTTTTTGTTTCCTTCATTTCAACTCTATGATCTGCTGTTCACATGTTTTTATTTAAATTTAAAATCTTAAAATTAAAAAATGAAAATTAATTTTCTGTCTCGATATTTTATGATCACTTAGGGTATGTGAATTTTTTTCGTGTCGAATTGTTTTTCTTTTTTGCTCAACGAATCACGAACTATTAAGTGACATTTGTTTTCATTTTTGCTTTTGCAGTCTTCTTCTTCCCTTCCTCTCTTCTTTTCCTTCCCTTTTATTTCCTTTTTGTTTCCTTTTTCAATTCAGGACGGACATACACTATTTAAATGCGTCGGTCTGTGAAACAATATTAGTTTATCTCATAACAAGAGACCAATGTAATTAAGCAGAACAGAAAATATTCATTTTGACAACAGTGAAGAATCAATAGACACTAATGAAAACAACGTGCACATTTGTATGGAAAGCCACTCAGTCAAAAATAAAGTAAGATATAAAAATCATCAACAATAAAAAATAACTCAGCTCTATTAGGAAAAGAGAATGAAATACATATATTAAATTAATTTGATAAAAAACATCTATTACTCGGAAAAATGACTTTGAAATATTCTATACATTTAAGTCTCTATCGGCACAGTCGCCTGTTACGTTCGTCTCTGTGGAAAGCCTGAAAAATGAGCTGTAAAAATTCAATATAATTATGACCAAATTCTATTAGGAATTCCGAAAGCCACAAATTTCTTCGATACACACTGATTATTATTCATGGAATAATTCCAAATTCTCCAATGTTGCTTTGCTTATAATTTATCAGTCTCATGAATTAGCCACTGGAGTTTGGCACCAACTTTATTTTTACGCTAAGTGATGATTTGGGTATTTTTTAGCATTTTTCTAACGTTTTTAAAGCCTCTAAAGTAAGTATAATGTCCTTTCTTTTATTCTCATTTGAAGAGTTAGTGAAAATCTTTTGGTGAAGTATATTATGCTCCTATATGGATGCTACTGTCACTACTTATGTTCTATCCATGATGGATATAAAGCTGAAAAACTAAAAAAAAAAAAAAAAAATGCACATCCTTTTTTTTTTTCCTCTTCTTAAATTAATTTGGATTCCTGAGGTGCAGTGACTAATATGGAGCGATATCGTTGTAAAGGAGTCCAAACTCCAGTCGAGCTGTTACATTAACTTTCATATACCCTTGAGAAAGGATGAACCACCTTATCCACCCAGCTATGTGTTTAACAGTACCACAACTTCTGTTGTATAGCCATGAACAACTATACAAACACATATGCATATGCATGCAAAATCATAACGACGACACAATAAAGACGAGCGACACAGTTCTTTAGAAAAATAAACCTCTCACTTTATTGAAAGGGTTGTGAGAGAGAGGGAGTTGGAGACCGAACAGAACTGCAACATATTGACCCCCACTCTATTGGCCATAACCGCGTTTCTTTCCCGTTCTTCTGGGCTGCTCAACCGGGGGCCAGGGGGCCCAGCCTCTCTGGGACATGTTCCTCAATCCAGCAACTTATCTCCAATTGCAACTGCTCAATCGGGGGCCTGAGGGCCCACTATTCTGGGTGCTGGCTTTCTCTACCGCATCTTGTCTCCAACTGATCTGATCTCCTAACTAATTGAATTTCCTGTGCACTGAGTTATATAATATTTCAGCGCCCACCTTCTTCTTGTGGGCGTCACAATTTCGCACTCACTCAACCTGTCCACAGTCAAGGTTATAATATCCTGATATTCCTCGATGTGATGCACCTGTTATTTACACAGGTGCATTTCCTATTTTGACAGCCCAGTTGGGTCGTAGGTCAATATACAACACTTCTACAAGGATGGATTCGTCATTGAATAACCCACAATGGTTTTTAAGTTAGGTAAGATTCTCTTAGGTAATGTGGTTTAATGGCATATTGCTTCTTGGTGCTAATTTAATCCTGTTTATACATATTTTTTAAGTGAATATTTTGCAGGTAAAATCATTTAAACGAACCAGAGCTCATTTTTTTGTATACAGTTCTATGGTTTGAATTAATACTACTTATTGTTTGCACACATTCAAATGATTTCCAGTATTTCTCTCTATTGATATAATTCATTATTAATCGTTGCTTTGACTCGTTTTGACAGTTAATAATTTCAAACATTGTAAATGAATAAACGGTCCTATTTGATCCATAGATGAAATCCTAACAAATATTACCACAGCAGACCAAAGTGGACATGAGAGTAATGGAAATGAAAGGTTACTCCATATTACCTTCAGCTCCACGGCCGGAATTTCACCGTCAGATGCAGTTCCGTGCCATATCCTGGACATTTGTTGAGCTGTCTTACCACTATGTAGCAGCACAGTCAGCGTGTTCTGCAGTCCCAACCAATTAGGCTATTTTTTAAAAAGTTATGCACATGTAAATGCTATATTTACTATGTTACACCACGTGTTACATTGAATGTATATAGTCATTATAGAAACCGAATCTGTGAGCACAAACTCAGTAGATATACTATATACTTTTTCCTTATTCACATCACACTCATTGTATTTGTGACTGCATGAGTCTCAGTTCGTATATTGCCTCCCATATAAAATGACCTTATGCCAAATTTGGCCTTGTGGGAGGTTGGATAAATTTTTGATATCTATCGTTATACATCACCTAAAAAAATGTTTAATAATATAATTCGCTTATGAAGCAATAGCGTTTTCCTCACCACATATTCAACTTCAGCAGCTGATAGAATTATTCAAATGTGTTGCTCTTATGGAATGTGCTGTGAAACCAAAGGTAATTATACATCATTTTGGGTTCAAGCTCCGTTGGAATCTAGTTCCCATCACAGAATTCTCTTGGGGAAGTCCTCCTCCCAGTGCATTATAATTCTCACCCAGATGAGTTTGCTCGAAAGCAAGATTAGATTGTAAGAAGTGATTTTAAGAGTCATTCTAAAATCCATTTGTTGATAGACTGTTAGCATGTTGGTTTTGTTTCTTTCTTAAATGGCATATCATCATTCGTGGGTTATTTAATACCAAAGCTATCCTTCTTGAAGAAAAACAGTTATAGTATTTAACCCAGAGATAGGAGGTTAAAAGGTTACTATTAGTCCGAAAGGAAACAGTATGGCGTGACTGGAGTTCGAATTCGCTTACTTTAACCATTACGCTGCAGGAACTCCCCTCAACAGCATATTTATCACTAATTTAATCTTCAGTTCAATGCTTCTAAAAGAATTCTATATACGCAAAACAAATCAATCATATACTGCAGTTACAAGTGGACTGAATTTAGTTTTAAGCTTACATCAATTCCTGCATCCGTGGTTCAATGAATATGTCTGCTTTGAACTTAGCATTGTTTTCTCAATGTTAAAATTTTCTGTAAGCTTCTGGAAACCAAATGCAGAGCCTTTAAGAAGTTTACCATAAATACGTATAACAGGAAATTAAATTCATTAAATATTTCATCACAATAGTGTTACATTCAGAATTATTGTTTTTAATGCGATTATTTTAATTCTATGCAAGAATTTGATTATGTTAGTTGATTTTGACAGTTGTCTATATGGTCGAAATATTTCCTTTGCTCCTCAGCTCCTTCAGTCTATTGCCCAGGCATTCAGAAATGGTTTCAAAGGCGCCAATTACAATTATTATTATTGTCGCTTTCTCGGTCTACAGCTTTTCAGCTCTCCAGCAAGGTCCAGGAAGTTGCGCATCTTTTTGCTTTGTTTTATTTCTACCCAGGAACAAAAAACTCAAGTTCAAATTCAAGTTCTTCTTCTTCTTCTTCTTCTTCTTCTTCTTCTTCTTCTTCTTATTATTATTATTATTATTATTATTATTATTATTATTATTATTCGAATTAGATGTAGTTGCATGGGAATATCCCCAGGCAGGTTAAGGCCGATCGTCTAAAGAGGACTGCTGCAGTAAAATCTTACACCAAACCGAGACGCATCCACATTTAGAACAAAAAAAGAACGATAAAAAACAAACAGATGGATTAATGGAAAGAAAAGACAAACACAACGACTTGTGACAGTGAAACATAAGAGGGGAGCTCTATGACTTTTTGGCATGTGTATGTGTGTTTGTGCGTGGCTATCACATGAACCTTCTGAAAATTCCGACTATCAAAGACACTGAGTCGTAGCTGACCATCGTATTCGCTGCTCGACCTACGGACTCTGACGGTTGATCGACTTTACCGCTCTGAGACCTCTCTATGATAGACTTTTCTGGCCAATTTGCCAAATCTCACGGACTTTCGTCTTCACTAAGCCAATGTAGCTTTCTGTCTCATCATCGTCTTGACTACTCGACGTCCAGATTCTGACTAACCGTGACCGTCTCTATAAACGTCACAAGTTTGACTGTCTAGCAAGACACATAGCGTAACGTTTATAGGCGTTGGTTCCCAAAGCTTCTAAGGAGACAATCATCTGGATGTTATAAGTTCAATCTTGACTGCTGGATAGTAACAATACAGGAATACTTAACACTTGTACCTGGTTATGGCTAACGGAATCAGAACAGGCGTCCTCCGTGGATTCAATTAAGGACGTAGTTCGAAGTTCCGTGTAGGTTCCCGAGTGCGACAAACTCCTGACGAAGGCCAGAGGACATATCGGCCGAAACGTTGTGGAAATTGCAATAAAGATGAAGACAACAGTCCGAAAACCCTTAATGATAAAAATCATTAAGCTTCGTCTCAGAAATTTAGACAACTAATATATATATATATATATATATAAATGAATTTTATTGTGCCACATAATATTAAATACATCATTTAATATTCCGTGCGTTCAAGTACATTTAAAGTTTCCAAAATACTACCACCACAACAACTTATAGTGGTAGTATACTGGAAGCTTTAAATGCACTTGAATGCATGGAATATTAAATTATGTATTTGATTATGTTGATATGTAACTTCAATCTCATACCTGCGAGCAATATTCGAACTACAAATCTGGATTCAACATCTACCATTTAGTTTTAAACGTTTTTAGACTCGTAGCAAACTCTTTGTAGAGCAGTGTAACTAAGGGTATGAATTAGTTTATAATGAAACTGTTGACTCTCAAGTAGTGTAAACCATCAATGTAGAAATTAGCCTGTCAAATCTTCGCAAAATCTCTACGTTGTATTTTTCTTAAAGCACTGCATGCTAGAAATACAGTAGATATATGATCAGCTCTAACTTGAATGTGCTGTTAAACCGAGTAGAAGAAAATTCATCGAGTATTTTCGTTACAGCAATTCACCCGGTGGTTGCAAACATCGTAAATTATTTGCAATTTTCTAAAAGGAACATGAATCTTATAGGTCGTTAAACTAACGTGGTACTTAATATAACACAGTACATTTCTACAATACAGTATTGCCTAAAAATAAATACACTCCCAACGCTTTGAAAAAGTTAATTTCCTTCTTTCGAAAAGACATCGGGTATTTTACTCATAACGAGCTTTCAATAAGCATAGAAACTGTTGATTTTAATTGGATTCCAAGTGATAGCAAGTCAGTATTCCTGGAAACTGTACGGTATTTATCCAGATATCAGCAGTGTTGTGGATTGAATAGTTTCATTTTTTCTTCGGATTTCTATTTCCTCGATTCTCTTTTCTTAGTTCTTGGGTGGAGGTGGGGGAAAGAATGCAGTACTCTAATTGTGTTTGATATAATTTTCACGTCAATTTGAAAATAAATCTCTGGCAAAGTCATTATTTTGGCTTTGTAATCAGCTGCAACGGCGTTTCATCTTACTACCGCAAGGTCTCATCTCCTAACCTTAATTAGGTCATCCGTTTTTATATCAATGTCCCAAATAATTCTGCGAGTCATACTTTCCATGTGCCTGTACCGTTTGTGCATGTAACAATTTTCTCCAAGATAATTTTTTTGTCGCAAATAAAATTCCTAGTGAATTACCCCACCCACCATGTCCTGCTTGTTCTTATAGTCTTTCTGTGCTAGATTACTGCATTCGCTCATTATAATTTTAACCGTTTCGCTTTTCTCCCAATATAATGTCACTTTCTCTTGAAGCTTTCTCCCAATATAATACCTCTTACTCTTGAAACAATACATTGCAAGTGCGTTATCCTTTTGTTCTTATTACTTCTTCTAGTTTCTCTTAATACTATTAAACTGAAGAAAGGGTGATTGTATAGGAGTTCTTTATTTATCTGAAATTACACTGTGATGTCAGCTACTAGCTATCAAAATAGCTTCGATTGATCCTGACATTTAAAACTGTCATCTGAGGCATGTGATCATTTAGTTTATGCAGGGAAATCGTCATGGTCAGTATACTATGTTTATACAAGACCCAAGAGTTGTTTATTAGCTATGCCTCTGTCACTGGGCCCACATGTTATTCTTCCAGCGTATCACAGGTGCATGCAAAAAAAAAAACTCTTTTAAATGTCTAAGAAGCCCTTTTTCTATAAATAAATTTGAAGAATATATTCTGATATTTCGATTCCGCAATAAGACTGACGTAGAACAAAAAAGATTTGTTAGGGTTTGCAAACGCGTCACTTTAGAGGATTAAAACAATTAGAGGGGGTGTCCTCGTGGTGTAATGGTTAAAGCGATGGACTGCGGAATCGTAGTACGCGAGTTCGTACTCCAGTCGCGCTATTACGTTCACTTTCGGGCAAATACCCTTGGGAAAGGTATGAACCCCCTTATCCTCCCAGCTATGGGTTAAATAGTACCACTACTGTTCTTCTCTGAGAATGGCTTTAGCATTAAATGACCTAAAAGGTTGATATGCCGTTAAAACAAAGAAACCAAACCAAACCTAAAACGATTAGAAATGAATGATTTACATTTACCTTGCGTTTTATGCTTTAATCTCGTTTCTAAACATTAGGCTGTTTATATTACTAATATTACCACCTGATTCACTAATTAATTTCGCTTTTTATTTTCTTCTTCCCTCCTTTGTTTTCGCTGATATTTCTATTTTATCTTCAGAAATTTGTTCGTAAACGCAACAAATTTTTACAGTTTTAAAGGTTGTCGAATACTTGTCCTTTTAGTTTAGTTAAAACTATATAAACTAACTGTTATTTAATTAATTTTACACCAGTTTTAACTAAGGAATTTTCACTGAAATCTGAATAGCAGTATGACTACCCAGGTTCTCACTGCTCAGGTTAACGAAAGCATGAACAGCTATCAATAGGCTATCGATTATATGGAAATCAGACCTAACCGATAAAATGAAACGCAGTTTCTTCCATGCAGCGGTCGCATCGATACTGCTATATGGCTGCACTACATGGACTCTAACAAATTGGCTGGAGAAGAAGCTAGACGGCAATTACACAAGAATGATGCGAGCAATCTTGAACAAGTCCTGGCGGCAACACCAACTGTACGGCCGCCTGCTTCCTATCAGGAAAACTATTCAAGTTAGACGAACCAGACATACAGGACACTGCTGGAGAAGCAGGGACGAACTCATAAGTGATAAACTCTTATGGACCCCCACATATGGCCGTGCAAAAGCAGGACGACCAGCACGAACATACATTCAGCAACTATGTGAGGATACAGGATGTTGTCCTGAAGACCTGCCTGAGGCGATGAACGATAGGGAAAAGTGGCGAGAGAGGGTCAGGGATATCCATGCTACCAGCACAACATAATCATGATGATGATGATGATGATGATATATTAACAGAGCTGTATGGTTCTAATTCTTCCACTGGTATTCAATTACACCTTACTTTTTTCCTGATCATAGGGAACAATTCGCACCAGAACCACCTTTATGTTCCACAGCTTATTCAGATCTCAGACAAAATGTTATATGGTCATCTACAGCATCATAACGACATAATAATAATTACGCAGGAAGACTTCTTTAACAAATATGTACCTCTCACTTTATTGCAAGGGTTCGAAAAGGTTATTCAAGGTTTGCGTGTGAGAGGGATTTGGAGACCGAACTGGAACTGCAATATTTTGACCCCATTGTTATGGCCGGCAACGTTGTGGCTTTCTCGTTCTCCTGATGTTCAACCGGAGGCCCAGAGGCCCACTCTGCTGGGTGATGGCTTTCTTTACTGCATCTTATCAGCATCTTCTCTGGACCCAAACTCATCAGGGCCCCAAGGCCCCTTCAGCCTAATGTGGCTTTACGTACAGCTCGTCTATCTCCTTCTCCAAATCTAACGGGAACTCTGACTTCTGTCTTGACTGAGTTATATAATAGTTCAACGTCCACTCAATCGCCTACTCGATCTTTGGAATGCCATGATTAATCGTCATCCAGCGGAAATAACTGTCATGTAGTTCACTTGTCACTCTCTTCCGGTGCATCAGTCTATGAGTGTACCATGGGAATTTCTTTACCTCGTTCCATTTCATCAGCCAATGTCAACCCACGCGATTTCCTCTCATAACTGCCATTAGAATGTGTCACTTCATTCCGGTGCATTACCTTGGAATTGCATTTTTGGCAATGTCGAAGGTCAAAATACAACAAAAATATTAGTATTTGATTATCTTTTCGCTTTTTTTAATTCTACAAATAGGGGAAAATCCACAAGCTGCCTTTATCTTATCATTATCATTCTTTGCGTTTCTCACACCAACGTTAACTGAGGGTTTTCCGCTGGAGTTTCAGTTACAGCAAGACAACTTGATTCTTCATGACTCTTCTTAAAATTCTGGCCGATCTTAACAATGCTGTATTTTGGAGTCTCCATTCTTTCTCTTATTTCTATGTCCACCAGCTCATGTACCAATCCTTTGGTGATTGTACCAAGTGCACCAATTACAGTCGGTATCACCGTCACTTTCATGTTCCACAGTTTTTCAATTCCTTGGCAAGGTTGAAGTATGTATCTTTCATTTCGTTGTCTTTCATTTTTAATCTGTCGTCAGCCGGCAAGTTTTCTTTTTTGTTGTTGACTGTTATTAGGTCTTCTCGTCTGTCGGATATTATATGATTCGCTTCTATCTCAAAATTCCAGAGGGGTTTTTACGTCTCATTCTCCAGGATGTATTATTATATACCATGTGTTCGTTTCTAATGCCCAGTGGATCACTTTGACCACCCAATCGTAATGGTGATAGCACATCTCCCTTGAAGATTCTTCTCTCATTTTTTCCTGTTAAGCCTTTCTTCCATGCTTTCAGGTCGACTCTCCAGTTTTCCATGGTATTCTCGATAAATTTTATGTCTTCAGTCGATATATTGTACATTTTGAGGCAGACTATTATCCCGGTTTGCGGGACTTTTTAGAAGTCTGTCCACGGCAAAGGTAGATTTTTTCGTCTCATGTTACTCTCCTTGAGAATGTGTTGATCAATAAATTGTTCGTCTGGTCCTACTGCAGCATCCTTTCTGTTAATTGGAAAACAGTCCGTGGCTTATTAGCGAATTGTAAATCTCCTTCCTAATGTGTTTTCTTAGTAATTTCCACATCACCAGTAGGTGCGTTATGTTTGTAGTTGTTGGAGGTGGGCTTTTTGTAGGTATTTCTGAATTAAGGTTGTCGTCCTTTGGCATGTCTGATCTTGTAAACATCTATTCATTTAAATAACCAATATGTCGTTGATGGAAGTGAAATTTCAAAACCATTACCCATGTATATCATCATGGCCAAGCGATTTCCAATTTGGTTCCTTTTTTGAGAGTTGCTCAGAATGAATCGATATGTATTTTCACTCACCCTTCTTTTTGGAGTCCGTCTGACTCTATCCTATGTGTTTTATCCATTCGGCTTTCCTATTATGTTCTCTTGGTTGTCAAATTGGGCTCCAGAATTGTTTTGTTTCCTCAATATCATGTTGTTGGTATGTCTCTATACATTCTCCCCTTGATGGTGAATGTTTTTCGTTGTTTTGGAATGTCCTGTTTTGTCTTTATTTTTTATTCCGTCTCCTTATTTTGATAGTTTTCCTTCTTTCGCCTGAATCTTCGGATTTATTTCCTCGAGTTGTATTTTTTGTTTTACTTGAGGTGCTTTTGAATTTGTCACATATTCTAGTGTTCTCTCTTTATCATCATTTTTTGTCGTAGATTTCTTATCTGCGTTTCTAGTCGAATTTCCCATCCAGGTTTTGAGTTTCTGTTCGTATTCCTTATAGGAACCCCTATTTTATCAGTCTACTTTCACTCCCGTATGGATTAGTTCGTTTGATTCAGTGACATCTTTTGTTGGGATATATGTTAATAATTAATTTATATTTTCTGTTTTTGCTTTGAATATTCTGAAATTTTCGTCTCATGTTACTCTCCTTGAGATGGTAATCTAGTGATGGTAATCTAGTTTGTTTTTTTTTTCAGATATAATTCTTTTTAAATTTTCTATATTTATTTATTATTGTGTCTTTTCTATATTTATTTATTATTGTGTCTTTGTTCTGCGATTATCGGATATGTGGTGTTTCGATACTTTGTGATTCATTTTGGTTAGTGTGTTCTTGTTTTTCATTATTTTTCTTTCGAATGATTTTATTAGATACTTATTGCCTTGATTCCCTATTAATCTTTTGATATATTTGTTATATTTCAAAGGCAGAGAACCAACCTTTCTTTATCATCGTCCTATCTTGGTGAGTAAGCCATTTGTTGTCTGAAATCTTGTGCATTCTTCTCGGATTTCTATCATTATTTTCCTATATATGGGTTGCTTTTAAATAACAGTGAAAATTAAGATTCTTCCTTTGTCCATTTTCGGTGCTAGTGTCTCTGGTTTGTATGGTTACTTAGTTCGTCATTCGTGTACCTGAAAAAAGAACAACCGTTATTCAGAGGATGGTGATTGGATCTTCCATGTTGGCTTTCAGGGGAGTACTTGCCAATCATAACACCCAGACCTGTCATCTGGGTACAACGTGGTGATTATATTTCGATTTCTCATTTTTATTATGAGTAGTTTATTCTGGCTATACAATACCCAAAGTTTATTTAAAATCTGAGCAATTTTCATAGTAATGACCAAGTACATTTAAAGTAAGAGAACTAATAAGTTTTCGATGGGTAACAGTAGTTTCCATAAGAAACTATTTCACCGTGGTCATTGAATTATGAATTACTTCCGCCCAGCATCAGGTGAGGCTCACTGTTGACCAAAGTTTGGATTCATCCACCTTAGTTCGCATCCACCATACTGCTTCCCATGGCTTATAGAGATATGCAATCAGTGAATTTTTCCTCTGGGATATTTTTTTTTTAAGTTTTAACTTACTTTAAATGCATCTCTTCACTATGTTTCCTATTATTCAGCCCAGAGCAACTATTTTTCTTTATTATTATTTTGCTCAATAGAGAGTGTTTCCCAACATTTGTTGATGGTTTTTCACTGGATTTTAAGTAAGAGCAAGTCTCCGCAAGTTTTCAGGATTCTTCCCCTTATGAACGTTGTACACTTGATGTTATTTACTCATCATCTGATTTCTAAGTCTTTCATTCCTTTATTAATACTTGAGAGATCGTTCTAAGTGCACCAACTACAATTGGTATTCTTGTCACTTTCATGTTCCATTAATTTTTAAGTTCTCTGGCAAGTTTCTATACTTGTATTTGTTTTTGCCATCTTTGATTTTCACTCTGTGATCTTCCAGGATGGAAAATACTTTATACTGTAAATTCTCTTTGTTTTTCCGTTAATTATCACTAGTTGTGTCTGGCTTTCTTGTTGGGATTCGGTGATCAGTTTGCATCACAAAATTCCAGTGAATTGTATATGTATCATTTTCTAGGACGGAGTCTGGTTCATGCATGTTCTATATTATTATTAATATTTCTACTAATTTAAGTGTTCTTTAGAATAGCGTTAGCTGATGGTTTTTTACTGGAGTCTGAGCGGCAGCAAGTTACTTTCAAGTCTCCACGATTCTCCTTAGTATTCTAGCCAATCTTCATTATACTGTAGTTTGGACGATCTCCACACGTCCTTTTATTTCCATGTCGCCTAGTTCCCTTACCAATCCTTTGGTGACTGTATCGTGCGCGTCATTTAAATTTGGTATCACTGTTATTTTCAAATTCTATCATTTCCTTTTCGAAATTTTGACAATACTATGAGTTTGTCGTAATTCTTAGGCCTGAATCTCCGCAAATATTAGCAGCTCTCCAGAAGTCAACAATGTTTTGAAACGATCTTAGTCGATTGTGGTGTGGACAGTTTCAATTATTCTTCCAATTTCTACTTCTCTCAGTATTTATCCAGCTTGAAGGCAACTATTACAGGGGCTCCAACTGGGACTCTAATCTTTGTCTCCTTCATATTCCACAGTTTTTATCTCTCTGGCAAGGTCCAGGTATTTATCGATTATTTCACTTTCCATTATCTTTGCACTGTGATTTGCTGAAACTCATTTATAATTTATACATTCATTTCTTTTTGTTGAATAACTTTAGCATTCGGAGCTGGGTTTGGTGACCCTTTACCTTCACAAAACCCCTGGTAATTTTTTATGTATTATTTTCCTGGACAAGTACTGGTTTGTTTGAATACCATTTTTCCTGATTATCAAATTTTAGTAGCTGTAACAATTAATTCTTCTCCACTTAGATATACATGCCCTCACATTGTTCCTGCGTAAGTTTGCTGCATTCGCTTATTTCGTTGTTTATCATTCCGTCTCTTTTCTCATAGCGTGGCATCACTCTTCTCTTGAATCTTGTCAATTCTAGCTTTTGTATCATTAATTCTTCTGGCTGCTCACAGTAGGGATTCGTTTACACTTTTAGCTATAAAGCTATGGTCAGATCCTTTCATCGGCAATATGTTTTGATTTTTGCAGTGTCCATATCGTTTAGTTTCCTTAATAGTTATTTTTTTATTTAGAGAAATTGATAAATAGTTGTAAATTTTTCCTATGGATTAGTTGAATTATCTTTATTAGTTTTGTAAAATGACCTTTCAAATCTTTACCCTTGATCATAGAAATATTCTTTGGTTTAGAAGAAAAGTAATTTTAATAATAAAATTAGTAGGAATACTAATTTGCGAGCAGATATTGAAGGAGAATAGTGATAAAAGACTTCCTGCTGATGTCCATAGATTTATCTACAATGACTTGCTAAGTGATGACATGGAAGCAGAACAAAGTAATTTAGTTACTACATGTTTTGTAAATATTCATACAACTAAAAAATTGGGTTTTCAATTATATCAAAAAATTACCAATTGTCAAATTTCAAAACAAGCAAAGCAACTTCCTGAAATCAGTTCTTGAATAAAAATACGAGTTTGTACTTTTTTTTGTCAGGCAATTAAATACCAAATATTACATTTAATTTGCTGACCGTGACCAGAGGATTATTGATCTCGAAAAGAAACAGATCTAAAAACAAGCAAAGAATAGAAAGAATTTTTCATTTTTTCCCCTTCCCTATAGTTGCGGTAGAGACTCTTCAGAAAAGATTGGAACTGAACAAAAACCGAAATATCAAAGGGCAGCATCGGTATTTGGCCTTTCTCTCCAGTTAAAAATGTTAGCTTTTCACTGTTTTATTTTTTGCCGTTTATGTCTTCGATTGTTCGTCCAAGCGAATGATTGACAACCAATACACACACCCATTAACCGGCAAAGGTCAGAAAAGATCGTATTAGCGACGCTTCGCAAAACAGCTGACCTGAAGGCTGATGTCAGTTGAAGTCTGCATGGCCAGGGAAAAAAAGAAGGAAAAAAAAAAAGAAAGAACAATTTTTCAGACAAACATCGGATTACTGACTCCTAAGCTAAGTGCAGGATATATATTTTAAGGCACACCTAATTCTTGCACAAAATAGGTGCACTTTAACAGAAAAAGACACAGAAGAATTCTAAACTTTGATGACGATTAATTACTTTTATGAGAGAAAAAAATATTCAACAGCAAAAAATATGCAAGAGTGGGAATGTGCAAGCAAATGCATCATGCATGTTTTTCGTTCTTTTTTTATTTTTATTTTTTCGCCGGAAAAATTATTTTTTTCGTAAATCTATTGTTTTCCTGCGAATGTGTTCGAAAACAAGTGTTCTTTCATGACGAGAATTAAGGAAAGGATGAAGTTCTTTAAATCTTATTGCTTCTTTCCGAAATGAGGTATTATCATTATTCAATATAATTTGAATCATATTTTTTATTACTTACTAAAACTGCTGTTATATAAACTGATGTATATTTCGTTTTACAAGATGAATCTGCTTTGCATTCCCTTTTAAAAAAAAAGTTCTTTCCTTATATCTCCCTATTTAGCAACCCCTCCGCTCGGGCAGGATATGACACAAGGTCAATTTTTAAGCGGTGTTTAACAGGTTTGAATTCACAGTTTTCCTTCTCCGAGACTAGTTGCCTCACCAAGGCTGAAGAATCTAGTCTGTCCTACTATTTACCAACAACTGGAGGGAGAATAATTGGATTCATACCTTTCCCAAGTGCTGTCTGAAATGCAATCAGCCTCGTCCAGGATTTGAACTCGTGTCACCGTGTCCATTTCCAACGACGATAACCATTACACCAAGGGCACCTCCGTTATTTCCTTATATCTCATTAAACAGCAGTTAGAAAGTAAAGCAATAAAAAGGTATAGAAGAAGGAGGATTTTTAATAAAATCAGTGAAAGTAACATAGACATTTGGATTTGTCAGTTGTTGATATAAAAAATCTGATGAAGGTCCAGGAATAAATAAAATTAAGTTAACCCAAACTTAGCTCTGTGTGTGTGTATGTGTGTGAGTGTGTGTGTGTTTGTGTGTGTATGCACGCACACGCGCTCAGAACTTTTGGATGAAATTTAATATTTAATTACATAATTATACAAATGTACGGGAAAATATAGTCAGATAAGATATTTTGATATTTCCTTTTATACTCATTTTGAGTATATAATTTACATACATAAATATATTAATTGAATATATAAAATTGATTATTTTTATCTGGTAAATATGTATTATCGTACGGTTCTGCATATTTTTTTATTTAGTTGCTTATGTTTATTTGGTCATCGAGCCACTATTCATATCCCCCCAGTTATGAATTAAAGTATAAAACTCCTGTACTACTAGGATAGCTTTGATATTAAATAACCCTCAAAGGTCAATGTACGATTAGAGAGAAAAAATCAAAACAAACTATAATCAATCCCAGTTTTCATGTCATTAGTTTGAAGCATTTATCAAGAACCTATTAATCGATGTGTTGCTTCTGAAATCCATAAAGGTGTGTTACAATCAAGAAAGTTATCATCTTATCTTAATGTAGATTCTGTGTTTTTCTTTTACAGAATCTATGTCACCACCAACGTCACAGTTCTCTTAATTATTTATGTTATATTAAATAATGATCTTTTAATCTAAAGTAGCATCTTATTCATTCACGATGTCTATTAAATTCTAGCCGAGTTCGATTTGCCGCAAAACAGTGCGTATTATTTGTTAAAGATGTTTCTATGTGTGCCATTTATTAATTTTTAATAAAGGTATATATAGCATATAGTTTGTATGATTTGTCTGGTGTTTTCTAATTGGTAGTCCCTGGTCCACATAAGAGTTTTTGTTCTTAGGCGTTTTTCGATTGATTTAGTATTTGTGGTTTTGCGTCTTTACTTGTTTTTCTGCCTCTATTGTTTTATCTTGTATGAAGATTTCTCTCGATGATTAGTATACTGGTTTAAAAGATAGCAGTTTTTTAAAGAAATAATTGGTGTTATTGATTTCTTATATTATTCTTTCTCAAACGTAATAAAGTAATTCTATGAATAATTCTATATAGAAATCAATTAAAATGGAATGAATGATAAGTGTGTTCTGTTAATATATGTTCTTTTCTCGTTTTGTTTGACTTGGTAGTCTAATATTACATCTTATTCCATTCAAATTTAAATACACTGGCTCGAGAGGAACATATTTTTGCAAGATAGAGAAAAATACTTAGAATATTCTTAAAACTATTAACAGTTCTTGCACAACCTTGAATCCCCATTGCAGTATCTATTTCTATATTAGGGAAAACAAAACAAAATATATCTTCTATAATATTTAAGGAAACATATTTATTTAGGAACCGAAAACATCTTTAAACATCTTCCCTATTCATCATAGTATACATTGAGACTAAGACAAATATATTCAGAAGTAAATGGAAATATAATTTGGTAAAAAGGAGTGCATAGGTAAAAGTTTGAGAAGGTCTGGTCTAGCATGTATTGTATATGAAATAATCCGCTTTCTGATTTTATTGCGTACGCCTGATGAGACAATTAAGAATTTTTGAGAAAGAGATTTTAAGATTAATTCACTGCGATTAACTGTATTTTTTTCCAGATGGCTGAAATTAAATTTAGATACCATATTCTTTGAATAAACGATAAAGACACAATTAGTACAGATGAAAAAAAAAAAAAAAAGTAACAACATTCTCCTGTTTGGCCTAATCTTCATTTGGTTCAGAGAAAGTGTAATAAAAATTAATCTTTGCCTTGATGTTATCAGCCATAGAGAAAATCGTGCTGAGGAAATTTATCAAGAACTTGTATGTCAAAGTTTTATTTGTGAAATTAAAAGAAAAAATCTATGCAGTTATAAAGGTTGTTTTTTTTTTTTTATCGGGCGTTATCATCAAGATAATGATCAGTTTTTGTATTGGCTTGAAACACTGTTAACATTTAACCCACCAACAAAAAAAAAGGAGAAAAGAATACCCTTTTCTGTCATATCTACTGAAACATTTATCCTGGAAGTTTAGTAATTTCTTAAAGCCTTTGCACTCTCTGGCAAGATATTTTCTTTTAACGCTGTGTTTTCTGTTATCCTTACGTTCTGCACTCTCGAAAAAAGGGCTTCTTAGTGTGTCCAATATAGAAGGATGTATATCTTTAATAGAATTAGGGTGAATAAGACGGAGTTTTAGATTTATTAATTGTTTATACATAAAATCTCGGCAATCCATCTTTTATCTCATTAAGGTACCACAAGCTTAATTGTATGTATGTGTGTAAATATTGGTGTTTGTGTGCACTCGTGTGCGTGTGCGTTCATGTATGTGATTGCGTGTGTGTGTGTGTGTGTGTGTGTGAGTGTGAGGATCTATAAACTTTTCCTTCGGTGAATAGGAACATAGAAGTCTACTGGCGGGAAACATACTTGTTTACAATAACAAACACCTTCATAACTGAAGAAAAGGTTATACATCATATGGACTATTTTCCAGATGTCGTACATCTAGCAGAGTGTATAATTAGGTTTTATGGTCACTACGAAGTAGTTTTGTTTGTTTCTTTGTTTTTATTACATATAACCAGTTCAAATTATATAAACAAACAAACGACCTGCTTCTGAACGAAAAAATATTGATATGTTCGGTTTTGTTAACGAAACGTATAATCATATTTCCACAAAACAAAATGTTTAAAAACGATCATAATCTAAATAACTAAACTTAATAGAAAGAGTGAATACGAAAATAACTATTTCTATAATAGTTTATGCGTGAAAAAAGAATATTAACTTATAATCAGAATAAAAATAATAATTTAAAAACGAAAGAAAAATGATGAAAAAGTAAAATTATTATAAACGCCTCTATTTTTAAATCTTATCCATGGTAACAGATTTTTAATGAATAAAATTAAAATTAAATTATTATTAACAAAAAATCCCAGTTTGGCTGAAATCCGTATCTTTACTAGAGGAGTGATTTTCAATATTGCCGGGTATTTGTTGGCGTGGTGATTATTATATGAATCAATATAACAATCATCATCATAGTCATCAGAAACTTAGAGTGACGGTCGCCTATGAGTCCATCCTTACTTCTCTAACAGTGTCAAGCATGTGATGGTCGTCTTGTTGGGTGATGTTCGAGATGAGCAGTAAATGGCAGTACTAGTTCTGTTCTGTAAGGAGCTGCACCCTTGAGTAGTTCACATCTAGCTTTTTTCCAACCGTCTCGTAAGAGTTCAGAGGGTGCAATTTCTGTGTTCGGTAAAAATTTTAATCTTCAACCCGAAAATATTAAAACATCAACCCTTCCTACCCTGGCATCTTGTGAGACTGAGAAAAATTAAGGCAGTATTCAATTAATCTCTCTGAAGTGAATGCAAATTAAATTTACTCACAAATGTGCATTAGTTTGAACGTTTGAGAAAACCTGCTCGACAATGTAGTTTTTACAAGAATATGAAATAGTACGCTCTTTGCTTTTTTCTCTTAAAACTACAGAAACCTTTAAAAATTCGGCAAAAGGACTTGGTTATTAATTATTTCAAGCAATCATTCGATGGTTAATGAAATGTAATTTCTTCCAAGTGGTGGTCGAGTCGATACTGCTATGTGGATTCACTACATGGACGCTAATTAAACGTACGGAGAGAAAACTTGACGGCAACTACACAAGAATACTGTGAGCAATATTGAACAAGTCCTGGAGGCAGCACCCCACAAAGCAGCAGCTGCACGGCCACTCACCACCCATCACGAAAACTATCAAAACTGGACGAACTGGACATGCAGGACACTACTGGAGAAGTAGGGACGAGTTCATCTGTGATATACTCCTGTGGACCCTTCTACATGGACGAGCAAAGGCAGGACGACCAGTTTGAGCAAACATAAAGCAGCTCTGTGCAGATACGGCATTTAGCCCAGAGGACCTGCTGGAAGCGATGGACGATAGAAAGTAGTGGCGAGAGAGGGTCAGAGATATCTGTGCTGATAGCGTGACATGATGATGTAGTCAAATGACTTATTGAACCTTGATGGCTATTAAATGCCAAATGGTCTTTATATATATATATATATATATATATATATATATATATATATATATATGAAAAAATAGATTGGAAAAATCCGACAAAATGTGAAAAAAAAAGTAAGTGAAAAAGTGGATAAAACCGAAGACAGGGGACCGATTCAGTTGAGATTTCGTCTTTATTTAACCAAAAAATTCATCTAAATGTTTTCGACTAC
Organism: Sepioteuthis lessoniana; assembly: GCA_963585895.1. Lineage (NCBI taxonomy): Eukaryota > Metazoa > Mollusca > Cephalopoda > Myopsida > Loliginidae > Sepioteuthis > Sepioteuthis lessoniana. The sequence goes on along the minus strand of OY757909.1, from coordinate 59,378,206 downwards.
ATAACGGTAAATAAAAGAGGAAATAGATTTGAAAAAAAGAAGGGGGAAGAAAGAAGGAGAGACAGAAACGGAGAGTAGAAATAAAAAGAAAGATAGAAAGAATAATCTGCGTGTCAAAAGAATATATACACCGAGGTGATTCGACGGTAGGAAATATTGGATACACATTGATACATCTTGAGACCTATGAACAGGGAAGCAAAAAAAAAAAACAAAATTGGTTAAACTGGCAACAAGCTTAGCTTAATAAAAAAAAATTCAGAAGTATGAAAATATGGAAAGGAAAAATAAAATGTTTCAAGTTTTATGAAGAAAAAAAAATTACTTTTATCCGTTGTCAATCCCAAAATTATTCTCCTCTAAAATAATATTTGCTTGACAGGGTGAAATATGATCAAAATAAGGGCGTTGTTTGATGGTGTGGCTCGGTTTTGAAATGATACCCGATTCAAAAAGACACCGAGAATTTCTATAGCGGATAGGTTAACTTAGAGTGGATGAGAACAATCAAAAGTTTGTTTAAAATCTAACATGTGGGAGAAAACGACATTTAAGTCATCCATAATTTAATTGATTGTTAAACTCAATCAATCAATCATGACTAAGTTCCGCCTTGTTTTCTTCATTGTGTTAAAAGGTTCACGTTCTTTTATAATGTTCTTCTTTTGAACTTTCAAACCAGTGGATAGAAGTAAATATGTATTTGTTCACATAATTATGAAAAGTACTGTGTGTATATGGTTATAAATGTGACGGTGTATTAGAAAATTGATATTTACCTGGTATTAATATGGGTACATACAGTGTCAGCAGTATCTTTGAAAGGATGTTCATTTTTAAAGAAAAAATTAATGAATTCCTTATTGAGATTTTCTCTTCCTTTCTTTCTTTTTTTATCAATGCAGTTTTCTTTCATTTTTTTCGTCTAATTCAATCATAAATTAAAGCAAAAGCGCGGAGACTTGTATAATTTTTTTAATTCAAAGCGTGCAATTTATTTTCTTCTTTTGATGGTTGATCAAAACCTTTTGAATAATTGATAAACTTTTTACATTGAGCATTTAATGGTAGAAGCCACGTGTTGCGCCTGCAGTACTATCTCATTCGGAGCTTATTTCATTTATATAGTTTCATTTTACTGTGAGAACATTACAAAAATACGTATGTACAGTATTAATTTTTTTCCCGCCAAATTATTTTTTATTACACAGTTATTTACTTAACTTCTGTCCTAGTCTTCTTCTTCCTCCTCTTCTTCTTGTGCTCTTGTTCTTCTTGTTTCGAATGATCATAATAATACGATTTCGATATCATTATCTTAGATATATGTTGTTTTTTATTTTATTTCCGTCGCCATCATCACCACATCAGGCTGAGAGTATATAATTTCCACACACTCTCTCTCTCCTTCCTGCTCTCTCTCTCTCTCTCTCTCTCTCTCTCTCTCTCTCTCACCATCTGCCCCTATAATCCATCGCTCCTACCAAGTCTTCTTTTCTGTATTATGTATCCATACGCAACTGATGTTACTCCTTACTGTTCAACTAATAGTGGTCCGTTCATGTACAGGAGTCTATCAGAGAATGTCACTGATGAGTTTCTCCTTGCTTTTACAGCAGAGTCACTCGTGTCTCTTTCGTCTTACTTGAATGGTTTGTGAAATACGAGAGATATAGCTGTACAACTGCTGTTTTTTCAAGGTGTTGCTTCAAAAATCTGTTCAAAGCGACACGCACCTTTCTCGCGTAGTTATCATTAAGCTATTTCTCTATGTATTTTGTTTGCGTCAATATGGTGCATCCATTTCGTAGTATGGATACAGCTTCAGCTTTGAAGAAAGCCAGTCTTAGTTTATTGGATATATCCTGTTTTTACATAATCAATAAACTATCAAAAGTATTCTTTGTTTTCACATGGCAAATGATGACATCACTAATTAGATGAGATGTTGCTGCCGATGTATGTGAACTGATCAACAACTTTTAGAGGCTAACCACTTAGAATGGTGATGGCTCTTTTTTATTTTTATTTTTTGTTAAAACAATTGTACAGTTTTATTTCCTTTCGCGTGGAGGCCAATAACTGACGCTGCTTGCTCTTGGCTATGCAGTAGGAATTCTGCTTGGGTGAGTGTGTTTACGATAAGTACGGGATTATCAACGTAGTCTGCATCTATCATAAATTCTACAGGATATTGCCTGTCTCTAGCTTCTTTTTTATATGTTAAATTATTTTCTTTTGTTACAACTATGCATGTTCGGATTTTGTAGTTTAGGCAGAGAATAAACAGATATGGAATCACCTTGCTTCTTGCCAGTGACAATTAAAAAAAAAGCGGTGTCTGCATCAACTCAAAGCGGTGTCTGCATCAAATTATTTTACTTCTTGTGAGGGTTTTTAAATAAGCATTAGCTTTTGGTCTTTCACTGGGGATAGCATGTCATCTCAAGTATTCAGAACTCTTCCCAGTATTCTTGATGATCTCAACAATGCTTTAGTTTGTATGGTCTCGATCATTTCTCTCATTTCTAATTCATGCTCTTAGGGACAGTTCCGGGTGAACCAACTACAATTGCTTCACGGTTACCTTCATGCTTCATATTTTTTTAGTTTACTAGCAAGGTCCAAGTTTTTATATTTCTTTTCGTTTTGTTTTGTGTCCACTCAGTGGTCGGACAAAACAGCAAAGTCCACAAGACTGAAAGTTCTCTCTCACTCTCTATTGTTAAGGGTTCAGTCATCTGACCAGCATCAGAAGATTCTCTTATATCTTAAATTCCCAGGAAATGTTATAGGTCTGAATTTTTAAGACAGATTCTTGTTTTGTTCATACAGTTTGTAAAATCAAGTTTCAATCTCTTGCATAATTACTTGTGAATCACCTTTCATGTCTAATCCTCCCTAGCTTTGAATTCCAACGTTGTCCTAGGCTAGTCAGGGGACTTGATTGTGGCTTTATTTCCTAGACTACCACATGTGTTTCCAGCTAGTTGGTTTATCAACTCCCTCTTTGTCTACATTGTGTTAGAAAGATCCACCAATTTTCTTTTACGTTGAGCCTCAGTTTCTTTACCCAACGGAGTTGACGGCTTCTATTAGGCCATTCTGTTACTAGAATTTCACCTTCCACCGGACCACGTGGAAAGGCGACCTGTCTGTTCCTTGGCGAAGCTTGGAATTGACTTTTTGGCTTTCGTTCTTTTTGGCGGTAAAACGCCCTCCCTGCCTCGACAAATGGCATGTCTTTTCCTTATCTGGGTCAAGACCTTTGCCCCTTCTCGGTTGGTCCCTCACTGTTGCTAGGGCTAGAAAACCCGCCAATCGCCTGCCTTACTTCCGGTCCTCATAGTAGTCTGGTTTCCTACATTTTAACCCTACCGTGGCCGATGGCCGTAACACTGGAAACCCAATGGTGTAATAATATATACAATGAATATATTTATATAGAACCTTTTTCTCTTTAGTTGTATTTGAGAGACAAGCAATTGAGGTATCTGGCTGGTGCAGTCTTTCTATGTTACTTGATTTTTCGAATAGGGACCTTTTGCTGAAAAAGCCTTATTTCTTCGAGATATTCTTTACTTATTCTCCGATCTTCGACATGGACATCGATATCTTCTCTTTTCAAACCCTAAAATATTTATTTTTATAGAGGTTTCACCAGGAAACAAACATTCCTGATTGTCCAACAAACAATAACTCATTTTGTATTCTCTTTCAACTCTTTTTTGCTGGTCAGCTGATCTACGTCTGTGGGAAGTATATCGTTTCAATGTATCAGATTTTAATCGGTCATCCTATTGAACAATGATATAGGGGCTTGGTTAATTAAGGTTCCGAGTTCATACTTTGTGGGGAGTATCTCTTTTCCCGGAGCCTTCCTGGACTTCGGAAAAGGAACCTATGTATGGCACTAGACCTTGCTGTCTAGTTCAAAACATAACCTTGCCTACGTGCCCGGACCCACATTTGGGTTCGTGTAACTGCTTGGCTAATCAGGCTCACATTGCACCAAGTGAGCCAATGAGCAGCACAGACCAGCAGAGTTCGAGTCTCGGCTCGTTCCCGACCTCCCCCTCCCCTTTATCCCAACTTTAATCGGCCTTCGGACTTTTGACCTTGTGTCAAGCCTTATCTGGTGGGAGACATTGGCAAGTATCAACAACAATCAAAGATCTTATTAATCTATCGAAATATTTGACTTGTTCACGCAAACAGGTGGGCAAGTGTTAGTTCGGAATCTCATGATTTAAAAAGCATCAATGCACCGACAACACACCAATGCTATTTACGTTTTTTTCTGACAGTAAGAATTGTCTTTTGAATTTCTTTCAAAATCGATAAGTTTGTTTTATAATTTTTTACAAGGAAAATTACATTACTTGAATAAAAATACAAAACTTGTATTATCATATTTACCCAACCCCTCCCCTCGGGCAGGATATGACACAAGGTCAAATTTTAAGCGGAGTATAACAGGTTTGAATTCAGAGTTTTCCTTCTCTTAGACTAGTTGCCTCACCAAGGCTGAAGAACCCAGTCTGTCCTACTATTTGCCTATAGCTTGAGGGAGAATAATTGGATTCATACCTTTCCCAAGGGTATTAGTGCTATGTGAAATACAATTAGTCTCGTCCATGATTTGAACTCGTGTCGCCGTGTTCATTTCCTATGACGATAACAATTTCACCACAGGCACCTCCCAAATAAGATGTATTATACTCACCATAAGTGTTTAGCACAACTGAATACCTCATATTGTTATAACCGTATTAAATCTATCATGTCATTTACTTCATTGGCAGATGACAGGATTTTTGATATTCACATCAATAGAAGAACACAATTTCTAATTGTATGCATTATTTCCTTCATGAAAAACCAATTTTTTTCTTTAGTTCATTAAACACAGCATATATTCACTGGCGGCAATCGTTGTTGTCTTTGCTATTCAGCTGGTGATTATCATAATCTGCTAACTGATTTCATTTTAATTTGTTGCTCTTTAATGATTTCTTGTTGATTAGTGTCCATTCACCTCTCCGACTTTTCCGCTCAAGCTTATAGCCCCCTTTATAACTTGCTTTTTTCAATCGAGGTGGCATCATTATAGCTTGTACTGAGATAACAGAAATAACCATTAAGCGAAAAGCTATTTTTAAAATGATCTATTTAGAAGAAGCTATGTGTTGGTTCCCTCTTAGGACCTTTACCTTTCCAATAGTGTCCAGTTTAATTAATCGTTCTCTAAAAAAAACATGTTGTAATGCTTTCCTAAGTTGATAGTTGTACTCTTCCGCTGTTTCTCTTTTCCCACTTTTCATTATGAATATGCCACTTTTTTCAATACCAAATTCCGTTCTTATATGTTGGTATATTTGTAATGTTTGTATCAGAGTCTCCAGTTCTTTTTTTCTCTTCATTTTTCTGCAAATACCTTTACATTATCCATTTACATAAGGTGGTTAATTTTTTCTTTTTTTTTTTTTTTGTAATTTTGTAAACTTGTAGGCCTCAGTGCATTTTCCCTGCGCGTAGTTCAGTGACGTCTTTGCTATAACGAATAGGAAAGGTGAGAGTGAATTTTTGTTGAACAGTTCGTTTCAAATTTTACCTCTGCTAGGGGTTGTTATCCCGCCGTCAATTCCACCATCTAGTTTTCCATTATGATCGTGATGAGTTCTATGAATTTGTGGGTTGTTTTTTTCACCTTTTCTGATGTTATATTGTCTAAGATTTTTCGACCATATCATATGCCTTTTTGAATCTCTCGATGAAAATACTACATTTTTCCGTTTCGCTTTGGCTTTGTTTGAGTACATGCCGGTCAATATATAATTGGTCATTTTTTTCCTGCAGCATTCTTTTTATTATTCCAGAAACAGTCCACGGAATACGAGCATTTAATCCCTTCTCTTATCCATGAGATCAGGATTTCCTCACATCCAAGTTAAAGAGGTTATTGGTCTATAGTTGCTGAATATGGTCCTTTTGGAAATGTTTCAGGATGAGGACAGTTTTCTCTTTGGTCTTCCATTCGGGTATTTTTTTTAGACATTTGCTCTATTGCAAAGCAATCTGTCTTCGATTGAGGTGGATATTTTTTATACCAGAATTTATGTGTCTCCATGGCATTTTTCAATTTGTAATTTTCATGAGTGTTGCTTTTCATGCGGTCAGATGTATATTCGCTTCAGGGCCTTTTTCAAGTCCTAATTTCTTTTTGTCATATTATTGATCTATTCAACATTTCTGTTATGTTCATTCCGTTTCCACTGTTTACTCAATTTTTTTTCTTCTGTTGTATCCGATTGCTGACTGTTAGAATTTTCTTTCATTAATTAGAAATTTATTATTTTGTTTTTATTGCTGTTCCGGAACCTGTTTGACTTGAATAAAAAATATAGGATTCGGCCTGAATCTCTATAATCTGTTCCCTATCCTTGCTTAGCGTAATAATGATTTTAAAAGGGAGGTAGTTATGTTATCTCTTCTGGTCAATTTTTTTTGCTTTTGGAGTCTTTATGATATATTGTTACATGGGTCTTTATATATATTAAATAAAACCAACTAAGATTCGTAAGATAAACAATTACTTCCCCGTGTAGGCACTTGAAGGAGCACTTGCCAATCATGACACACAGATATGTTATCGGATTCCCACGTTGATTTGGATTTGTCATTTTCCATGGGTAGTATATTACAACGTGACGACACCCAGTGGGTGATAATCATCTGTATTTCAGTCACAGTCGTGAACTTGCACGCTTTCAAGAAAAAAGACACTTTAGCGGGCCTCATAAAAAAACTACGCCTTTAAAATTATGTGATTTTAACTTAGGAATTTTAAAGGTCACCTTTTTAGCTAGTTTTTTACGGCTTGTTTTTACGTTTTTTTATAGGTGATTTCACTTGAATTTTCTTATGTCTGATATGAATCTTTAGACACTTGCTCACCAGATGTCTTTTTTATTTTTTTTTTTATTTTTTATTTTTTTTTTGCGGATTCCATAATTCAACACCTTGTCTGGCCGGCAATCTTCTACGACTCTTTCATTCTTAAAAAAAAACAATTGATTCTTCTATTTCTATATATAACTCCAAGGATTAACTATTTTTGCCGAAATTTACCATTATATCACACGTGAGAAGAGAGGGAGAAAGATTGAGAGAGAGAGAGACTGAGAGAGAAAGAGGAAGAGAGAGTAAGAAAGAAAAAGGGAGATGAATTGAGTTCGCTCTCCCCAAAATACCTCCCGAATTTTTTTGCTGCTTTCTTCCCCCACTTTTGTTTTACTTGTATTCATCTAGTGCGTTCGTAATTACTAAATTTTCCGTTTTTAAATATTAAATTTTTAGATTTTAGATTTTAGGTTTTTTAGATTTTAGATTTTTTTAGAAATATATACAGAAAGACAAATTTCCACATCACAGATCACAAATTTAGACATTTTTCTTTCTCTGGGTATTTTAACTTTATTTTCTTTTGTTTCTTTCAGACGTTTTCACTCCAGCGTAGCTAATGCACTTTCACATACGAGGGACATACGATAAGTTTCTAGACTTTTTTCGTATGAGCATTTAAAATTGCCGTAGACACTTGAAAATTCAGTATGTTATTGAAATACATCACATGAGATGACTGATCAATTTTTATGATTTCAGATTCAAACGAACAGCAAGAACAGCAATCGGAATATTCACCATACAAAAGCCGGATTGTCACAGCTGGTGAATTTGAAAAATGCAATCTGGACGTGAGGACACTTTAGAAGAACGATATGCAATAAAATTCTGTTTTAAACTTGGAAAAAATGCTACAGAAACGTATGGAGTGCTTCAGACTGCTTTTGGAGCATCTTGCATGAATCGAGCATAAGTTTTTGAGTGGCATAAGATATTCAAATAGCACTAATACCTTGGGAAAAGTATGATTCCAATTATTCTCCCTCCAGCTATAGGTAAATAGTAGGGCAGACTGATTTTTTTCAGCCTTTGTAAGGCATCTAGTCTAGGAGAAGGAAAAATGTGTATTCAAACTTGTTATAATCCGCTTAAAAATTGACCTTGTGTCATATCCTGCCCGAGAGGAGGGGTTGGTAAATATGATATGATAAGAGATTCAAGGAAGGCAGACAGTCTGTGAGGGATGATGAGAGGTGTGGGAGGAGTAAGGAAGTCAATACACCAGAGTTGATTGATCAAAGGGTGAGGGTTACTATGTTGAGGTTTTAAGGAAGTTCAGGAAGAGATTCCTAGGGAAAAGGACAGCACTCGTCCAATCGGGTTAGTTGCATTTCCACTAGGACAATACAACAGTCCACAACTCAATCCTTGTCAAAGACTATTTGACCAAGATGGACATCAAGACAGTTCCTCACCATATCTATAGTCCAGACCTCGCTCCCTGTGACTTTTGGTTATTCCCTAAGCTCAGAGTTTGTCGTTATGAGACAATTGAGGAGAAAAAAGTGGCTCTGACGAAAGTCATTGACACGCTCACGCAAGAGGACATCCATAGGGCCTTCCAGAATTTGTTTCAACAGTACAATAACTGCATTGCAGCCGGAGGAGATTACTTCGAAGTGGACTAGAGTTTCATGTGTGTACTATCGATAAAAGATCCTACACGAAAAAAGTCTGGAAACTTATCGTACGCACCTCGGAAGTTTGAGTAACAGCAAGTCTCCTCATATCTCCTAGACCCTTCTCAATATCCAGGCCGGTATTGATAATTTGTAGTTGAGATGGTCTCTAATCGTTTTCTGATTTTTAAGTCTTCTACTCACTTCATCAAGACTTTGGGGTTTGTTCAGAGCTCACAAATTACAACTGATATCACGGTCGTCTTCTTGTTGTATAGTTTTCTTTAATTCTCTAGCAACTTTTGGGTATTACTCTCTCTTTTCGCTTTTTTAAAGTTATTTTGTTGTCCACTATTTGTCTGATTGTATTTTATTGTTGACTATCAAAAGGTCTTGTCGTTAGGCCAAGTTTAGTTGATCTGTTAGTATCTCAAAATCCCAGATAATTTTGAGCGTCGGATTCTATGTTGTGTATACACCACTTGTTTGTATGGCCTGATTCTTGAGCAAGCGATGCAGTCTCCATCTCCACGTTGAAGGTGATCTACGGTTTATGGTAAATGAGGGTCTGTCCTTTATCTACTTGAATAATAGCATTTCTTAAAGCCGATGTAGAGGGAGACTGAAATGCATTACTTTAATGAAAGGTCAGTAAAGTAACGTTGGCGACCGTAGTCGAGGATGAATAGAAGGCTCCTTTTTCAATAGCTTCAACACCGAGGTGTAGTGGAGGGCGCTTCTCCTTTCCCTGGATTGCTCCACTTTACCCTTGATACGTACCTTATATTGCTGAGTATAAAGCAAGGAGGTACCAAGTACCATTTTAAAAGTCTTTGGTATAACGCGACCAGGGATTGAACCCTGGTCTTCCGAACCATTGGCGAACACTCTACCCACTAGGCCAATGAGACGGTAATTTTTTATAAATATGTCTACTATTTCCTTTTCCTGATATGAACACCTTGTCATCTTCATGTCATCTTTGTTTCCGTCAACTTTCGACGAGACACATTTATGTAACTCTTAATCTCTCAGATGTTCTTGAAATTTTTAATTTAAAGTTTGAAATCTAAATAAATTTATGTTTATATCTGAGAAATATATACATCAAAGTTGCATTGTCTAGACGAATCAGTAATAGCTTTCGATACATTTCATCATCATCATTATGTCGCGCCATCAGCATGGATATCCCTGACTCTCTCTCACCAAACCTCCCTCTCGTCCATTGTTTCCGGCAGGTGTTCAAGGCTACATACTGTATCGGCACTGAGCTGCTATATGTAGGTTCAGGCTTGTCGTCCAACCTTTGCTACTCCATTTGGAGGCGTCCACAGGAGTTCATCACTCATTAGCTCGTCCCTACTTCTTCCGCATATCTGGTTCGTCTAATTTTGATAGTTTTCGTGATGGGTGGTAGGTGTCCGAAGAGATGTTGCTTTGTGGGGTGTTGCCTCCTGGACTTGTTAAAAATTGCTCGCAGCATTTTAGTGTAGTTTCTGTCTAGCTTTTTTCCAATACGTTTAGTTAGCATCCATTTAGCGCATTCATATAGCGATATCGACACGACCGCTGCTTGAAAGAAACTGCGTTTCACCTTTGCAAAACACAGGATTATGAAAGTACAACATTCTCTAAACTCAAAAACAGTGTGGCTTTTTTATTGTTTCTTGAACAGGATATATAAAATGCCTCTGGTCGTATGAAATTTCAATATGCACAAATTATATTCATATAAGAGCATTCGTAGGGAAAGTGACAATTTTTGATTGTTCAACGTTTTAATTAAATATATACAGGAAACCTGACTCGTATTTCAAAATAACATCTAGCTGTAAATGGATTCATGACTGAAATCAATAGACTAGTTTAGAAGCCTCGATAGAATTCTGTCATCTACTGAAAGCGATGTCAACACACACTAGGTAAAATATAGTCTCTTCTTGACAGGCTAAAGATCATGTGGAAATCTGATCTCTTATCAAACAGAAATTCTTCAAATGAATGGTAGTGTCAGTATTACTGAATGGTCGCACTACTTGGACTCTAGTCAAAAACAGTGACTAAAAGCTTATAGAGAACTCTCCAAGGACGCTACGAAGAGTTTTCAACAAATCCTACAAGAACCACCATAAAAAAACAAAATATTATATGGGTATTTACCTTTAATCTCGTATACCATCCGTGTTGATTGTTGTTTTATGGCATATTAACCTCTCTATGCCAAATCACACACACACGCACACACACACACACACACACACACATATATTTATATATATATAATTTGTAATGTTGCATATTGACCTCCGACCCGGTCAAGCTGTCAAATGAGAAATGCACCTGTTTAAATAACAGGTGCATCCGGTCGAAGAGATCAGGTGATGACCTTGACTGTCGAGGGTTTGAATTGAGTGCGAATTGTGACACTCGCAGGAAGTAGGTGGACATCAAATTGTTATATAAACCCGGCGACAGGAAGTTCAGGTCAGTTGGAGAGAAGATGCTGGAATGAGAACCATATCCCAGCAGAGACTGGGCCTCCGGTTGAACAGCCTAGGAGAACGGGAAAGAAAGGCTGTGATGGCCAGAGACTTGGGTGGGGGGTCAATATGTTGCAGTTCTGTTCGGTCTCCAACTCCCTCTTACCCACAAGCCTTTCAATAAAGTGAGAGGTATATTTTTCTAAAGAACAGTGTATGCTCGTCGTTATTGCGTCGTTATGTTTCTGCATGCATATGTGTATGTATAGTTGTTCATGGCTATTCAACAGTAAGCAAATAACTTTTAGGAAAATTTATTTTCATTTGCACAGAGTTAAATGGTTTTTTGTATTACTATTAAACACTAATATATTTAGTATTAGTCATTTGTTTGCACAGAGCCAAATACTTTTCTGCATTGCTATTCAACTGTATCTATTTTATCCAATACTAACGATTTACTTGTACACATTTCGATGTTTTAAAGTATTTTCACTCAAAATTACCACTTCTATTTATCAATTATTTTTATATAATTGAACAATTTGCACTTACCTATATGGTTTCATATATCTAATAAACATTCTAAGATGATTGATCAGTTCTAGATATAATTATAATCAGAGTTGACTTGAGTGCAGTGGTAATGAAAAGGCACTCTTCATTCCCAAACTAGCCTCACAACAAGATACAGTTTAACGTCATAGATAGGGCAATCACATTCTTGCATTTTCCCAAAGAATCTTTCTCTCAGGAACCGCCTTCAATGTTTTGGTTTTTGACACTTGAGCCATTTGTAAAATACTGTCAGGACAAACAAGTAAGCTCTAGGAGTTGACATGACCGCTTATTGATTGAATCAGACCTCTCCGACCATCCGTCTAGTGCAGTGAGTTTCAAGGCAGAGAGTTGTGAGTTATATGACCATTTCGGTTGTTGCACTGCAGACTTCTTTACTATTAGGATCTCGTTCTCAAGCATTATATGACACCACCCACAGCAAAAGTTGCCCTCCTTGGGGGAAGGTTTGAACTTCTCAGTAGAAATGCAGTTGGCATATTCTATAGGGTGGGTAAATAATCCACAGAGGAGAATGACACCTCGGGTATTGCAAGAGAAGTATGGACGTACTCAATAGCGAACTTCGTCTATGCATATCCGTACGTTGTCACACCAGTGTTCGCCGATCATCACAATCTTGCAATCACCGATCTACACAAACACTTGATGCCGTCTTGACGTCTTGCCAAATTCGATGGCTGATTGAGATGGGTAGCTAGAGAGACTGAAAGGAATCCGTGCTGTTGATATGCCTGGATGATGATGATGATGATGATGATGATAAATTCCTTCCATGAACCTGATAAAATGTAGAATTGTAGTACTAAGCTCACGTCTGCTCGGGATTACATGATCGTCGGCATGAACAAAAGTAATTTCGACTCTTTTAAGTTTCAATGAAACGGATCAATATGTAATTTAAGTGGGAGGTCTTTTGTTGATTTTGTTTTTTAATTTGTTGTTTTTCTTTATCTGTTTTTTTTTCTTTCTTTTTTACTTTCATTTTTGTAATTCGTATGCTAAATGTTTGTTTGGTGACTTACGTTGGGACGTGATAAAGAGTCAAACATATTTTACGAACAAAAACAGCTGTCAAATAAATTTACCATAACTTACGGATTTTTATTTAGCTTCCTATAAAAAGTACATTTACAAAGTGAGAATTTCGTTGAGAATAGCATTGTCTACGATAAAGCAAAACTACAGAAAGCATTAACAACCTCCACATACAGTAGAATATTTTATGGCATATACGATTTTATCTCATTCTACAATGCAAGAAAGGGACCAGCAGAATGGTCTGGATTTAAAATTACCTAATCCTGGGCAGTAGGAGTGGGCGCTGATCAGCTAGGAACTATGTGCTTGAACAGCGACAGTCATGCTACCGTGGTACAAAAAGGGGAACTTCGTGTATCTGTGATTAAAGAAAAATCATCGCACTCTCCACGGCAACTCTTCTTGCTAGAGAGTGACGTCACATGGCTGACTTGTGCACGTGATCTATCCCATTTCAATTACTTCATCGGGGCAATATGACGAATCAAGTCTATACTCATAAACGGCAGACGACCCATAAAGTGAAAACATTTATTCATCGCACAATTGCAGGAAATTCATCGTCAATGATTACGTGAACACAGCAAAACCTCGGCCTAGAAATTCAAAAATATAAAACAATTGAACATAATCACTTAGACGATATAAAATATATTGATTATTTCTTCTATTCATTTTTTTTAATTTACTTTCCAAATCCAAGAAATCATTCATATGCATAGAAATGCTTTTGTGTAAGCCGATTATACAAAAAAGATACCCTACCAAACCACACACATACACACTCACACAAAGAGACACGGAGGTAAACAAATACACACACACACACACACACACACACACACATATATATATATGTGTGTGTGTGTGTGTGTGTGTGTTACCATATCATAGATATATATATATATGGAAGTAAATAATGGAGTAAAATCCATCAATACAGAAAAAATGGATTGAACAAATGGAATATATAAAGTTTATTTAATATCCCAACAAATCATATGACCTAATTTTAAAAACAAACGATGATTAAATAAACGGCCAAATCTCTCCCGATATATAAATTTTCCTGAATGATTTTCGATGAATTTTTTAAAAGATCCACCATTGATTTAACACCCAGTCTGGATGAGGGTTCATCAAAACCGATACACATTAGTATTCACTTAATTTCTCAATATACCACTCCTTCTGTTTGGATTCCCTTGTTATTGATTTTTCTCTCTATATATATATACATGCTGCCTTCAATAAGTTTCTAGACTTTTTGTACAGGCATTTATGATTGTGGTAGATTCTTGAAAATTCAGTATGTTATTGCTATACAGTTTATAACATGACTAACCAATTTTTATGATTTCAGGTTCAAATGAACAGCTACATTAGCAATTGGAATACACCTTACTAAAGCCTAATTGTCACAGCTGGTGAATTTCAAAAATGCAATCTGGACGTGAGGACACTTTAGAAGAACGATATGCAATAAAATTATGTTTTAAACTTGGAAAAATGCCACAGAAATGTAGATAGTTTTGGGGGCATATTGCATGAATCGAGCATCAGTTTTTGAGTGGCATAAGAGATTCAAGGAAGGTAGGCAGTCTGTGAGGGATGATGAGAGGTGTGGGAGGAGTAAGGAAGACAATGCACCAGAGTTGACTGGCCAAAGGATTAGGGTTAGGGTTACAATGTTGAGGTTTTAAAGGAGTTCCAGGAAGAGATTCCGTTGAAAGAGTGTTATGTTTTGACCTTTTGACCCGGCCAAAAATGCCATTCAAGGTGGTGCACCGGAAGGAAGTGACACATCCCGGTCCCTGGAAATCGGAAGAGGTTGCGTAGGCGTTGAGGCGTGTCTATATTACTGCGTGGGAGTTTGAAGGTAATATAAGGCCGACGAATTGAGGACAGTGGGAGATAGGCGAGAAGGAGGGCAAGCAGTACAGTGGAAGATGGAGGTAGACGCGGTGTAGTAGGGAAAGCCAGCACACAGAAGAGTTTACTCCTGGGTCCGGTTGAGCAGCCATGAAAGACGAGAAAGACACAACGCTGACGGCCATAACTTTGGGGTCAAAATATTTCAGTAATGTTCGGTCTCCAGCTCTCTCTAACACGCAAACTTGGAACAACCCTTTCGAAACTTACAAATAAAGATGAGAGGTAAAATATTTTATAAAGAAGTCTTCCTGCGTCTTTATCCGGCGTCTGTCTTTGTCACTGCGTCTTTATCATCGTGCGTCTGTCTATTATTGTGTCGTTGTGATGCTGCATGAACATGCATATGTGTATATCATCATCATCATCATCATCTAGTGCTGGCAGCACGGATATCCCTGACCCTCTCTCGCCACTCCTCCTTATCGTTCATCGCCCTAGGTAGGTCTTCAGGACAACAACCTGTATCCTCACATAGCTGCTGAATGTACGTTCGAGCTGGTCGTCCTGCTTTTGCACGGCCATGTGTGGGGATCCATAAGAGTACATCTCTTATGAGTTCATCTCTGCTTCTCCAGCAGTGTCCTGCATGTCTGGTTCGTCTAACTTGAATAGTTTTCGTGATAGGGGGCAGGTGGCCGTATAGTTGGTGTCTTGTGGGGTGTTGCTGCCAGGACTTGTTCAGGATTGCACGCAGCATTCTTGTGTAATTGCCATCTAGTTTCTTCTCCAGCCGTTTCGTTAGCGTCCATGTAGTGCATCCATATAGCAGTATCGATGTGACCGCTGCCTGGAAGAAACTGCGTTTCATTTTATCGGTTAGGTCTGATTTCCATATAATCGATAGCCTATTGATAGCTGTCCATGCTTTCGTTAACCTCGTTTCGATGTCCTTTTCGGTTGATTCGACGCTGCTTCCTAGGTACGTGAATTTGTCTACAAGTTTAAGTGGGGTTCCTTCTAGAGTGGAGATGTCCCCCGTTTGGTTATAGCACATATATTCCGTTTTGTGTGCATTAACATGGAGGCCTATGCTTGCTGCTGCTCGTTCCAAACTATGCAGAAGTGTTTCGGCTTGGTTGGGTGTATTTGCCAGTATCGCTATGTCATCGGCGTAGTCGGCGTCGGTAATTGTTGTTGCGGGGTATCTTCTGCTTCTTCTCTTCGTCAGTTCGAAGCCATTCTCTTTGATTTTGTCAATCGATGTTCTAAGTACGTAGTCTAGACAAATGATAAAGAGGTACGGGGCCAGTGTGTCCCCTTGTAGTACTCCTGCTACCATGTCAAAGTATTCTGTGTCTCCATCCGGTGATCGTACTTTTACTTTAGTGTTTCTATAGAGAATTGTTATTGCCGCTACGGTTTCTTTAGGTATGCCGTACGCTAGTTGGATTTGTTCCATCTTTCCTCTGTGAATGGAGTCGAAAGCCTTGGTAAAGTCGACAAATATTAATGTCGCTTGTAGGTTCTTTGCCCGTACACCTTCAAGGATTCTGCGGATGGTTAATATTTGTGAGGTCGTGGATCTATTTCTTCGGAAGCCATTTTGGTTTTTTCTAAGTATGTTGTCGATTTTGGGTTCTATTCGGTTTCGTAGTAGGGCATTGTAGATTTTGGCAGCTATGGATGTAAGTGTTATGCCTCGGTAGTTTTTGGCTAATCCGAGGTCCCCCTTTTTAGGGAAGGGGGGTATGCATCCCTTCATCCATCTATCTATCGGATTTTGATTGTATACTGCGTTGCAGTGTCGGAGCAGTATGTCGTCGAATTGTCTGGTCTTCCATACTTCCGGGAGAATTTCGTCCAGCCCTGCAGCTTTCCTTTTTTTAATTTTTCTGAGAACCGAGTCGAGTTCTTCTTGTGTGAACGGTCCTAGTTTAATGTCTAATTGTTTGCTAATTATTCTGGTGATTGGTTCATGCATTATAAGCATATTTATTATGTGAGTATATAACAAGAGGGCATCACTCTTCAAATCAGCTCAGTGGCATTTCTACCTGGACAATACACCAGTCCACAACTCCATCCTTGTCACAGAATATTTGACAAAGAAGGGCATCAAGACAGTTCTTCACCGTCCCTATAGTCCAGACCTTGCTTCCTGTGACTTTTAGTTATTCCCTAAGCTCAGTGGCTGTCGTTATGAGACAATTGAAGAGATGAAAGAGGTTGTGACGAAGTTCACAGAAGTTGTTGGAACGGTACAACAAGTGCATTACAGCCGGAAGAGATCACTCTGAAGGGGACTAGAATTCATGTGTACTATCAATAAAAGTGCCCATACGAAAATAGTCTGGAAACTTATTTAATGATCCTTGTATGTGTAAAATTAAGTTGACTGACCTTAGTCGAGGGCGACCCAAAAGCTACTGTTTCATTAGATACTTCATCGAGGTGTCGGGAAGAGTGCTACGCACTTTCCAGGATTGCTCCACGTACTCAAACTATTTGTGAAATCTCTTACCATCATGTTACACTGATACATAGACAATATTTATCAATTTGTCTTTCTGTCTCCCTCCCTCTCTCTCTCTATATATATATATATATATGGAAGAAAAATTCTACACACCATCATCTTCGTAATGTAAATTTATTGCGGCTGGCAGCTGTCTTCTTCAGATAGAGGTCGCAAAATTAATAGTGATTGTACTCAGTTATTACTCGTTAAAAAAAAACAACAAATGAGGGGGAAGGATCAAAAGGAACTGGGTTTGACATTGATGCCAATCTAATGTCTTAAAATCATCTTCGCGTATTTTTTTACTCTTATGGACTGGTTATTTTAATTAGCAGGTAATATCATTTTACTTATTTAACATTTTCTTATTGAAGACAATATCTGTCTATTCTTTCTTTTAGTTATTTATACATTTATCAGATTTTATTAAAAGGGTTATTTACGGGTTAGTTTTCCTTTCTAAAACACATTTAAGATGTATTGATGTATTGCTATCATAAAATTTAACTCGGAATCCTGCAGATTGCATTGGTATTACATCCTACTATTATTTTTTAAATAAGTCCTTGATAATTCTCAAACTACAGAAGTCATTTTTTACCCTTATTCTAATTTTATTATTAATCTTTTTGCTATAATTATTATTCACTCATTATGACTTTTTCACATCAGTGTTAGCCGATGGTTTTTCACGGGAGTCTGTGTGACAGCAAGTCTCGTGAAGACTACAGGACTCTTCTCAGTATTCTGGCAATTCTCAATACTGCTGTCGTTTGGATGGTTTCCACCCGTACGCAAACTTCCAACTACTCCAGTCCCTTTAATAATCCTTTAGATACTGTTCCAATTGCAATAATTACAATTGGTATAATTGTCACCTGTATGTTCCATAGTTTTTTCAATTCCCTAACAAGGTCGAGATACGTATCCTTCTTTTCACATTCTTTCAGTTTTATTCTGTGGTCAGCCGGGACAGCAAAGTCGGCTATTTGGCAAATTATCTTAATTTTTGTTGATTATTATTAAGTCTGGTCTTCTGGGCGAGATTAGGTGAAACATGTGTATGTCAAAGTCCCATACGAGTTTATGCGTGTCAATTTCTAGGACAGGTGTTGGGTTGTGCATATATCATTTGTTTGATTGGTCAAATTTAAATTGTTTGCACATCTCCCAGTGGATCATCTTGCCGACCAAATCATGTGTACTCTTATATTCCTTCTGCGCTAATTTGCTGCATTCGCTTAATACGTGATTGATGGTTTCATCTGTGTCACCACATAGCCTGCCTTTGCTATTTTTTTTAGACTTATCTATTCTCGCTTTGATATGATTGGTTCTTATGGCGTTGTCTTGTGCTGCTAGTAGGAGAGATTCTGTTTCTCTCTTAAAGTTTCCTTTTCTTAGCCATCCCCAGGTTTTGTCGTGTGAGATCTTGTTTATTAGAGGTTTAAACCACCCTTAGAGTTGTTTTTCTTTGTTTTTCTCATTAGTGTCATCTGATGGTTTTTCACTGGAGTTTGAGAGAGAGCCAGTCTTTTCAAGTCTCCAGGACTCTTCTCAGTATTCTGGCCGTCTTCAACAATGCTTTCCTTTGGACGGTCTCCACTCGTCTGCCAGCTTCCGAGTTCTCCAGACACTTTAATAATCTTTTAGTTACTGTGGCAAAAGCACCAATCACAAATGGTACAATCGTCACCCTCATGTTCCACAGCTTTTTCAAGATCGAGGTACTTATCCTTCTTTTCTCATTCTTTCAGTTTTATTCTGAAGTCAGCCTGGACAGCAAAGTCAACAATTTTGCTAATTATCTTATTTTTTGTTGATTATTATAAGATCTGGTCTTCCGGCCGAGATTAGGTGATCCGTGGGTTTGTCAAAGTCCCATAGGTGTTTATGTGTGTCATTTTAAAGGACAGGTGCTGGATTATGCATATATTATTATTATTATTATTTTACAGTTATTATTATAATTATTATTATTTACGCCTTACGAGTTTTTCACACCCGTGTTAGCTAATGGTTTTTCACTGCTATTTGAGTGCGAGCAAGTCTCCTCAAGTCTCCAGGAGTCGTCTCAGGATTCTGGCCGTTCTTAGCAATGCTGTTGTTTGGATAGTCTCTACCCGTCCGTCAACTTCCAAGTCTTCCAGGCCTTTTAATAATCCTTTAGTTATTGTGCCTAACGCACCAATCTCAATTGGCACAATCGTTACTTTCATGTTCCACATCTTTTTCAATTCACTGGCAAGGTCGAGGTACTTATCTTTCTTTTCACTTTCCTTTAGATTTATGCCATGATCCGCCGGGACAGCGAAGTCGACAATTTTACAAATTCCCTTTTTTTTTTGTTGATTATTATGAGGTCTTGTCTTGTGTCCGGGATTAGGTGATCCGTTTGTATGTTAAAGTCCCATAGGAGTTTATGTGACTCATTTTCTAGAACAGGTACTGGGTTGTGCATAGACCATTTGTTTGTAAGGTCGAATTGAAATTTTCTACACATTTCCCTGTGGTCCACTTTGCCGACACAGCTCTGTCTCGCCTTATACTCCTTCTGTGGTAATTTGCTGCATTAGCTTATAATGTGATTGATCGTTTTGTCTCTGTCACCGCATAGCCTACATTTACTGTTTTGTTGCGTCTTATCTATCCTCGCTTTGATATGATTGGTTCTTATGGCATTGTCATCATCATCATCATCATATCGTGCTGGCAGCACGGATATCCCTGACCCTCTCTCGCCACTCCTCCCTATCGTTCATCGCCCTAGGTAGGTCTTCAGGACAACAACCTGTATCCTCACATAGCTGCTGAATGTACGTTCGTGCTGGTCGTCCTGCTTTTGCGCGGCCGTGTGTGGGGATCCATAAGAGTACATCTCTTATGAGTTCATCTCTGCTTCTCCAGCAATGTCCTGCATGTCTGGTTCGCCTAACTTGAATAGATTTCGTGATAGGGGGCAGGTGTCCGTACAGTTGGTGTCTTGTGGGGTGTTGCTGCCAGGACTTGTTGAGGATTGCACGCAGCATTCTTGTGTAATTGCCATCTAGTTTCTTCTCCAGCCGTTTTGTTAGCGTCCATGTAGTGCATCCATATAGCAGTATCGATGTGACCGCTGCCTGGAAGAAACTGCGTTTCATTTTATCGGTTAGGTCTGATTTCCATATAGTCGATAGCCTATTGATAGCTGTCCATGCTTTCGTTAACCTCGTTTCGATGTCCTTTTCGGTTGATTCGACGCTGCTTCCTAGGTACGTGAATTTGTCTACTAGTTTAAGAGGGGTTCCTTCTAGAGTGGAGATGTCCCCTGTTTGGTTATAGCACATATATTCCGTTTTGTGTGCATTAACATGGAGGCCTATGCTTGCTGCTGCTCGTTCCAGGCTATGCAGAAGTGTTTCGGCTTGGTCAGGTGTATTTGCCAGTATCGCTATGTCATCGGCGTCGGTAATTGTTGTTGCGGGATATCTTCTGCTTCTTTTCTTCGTCAGTTCGAAGCCATTCTCTTTGATTTTGTCAATCGATGTTCTAAGTACGTAGTCTAGACAAATGATAAAGAGATACGGAGCCAGCGTGTCCCCTTGTAGTACTCCTGCTACAATGTCGAAGTATTCTGTGTCTCCATCTGGTGATCGTACTTTTACTTTAGTGTTTCTATAGAGAATCGTTATTGCCGCTACGGTTTCTTTAGGTATGCCGTACGCTAGTAGGATTTGTTCCATCTTTCCTCTGTGAATGGAGTCGAAAGCCTTGGTAAAGTCGACAAATATTAATGTCGCTTGTAGGTTCTTTGCCCGTACACCCTCAAGGATTCTGCGGATGGTTAGTATTTGTGAGGTCGTAGATCTATTTCTTCGGAAGCCATTTTGGTTTTTTCTAAGTATGTTGTCGATTTTGGGTTCTATGCGGTTTCGTAGTAGGGCATTGTAGATTTTGGCAGCTATGGATGTAAGTGTTATGCCTCGGTAGTTTTTGGCTAATCCGAGGTCTCCCTTTTTAGGGAAGGGGAGTATGCATCCCTTCGTCCATCTATCTATCGGATTTTGATTGTATACTGCGTTGCAGTGTCGGAGCAGTATGTCGTCGAATTGTCTGGTCTTCCATACTTCCGGGGGAATTTCGTCCAGTCCTGCAGCTTTCCTATTTTTAATTTTTCTGAGAACCGAGTCGAGTTCTCCTTGTGTGAACGGTCCAAGTTTAATGTCTAATTGTTTGCTAATTATTCTGGTGATTGGTTCATGCGTTATTTTTGGTGGGTTTCCAAGTAAGTTTTCGAAGTGCTGTTTCCACAGTTTTATTCTTTCTTGTTGGTTTGCTGCTTTAAGTTTTGCTTTGGTTGTGTTCTTTCTTCTGCTCACTTCGTTTATTGTTTGCCAGGCAATTCTAGATTGTCTATCTTCTACCGAGTCTCTGATCTTATCTATCTGATTTTGAATGTATTCTGTCTGTTCCTTTATATATATGCCTGCTAATTGATATTGTGCCGTTTTTAGTTTTAAGGCATTTGTGTTTGTTGGGTTTTTTCGATAGTTTTTGGAGGCTGTTTTCACTAGTGCACGTTTTTCTCTCACCGCTAAGGTTTCCCATGGGACTCTATATTTAGTTTTAATTTTTGTTGGAATGCATTTTGCTGCTGCCTCAAGGTGTGCATTGACAAAATTTTCGTATTCGTCGTTTGGTGTACTTTTTTCCGTCTTTTCTTGTAGTGTTTCGAATCTGTTTCTCAATTCTAATACGTATTTATCTCTGACATCTTTGTTGTTTAATAGGGCCCAGTCATAGTGTTTGGTGGTCGCTGTTCGTTCCATTTCTCTTTTAAGGTTTCCTTTTCTTAGCCAGGTCCAGCTTTTCTGGTTTGATATGTTGTTTATTAGACGTTTAAAGCGGCCATAGAGTTGCTTTCCTTCCCAATTTTTTTCCTAGTTGTTGTCACTCTTTCTTCTATCGTGTTGTCGGTATCGTTTCTGATGGTTGTAATTAGGCCTCGTTCGTGTTTTTCTATGTAGTCTTCGAGTCGTTGTATGGATGCGTCAACGATGTCTTCGATGCTGGCAAGTCCTCTTTCTCCCTCTTTTCTAAATTTATATAGTCTGTCAACGCCGTCTCTGGGATGTAATGCACTTGAGAAAGGGTCCCGAATATCTGACTAGGGGCACAGCCCAAGTATTTATTCCTTTGATGAGATTTTTGCTGGAGAGTTTTGTCATTATTATTATTAATTGGTATTTGATGTACATCCATTTAATGTATTTTTTCTTTTTTCCCTTTTTCTTTCGCTTTCTCTCTGAGTTGAATATTTCATTGACATATTTTAAAAGAGTTTGTATCTATATGCTTGTGGATGTGAGTTTTTGCGTTAATATCGCTTCTGTGTGCGTAAATATAGCTCCTGCGTGCGTGCGTAAGTAAAGTTAGAGTATGTTTAATATAGGTTAACATTTATCTTTGAATTTCTTTTTTTTTTTTTTTTTTTGGTTATAATGAGGAATCATCAGTCTGATATATCGGCATTATTTTAAAGATTCCTTCGCTGCATTCGTAATTGTTCTTTGAATTATTGCTATCTATTTTCTTATAATATTGATGTTACTTTTATGTAAATAAACCCTATTGTTTGGAGCCAGAAGGGAACCAATGCATACTTCTTTTTACGTAGCAACATTCGATTAACTAGACCACGTTTAAATTGCGGCATAGACTTTTAATAACTGTGAATGTTATTTGGGAGTGTTCGAAAGCATATGATTTTTCTTTTATGATTATATTACATACTCTGCATATTTCATCTTTTGCAATTTTCATAGTTTCTGCAAAAAAGTTTAAATCACAGCAACACATGGTATTAAGCTCAGTACATTTTCAAATACTGGTGGTCAACAAATTCAACAAATTTACATTCATTTTACAATTTACAGTATATATATATATATATATATATATATATATATATATATATATATAAAGTTCATTTTTTTGCTTCGGGTCTCTTTGTGTGTATGTATTCTTCTTTGGAGTATCTTTCTGTGAATTCAGCGTGCATTTATATGCACCCGAGTTTGGAATAAAAATATGCATATTTCTCAAAAAATACGTACATTTGGTTAAGTATTAAACGTGGGTTATGTATGTGGTGATTTCGTTTTGTTATTCTTCATATCTCCCCATCTTTAATATTTCCTTGATAAAAAATTACTTTTTTGAAAAAAAGCTTGAAAAGAAATCTCAGGAAATAAATTCGGCTTTGTAGTTGCCTTGTGCCTTTGAAGGACGTAAAAGGAAAAACAATAAAACCCGCAGGAGAAACTGAAAGATTCAAATATGCCACATAAAAACCAAAAAATAAAAGTAATAAAAACACAAAATAACTTAACTGCACATGGAACAAAAGGACCGAAGACAAGTAGAGCTTCTCAATTCTTTTGACCTTTTCTATATTTACGTAATTTTCAATATTACGGCCACTGGGAAAACATTTTTCTATGATGTTCCGAGAAGAAAACAGTGTCTGATGTGAATTTTTTACTTGAGGGATCGATTCAGTCAAAGAAAAGAATAAGGAAAGTATATAGATATTGCCAATGAAGCATATTTAGTCTGAAAGTTTGGAATTTTTCTACTTGAAATTATATTATATAGAAGAAAAAATGTCTTCTATTATTCTTAATAGATTATAGGTCGAATGTGGAGAATGATTTTGTTTAATATGTTTTGACATTTTTGAAAACAGAATTTGCACTTTATTTCTTTGATATCGTTATTTTCCGAAAAAAAAGTGTCGGTTATTTTCACTTCAATGCCTGCACTTTTCGATGTATTATTCTGAAAGAATAAAGATTTATGATTTATACTGTTCGTTACTTAAAGCATAGTATAAAAGCTGAAATACATATCTACATATAACAAGACGCCCAGCACTGTCAAGCCTAAAGTAAACCGACTGCACCCTTTAGAGAGACCATGCGTTCAGTCGTGAGGATCCTGTTCTGGAGCTCAGGGGAGAGGATTATTCTTCTTCATAGCCAAGATTCCTTGGTTCGCCTACAGTTCAAAGGTATTTGTTCAAATATGACCGCATACAAACCATTTGTCTGAATAACACCCCCTTGAAGTATGCTAAGTGATTGATTGATTTTAACGACAAGCTAAACCACCAAGGGTTATTTTAGGCATATAGTTTAGAAAAGTGCGTTCATTGTACGTTTATATCTAGATTTAGTATTTCTTTTGCGTGAGTTTGTTTATTATTCACCCAGTCATTTCGAATAAAGATATTTTAAACAGATCTATTTGATCAACGAATTGGACTCTAAGAGATCATATTCCGAAGAACTGAAGACCTAGAGCCTCTCTCTCAGATTCTGTTTAGTGTCACACCCAAAACACAGTATACTACTAAGGGTTATTATTTTTACTATTTGTTACTTGAAGCAATATAACACCTTGAATATTATTACTATAAGATAGAAATGTTTGAAACCATACTAATGCTTGCAGACAAATGATTATTAAACTTTTGTAATATTTACTTTAAACAATGTAATTGTTTAAAATTCATTTGTATCAAATTGAATACTACATATCACGTAACTGTGTGCAAACAAATAATCATAGAAAAAATGAAATAAAAAGAAATTAAAATACAGCTTCATTATCATCATCATCATCAGGTTCAATCATTATCATCATCATCATCATCATCATCAGCAGCAGCAGCAGCAGCATCAAATCATGCTGACAGCACGGAATTCTTTGACTCTTTCTCTCTTTCTCTCTCTCTCTCGCTCTCTCTCTCTCTCTCTCTCTATGACACACACACACACACACACACACACACACACACACACACGCGTACGTGCTATCCATCCATCGCTACTAAATGGTCTTCTAAGTTGTATCCAATGTCTGTATAGATATGATACATGTAAGTACTTGCTTGTCAGACAAAATTTGCACGTCCATGTACGTGACTGTGCAAGAGAATCTCGCTTATAAGTTCCTCCATGCTTCTTCAGATTTGTACGCCTGAATTCAGTGGTTTATGAGATCGAAGAGAGATGGCCGTATACCTGCTGTTTTGTCGGGTGTTGCTTCCAGCATTTGTCCTAAACAGTATGCAACATTGTTGTGTAGTTACCACATAGTTTTTTTCTGAGTACGTTCTGGTAGTGTCCATGGAATGCATCCGTTGAATACTATGGACACTGGTACAGCTCGGTAGAAATTGTTTTAATTTATCCGATAGAATAGATTTCTATGGGATATATAGCTTATCAATAGCATTCCATGCATTTGCTAGCTGTATGTTGACATCACTTTGGTTAGACCAGGTATTGTTATCGAGGTATTCGGACTGGTATACTAAATTTAGAGGCTTGTCACTTTAATTGAAGATGTTCCTTTTTTGTTTATAACCCACGTACTCAGTTTTATTTATTTTCGCGTAGAGGCGAATATCTCCTGTTGCTAGGTTATGCAGAAGGGATTTTGCTTGGATGATATTATTTGCAAGAAGTGCTAGATCGTCTACTTTGTCTGCATCGGTCATTGTCTCTGTGGGACATTGTATATTACTGACATTTTTTAATGTGAAACCATTGTCTTTTATCAGATCTTTGGATGTTTGAAATACGTAAAAGTGGCTGAATAAAAAAGATAGTGCTCATATATCGACTTGCAAGTCTCCAGTGGCTATTTCGAAGAAGTCTGTGTCTCAATCTCGAGAGTGAATCATGGCCTTTGGGCAATTATAAAGCACCCCGTTTACAATTTATAGTAAACCCATATGCAAGCTGTCTTTGCCCCAGTTTTTCTCCTTATATGGAATCGACTCTATTGGAGTAATGTACCTACAGTCACGTTGCGTAGAAGTTATTCACTCTTACTCTTTCGATGATTCCGATCATATTCACAATCTGTGAGGTCATGTAGCTATTCATTCGAACGCTGTTGTAGTTTTTCCAGATAGTTTTGTTGATTTCGTGTCGAATACTATTGGAATACAGAGCTTTATAAACCTTTGCAGTTATAGAATCGTCTGTAGTTATTTATGATTCCGAGGTCATCTTTCTTTGGAAGGAGAGGGTGCGATCTAGCGTCCGTTTCTCTGTTAAACTTGTTTATAGATTTTGTTTCATATTTCTAGAAGTATGTCGTCAAATTATATAGAGTTTAGGACTATTTTGTTGAGGCTGACAGATTTTTGATTTAAATCTTTTATTTTTATACTGTGGAAAGTTCTTCGTTTGTAAATTATTACTTTGATGTCTAGTTGAACATTAGTGATTTTGGATAGGTTTATTAGTAATTTCAGGAGACATTCCGAGCAGATCATTAAAATGTCCTTTCCGGTTTTGAAGTCTTTTTTTTTTTTCGCTGGCAGATTTTACTTTTGCCCTCGAGGGGCTCATTCTCCAGGTTACTTCATTTATAGAATGACATGATTGTTTATCTCGTCGAATTTTTGATTTTTTTTTTGTTTTTACCTTGAATTTTCTTTTTTTTTTCTTTTTTTTTTCTTTTTTGTATGTGCTAGTTCGTTCTCTCAGGGTTTCCTTAAGTTTCTACTCGTTCGTATTTGTTGTTTCCCCACCCCGTTTTTTAAAGTAAGAATATTTGAAAGTTAATCGACCTTCTTTTATAATAGCAACTTTCATTGGACGCAGTATTTGGCTATTGGTTTGGTTGTTATGTACGCTGCTGTTTGCATTTGAAGGGTAAGAATATTTTCATATTCTTCATTTGGAGGATATATTTCAGACGTCCCCAGAAAAAGCTAAATTTGTTTCTTTCAGTTAGCGTATTGCTAATAGCTTTTACTGTCAAGTAAAGACCAGAAAAAATGTTTTTAAATCTTTTTCTTATATCTTATTTCTTTTTTCTGTCTAGATTCTGACGTGCCTTTGCCAAGACGATTTGGTTAATAGAAGACATTCCAACAAATGAAGAGTATGCCTCTCAGATCAGCGCGTTGTTTATCCACTTTATATTTTTTCTAATATATAAGCTACCTGTGCTTTAGCATAATCTTTCTTACACAATTTGTCAAATCGAAATGGTGAATATCTTGCAAATTTTTCTCTCAAAAAGAGTCTTTCCCGCCAAATAACTAAATTCCAAATAACTGTGGATTGAAACTCAGCTTGATTTTACATATAATTCACTTAAGCAATAATTAAACCAATAAAAGATACGTATATATTTTGTCTTCTTTAACCACCCAATTCATTTCATATTTACAAAAATCTTTAGATACAGTTGACAGAGAACGATTATCTTCTTTCGCTCTACTTCACTGATGATTGCCTTCTTCAATGAGTAGTATGATCTTTTCCATTGCGTCAATACAGAGAGAGTTTGTTAAAGCCATGTTTCTTTCCTGTTAGATATGCTCAACTGCTTGTTGGTGTCTCCAAAAAATATCTTTCAAGTATAGACCGATTAGCTTTCCTCGACTTCTGATTGTATTTGCTTTAGAAAATCTGATAACAAAATCAGTACATATATTTCCTCAACATTAGTTTATTTCATTATACTGCACTTCTCGGGAAAATTATACCGTGAATTTAAGTAATTTAAACCGACTTTAATGAAGAAATATTTTAGGAAGCCAGGCTGTTCAATATATCAAAGAATTAATAACTGCAAAAGACAAAAGACTAAAGTGAACATCCACTTTCTGATCTATTCTATTACTTTTCCGGATGTAGTATCAAATCTATCGCAAATTCAGACACTCTCTCTTTGTAAATTATTTATAATTATCAAGAAAGTATGACTTTTAGTTTTGTATGTATGTTTAATCATCTGAAAAAAAGAGATGCAAACGACTTTTATCTGCAGTTAAAACACATGTGACTTTTCAATGTGTCTTCAGTATTGGTGACTTTCTGTAGATATCCAGTAATATTGTTTTCTGGCTGATGTTATTATTACAGCCTTTTCACGTGTATCAATTCTTCATCAGATGTTTAATTTTCCTCATGTTTACAGGAATGTTTTCGGCTATTTACCAGCACGATCGTATTTTTCACTCAGTTGCAACTTTTCAACATTATCTTGATATTTATCTAGATTTTTGCTGCCTTAAAGTCGCTTTCTTCGGAACAAGACTTAAATTTTATTATACTAAGTACAGAGAATTTTTTTTCTTTTGGGCTTCAAAAACCAAGTATGATCTTCTAGCCTGAATGTCATTATCTGTCTAAAATCTGTCTGAATATCTGATTAGGTTTCTGCTATTCTTAAAGTGGCTGCCGGTTTTCAACTTATTACATTTGTTTGCATGGACAAATCCAAGTCACTTTCAAATTTCATTGCCTCGACGAAGCAGAGTCTGTTTTTGACTTCTTTTTCTCTTTCTCGGTAGTTGCATGCGAAAATTGAATTGCTGGAATGCTCGTCTGTTTCTATGTAGTGGTAAAATAATTGTGAACATTTTTTTGTTTATTTTTCATAGCTATTAATCCAGAGAGTTTTTCACACAAGTTTGAACAGGTGATTTTTCTAAGAATTCTCAGTGTCAGCGAGTCTTGTCAGATCCCAGGGAATCTTCAAAGGATTTTCGCGGATTTTAATAATTGTGTGGATTAGACAATAAATATTCTTTCTCATATTCCAAGTACTCCTAATCTCTTTTGCAACGGTTCCAACAAAAATTGATACCACAGTCATCTCAATGCTCCAAAGCTTTTCTTTTTAGCAAGCTTACAAAATTTAAGAAATTGTCTCTCTAGTTTCTTTCTTTCGATTTCACTTTTTGGCTTACTGGATCATTAAAATCAACGAGTAGACACATTATTTTCTTCTTATTAATTAACACTTTGTTGGGGCTTCTGGCTTGGATTATTACGTTACTCTTTGAGGGTTTTTTTTTTACACCATCATTTGCTGATGGTCTTTCGATAGAGTCTGAGTAACAGCAAATCTCCTCAAGTATCCAGGACTCTTCTCAGTATTCTTGCTGATATTTAATGCTGTAGTCTTGATGATCTCTTATTTCTTCTGGTTTATGAGTCATCCAGTTTTCTTACCAAGAGTTTGGGGATTGTCCGATTTCACCAATTAAAATTGTTATCATCGTCACCTTTTTTTTGTCTGGCAAAATCTACGTGCTTTTCTCGTTTTTTTCACTTATTTAAATTTTCACTCTGGGGTCCACCGGGTCTACAAAGTACACAATTCAGCATGTTCTTTTTTGTTAATGATAAGTATTTGTGTTCGTCTGTCCGAGATTACGTGATTGGTTTGTATTTCAAAATCTCCAAAGAAATTTGTGTGTCTCATTCTCCTGGATGGAATCAAGGTTGTTCGTAGAGTCAAATACCAGTTTTTTTTTGTGCAATTCCCAGAAGATCCCTTTCCTCACAGAGTTGCGTTTAATCTTATACACTTTTTGTGCAAATGTTCTGCATCTGCTTCTCATGTGATTAATCGTTTCTTCTCTATCATCACAGAACCTACATTTACTATTCTGTTGTGTCTTATCAATTTTTGCTTTATCAATTTGATTCAACAGAGTTGGCGCCTATATCATTGTTTTATATTGATAATTGAAGGAATTCAGTTACTTTTCAGGTTTCTATTTCTTAACCATATCCAGATCTTTTCGTTTGAGATTTCGCTTGAAATATTCATACGTTTTTCTTCCCATTTTTGTTTACTACTTCTTGTTGTTCTCTTGATCATTGTGTTGTTATGTTTTTTTAGGGACTGTAATTATTCTTTCTTTGGTTTTCTTTTCATACAGTCTTCGAGCGGTCGTATCGATGCATGAATGCTATCTTTAATGCAGGCAAATCCTTTTTCTCCGACTTTTTTTGACATATATAGTCTGTCTGTGTTACCTCTGGTATGTAAGACCTTCGCATCGTCATTATTTTTCTAGTTCCCTCGTCCATTTATTGGAACTCATCCTTGGCCCACTTCAAGAATGGTCCCGTGTATGTTATAAAGCGGACAGACGTTTATCTCTTTGATGAGATTTCTGCGGTAAAGTTTGGTTGGTTTTGAGTAGTTTTCATGTTCACCTGAGATACTCTTTTTTTCTTCTTTTTTTCACTTCCGCTAATTTGATGGCGTCTACTTCCAATATTCCCAGCTAAAAGTTTCATTTTCTAAGAGAGTTCGGTTTTTTTCTTGATTTTATAGTTCTACTCCTTTGATCAATAATCTTTTACCGCTTCTCTTTATAAACATGGTACGTTTTCAATTCCAGATTTCATCCTTCTATCCTAATTCGATATTCATATAGTTTGTATTACGTGTTCTATTTTTTCCATTTTAGCAAATAGTTTGTTGACGTCAATGTATTTTAGGTGTTTAATCTTTGTTGTTGTTGTTGTTGTTGTTTAAACAAACTATCACAGCAATTACGCTCATATTAATACTCATCCTATTAATAGATCTTATATCATCACTGGAAATAAATGTGGCAGTTATCCTCTAATTAACATTCATTATCTCTGTTAAGAAATCTTAATAAACGGGTAGAGGGCAAATATATATCCTTGAGGGGTATGATTAAGTTACAAAAAATATTCTACAATTAATGAAGAACCAGCTGCTTTTCTGTTTATTGCATTTGTTTAAGTGGACACATTTATGATTTGATTGACAAGACTGAACCCATCTATTCTTTATTAGGTTATAGCTTGTTACCTAAAGATAATCATCGAATATCAGGAAAGTTCATCCCTTTCTCTGCATTCATGAAATACTTTTTCATATTATTTCTTGGTTAATTTATTCGCTTCGACCGAGTTTTTATGTCAGTTTTAACTGATGGAATTTCACGGCTGTCTGATTGACTAAAAGCCGTCTCTGGACTCCAGGACTTTTCCAAGTATTGGAGCCGATCAAAGTTATGTTGTGATCAGGATAATTTCGATTCTAACTTCTGATTATTAATTTATTTGTTCTTTTTCGCTATCTCTTGTGAACTATTCCAAACGTAACAACTAAAATTGATACCACTGTCATACACATGTTCCACAGCTTTTTCAGCTTTCGGTCAAGATCCATGTATTTGTTTTCTTATTCCACTGGGAACAATTCTGTTATTTTCTTTATTCCTGTTTGATGATGTTCGCTTCCAATATTTCAAAATACTTGTAATATTCCTTTAGTCAAATGGACCATACTCAAAGCATTAAACCCGACAGATGATAGAGAATTTATGTAAGAAGGAAAGAAGGAGAAAGAGGACTAGGCAGTTTTTAAAATTGCATAGACACATCAATAAATGACTCGAGGAATAAATTAAAAACAGCAAAGAAAAAACTAAAGGTAGCAATCAATAAAATCAATGATGATATAAGATCAAATAGAAAAAAAAATTACAAAACAAAAATATGAATAAAAACAATAGGATAGATATTTCAATGCACAAACTAGGAACATTTCACAGAAGAAAACTTCAAGGCTGGAAATCTCAAGAGAGAAACTGAATCTATTCTCAAAGTAAAGAATGCCACAAACGTCAATTATGTTAAAGCTAAAATCGATCATTAGCAACAGAAAAGCATGTGTACTAAAATGGTTAATCATAGAATACAAAAGAAAAACACAGCAAAAACTAGGACAAAACTATCCAAAGAAACAAGAAAAAAGTGAACAAATGTGAGAAAGAACGAGTAAGTTCCCTCCCTTTAATTGTAAAGGGAACAAGATACGGGTATAATTTTAAAACAATTTGAGAAAGAAAAAAGAAAATTGAGAACTTTGTCTTATTGGAAGTACATAGTCAAATACTATTGGAAGCGGCTTGCCCTCCACATGTCTGTATATTTTTTTGTTGTATTTGTTTTTGCTTTTTGTTTTTCTGTTGTTACAACTGTGCTTTCTTTAAAATAAAATACGTTAGAAAGATACATATGAAAAGAAAAGATGAAAAACAACTACGCGTCATATTGTTTGTCCGGTTCGGAATTCCCCACGTGTTCATTTATATCACGTCGACCTCTTTACCCTTGACACATCCTCATTCGTCCGTATCTCGAAAAATTAAACCTATACGCAAGCTTTATACTTAACTAGTTATATGGGCTTTCAAAGCTATCAATAAAATGTAACTAGTTATTGAGAATATTTAGAGCTTGGGTGGTACGGTACTGACGACGGAGATTCTCCCCGTTTTTCGAGGATAATGTAACCTCGGAATAAAGATACAGTAACCGTCACAGAAATAATAATGTCAGTTTGATTATTCGCCCCAAAGAAATGCTGAATACCTAACGGAATTTCCCTTCGAGAACAAGCTTCTCTAGGTAAACACTAAATTAAAAACAAAAAGACTGAAAAGGAACTGAAAATTATGGATTTATACCTACACAGATATCTCTAAGGCACTGATAGATTATACATTTATTAACAAGATCAGTGAGACATAGTTCTTATTTGTAGGCGTATCTTTCGATCAGAGAATCATCTCAGAAAAGATTCACCAGATTCTATGCAGATATAGAAAAGAAACAGATAAGGCTTCCAGCTACGACTGATCCGCATTTGCCAATAGTGATAAGGACAAACAATATAAGTCAACAGCTAGAAATAAGTTTCATACAGAAAGGCATACTCCAAATGACGAATATGAAAACATTATTACCGCTATATAGAAGAAGCAGACGGATACATACCACTCAAACTCAGAACTGAACGTACAGTTCCATGAGAATTAATTACAGTAATGGATCTGACATGAAAAAGCATCCTTACTTAAGGAACTTAACAAACACATCTGCACAGAAACTTAAGAAAACCCATGCTAAAATAATACGTAGAATACATTCAAAGCCAAATCAATGAAATCAGACATTTTTTGAAGATAGACAACCACGATTAGCATAGCAGACAGTTAATGGTGTTATTGGAGGAAAAGCGCATAACGAAAAGCTGCTACCTTCAGAAGTTATAAAACCTTCACAAGAAAATGCTTGAAAACCCTCCTGAAATCACAAATTAACCACAGACAAAATTAAAGAGTATAAAGAAGAAAAAATTGGCATCGCCCTGAAATACTGTAGGCCTCGACGAAATACTTTCTGAAGTATGGAGAACAAGAACATTTAGACTACGCAGCGCTGCTGATAAACAAAACAAAAAGGACAAACGGAAGAAAGGTTGAATCTTGCCTGTCACGAAAATGACCTAGGAATCACAAAGAACTACTCTGGCATAACCTTACTACTAAAGCTGTTATGGTAAATAATTTCCTCCTTCTCAATCTTATCCGACCAGAAGTCGAGAAAATGGTTCAGAAATATTATAGAGGCTTTCAGAGAAATCGATTTATAAGTAGATAAGTATTACTATCCGTCGAATCATCAAAGGGGGACGTGCCAAAATCTTTAGATAATAGTATTCCTCATAGATTTCTCCAAGGTGTCTAGTTCAATACACAGTAGAAAGACGGAGCAAATACTATCAACATATGGTCTGCCAAAGAATATGTAACCACTACAATGGTGCTTTACAAAAGTATGAAATCACCGACTTTTCACTTGATGATAACAGTAACTTCTTTGATAATGTCATTGGAGTCTTTTAAGGAGATAAATTAGCATAATATCTGCCTAGATTACGTGCTACTAACTTCAGTAGAACTAATAAAATAAACCAGTTTTACATTACTTAACAAAAATACGATATTTTGCAGAAACAATGCCAGAATCATTAACATAGATAATCTAGAGCTTCAGCAAATACATACGCCCAAGCTGAAATCCAATGTATAGCGGGAAGCAACGAGGAGCAGGAATTAGCCTCAATGGGAATGAAAAAAAAGAACAAACAGAAAAGATTTTTTGAAAAAAAAAGCCATCTCCTGTTAAGAATCTGAAATTAGTATGACGGATCATATACCTTTACAGCAATATCTTATCTACTGAAATTGATATCAAGATACATGTAGGAAACATGTGTACTGCTATTGGCATTTTGTCCTTCATATAGAAATATTATCTCTGATAATATAAAATGGGTTTTCTTCAAAACTGTCTTTGTGTCAGTACTACTGTATCGCCGCATCATCTGGACTCAAACGAAACACAGAGGGAAAAAGTTTTATGGAAACGGCACAAATATCTTTCTAGATGTTTTAGGTAAATCCTGGAAAGAGTTATATATTTTAAATATTCTTATATAGGAACAATATCATCGGGTAGTTAAATATTCAAACGTTCAAATATAAAGTATGTTAGGTTGATCGAAGGTTACTCGAATGCTCCCTTTTATAGCAACCATACCGAGGTGTAGGGGACGGCGATACTCCATACCCTGGATTACTCTGCTTTACCCCTGATGCGTACCTTATATTGCTGAGTGTTTAGCAAGTAGGTATAAGGTATCATTTTTTGAGTCTTTTGCATGACTCGACTTGGGATTGAACCCCGGTCTCTAGGACTATTGACAAACACTCTAACTACTTGGCAAATGGACCGGTTCCAATATAATATAAACAATGTGCGTATGTTTTCCGATATTGATAAGCTTTTTCAAATCAAGAGGTTCCATCATATTTAAAAGAAAATTAACCTTTCATAGAAAAATACCAATGTTATTCATCATTTGCAAGACGAACATTTAACAATTTTGCCATCAAAACCATTTGGGTCTGGGACCAAGTATCCTCTGCCTATAGAAATCTGGTATTCAAAGAAAACAGACGGAACATATTCTGCTGAATCAAAATATAAATTACGGATTTCGCAATGCATCACAGATTCCATTCACAAAGGAATACACAATTCTTCTGAAGTGTTAAGTAACGTGTTGCTTTATTCTCTATGCTCAGTCTCTGGAGTCAAGGACGCGGGAATGAATGGACAACAGACCCAACATGATGGCTGGAGTCTTCATTCTTCTACGAACCCAATCTCCCCGTAACTGTGATCGTTGCTCGTTCTTTGTTCATACGAACGTTTGTCTCTTGGTACCCAATCTAGCAAAAGAGAAAGAGAGGCAGAATCACGAAATCCGTCGTCTTATATGTAACATACCGGTACTGTATAGAACGTTGTAAAGTTAGTACACCGAATATTTCGTTGTACCATAGCACGCCAAATGTAATTTTGTACCACCACTTCTCGAACATGTTAATGGCTGTGTAGCTACGTATTAAGTATTTGTCAGAGCTCATTGTAACCACGCTGTGAGAAAAGTTGACGAACACACGAAACGCTATCTTAGTTCACTAACAGAAACTTTGATCGCTACAGCAGTTTTTAAGTAGTCGCTGGGAGAAGAAGGAGAGTATGATAGCTGAGTCAATCGCTTTAGCTGGACAAAGAGAAGTATGTGATGAGGAGAAAGAGAAAGCAGATACAGACCTTGCATTTTATTTCTATATTTTCTTGTAGTCCTCACGCGTTTGTTCACTGGTTTCGTCTTCACAGGTTCGAATCTGGTGAGAGGCCTCATTTCCAAGCCCATTCTCAAAATGGGGCTCGTAAAGTTTCGTCTGTTTTTACATCTTCGTGGATAGGTTTCAACTGACGTCTTTATCTTGTCATGTTGTGCAGTCATCAAACTTTAAACCTAAGTTGTTACTTACTTCATCCTGGTGTCGGAAGGAGGACCATACAGTTTCCAATGGTTCCATACCCGTATAGAAGAACTGACTTTTTCTTGGGATTTTTATTTACCGTTTTCACTCACCCACTACTAGCCGATCCAAGTGGAGTGCCTTGGTCTAAGTTACTCATAAGTCAGCCTTTTTCTTAGTATTTTTTCTTCTCTCACTACTTCCTTTTATAACTTGAAATTACTATCATCTTCATGATCATGTCACGCTGATATCACGGATCTCCATGACCTGCTCTTGCCACATGTCTTTATCGTTCATCGCTCCCGGGAGTACTTCCAGGCTACTTCCTGTATCGACAGGGAGTTGTTGAATATAGGTTCTAGTTTGTCGTCCTACCTTGGCTTGTTCATGTGATGGGGTCCACAGGAATATATCGCTTATGAGTTCGTCCCCAATTCTCTTGCACTCTCGTGCATTTCTGGATCGTCTAACTTTGATAGTTTTTGTGATAAGTGGTCGGAGGCCGTACAACTGCTTTTTTGTGGGATGTTGCCTCCAAGACTGGTTTGGTATTGCTCTCAGCATTCTTTTGTAAATGCCGTCGAGCTTTTTCTCCATACGTTCAGTTATCGTCTACGTGGTGCATCCATATAGCAGTATAGACACGACAGTTGCTTGGAAAAAACTACGTTTTATTATATCGGCCAGGTCTGACTTCCATATAACCTATAGTCTATCGATAGCTATCCATGCATTTGCTAGTCGTGTGTTGATGTCATTCTCGGTTGGTAAGACGCTGCTTCCTATGTAGATGAACTTCTCTAGTTTCAAAGGACCACTCTTTAGTGTGGAGATGTCGTCTCTTTGATTAAAGCAATATAAATATCGGAGTGTACGGACTGAGCCACTCCTCCTCAGCTTCGGTTGATTGATATAGTCCGCTCTGCCGCCATCACTAGTCTTGTGAATATCACTGGTCACCTGGGCAAGGTCCTGGTTCAGTGTTCTCGATCAAACATTGTTTGTTACAACTAGCCCACTGGACGGGATGTGGACCAATGGTAAGAAATCTCTCCACAAGATTCTAGTTTTTTTTAATAACGAACCTATCCTCAATCCAGTACATCAGTATCAAAATGTTATATTCGTGGTATTTTCTTATGTTGATATCGTTCAGTTCGTCAAGATGTTGACTACATGTTCTGTTCTCTTGGAACCTTTCTAATTATATTAACATTTACTTATGGATGACTTATTCATTTGAAACCAAAGAACATTAAACAGAATTCAAAAGGATTAAATCTTTACTGGAAGATGTATAATATTTTTTGATAAATTCTAAATAGATACTGAGAATGCTTTCATTTTACTGGGGTTAGGTGTATACTCGACGACCAGTGAATCTTCTGTATTCATGTTGAAAATTAAGCATGTAAAGACGATGGTGATTTTGTTTTATAAGCAGCAAATAATAATCAAAAACATTTCGCCGTCATATCCGTAATCACACACACACACACACACACACACACATATATATATATATATATATTTATATATATATATATATATATGTTGATATAACGGCGATATATTGGGAAAGTGATTTTTCTGTAATTAAAACAAACCACTTGCGTATATGTAAATATGTATGTATGCACGCTCGACCATACAGGCACATGTGTGTATGAGTGTGTGTATGTATGTGTGAAATGAAAAACAGAACGGAAAATAAAGTCTACAATTGCCAGAAATAATAGTATTATCGGGCGAGATAATTTTATTTCGCAAAAATGAAGTCTACACATGAAACGGAGCCGGAGAACAACGAAATTCTTAGATATACCAAACACGCACACACACACACACACACACACACACACACACACACACACACACACACACATATATATATATATATATATATATATATATATATTGATAGATTGATATTTTAACAGATTTTTATTTTAAGGACATAGGAATTTAACGATTAAATGATTAATAATATAAAAAAAAAACACTATGAAAATTCCCCATTTATAACATAAAAACATGTTGGGTATTTGAAAACAAACATTTCTGTATTCAAACTGCTGGTATCATTTTAAAATAACTGATTTTAAATGCTTTATTCATTATTTCCTTTTTCTTTTTTTTTTCTGTAGAATCTGTTTTTCTCTGCGTGCTTAAAACAACAGGTATGTTTTTATCTTGAAGATATTTTTTAAGAAATCTTCCAGTTGATGTAATGAAAATATGTATTTTTATAGATCATTTTATTAAAAGAAGATTTAAAAGCTTTACTATATATTATCGGTTGGTATGGGTTCAATCCTCCAATGTTCTACAAATAAAACCGTTTGAAAGCCACATGATTTATTTTTTAAATGGGTTTGTATGTAGAATTGTATCTCACATATTCTTTCAAGATATGCATTTGAAGATGAATTTTGCGAAAAACCTCATTGCGTTTTTTAAGAAAATTAATTATCATAGAACCTTTAATGTCAAATACAATTATCAACTGGGCATGCATTATTTACAGCCGTACCCGGAATATTTTCTTCTCAGAAATTTATTGTTTTCACTCTATGGATTGTCTTTTTGACTTAAACTCTTAGTAGCAAAACATTGTTATACACATTTGTAAATATCATATTGACTAAAACAAAAGATACTTCCTCGTACACATGTCACAAATTCTCCAGAAAATTTTAGATGGTTTGCAATTCTAAGCCAATTAATATTTGATGGAAAACCTCAGTTGACAACTCGAAAAAAATTTCTGATTCTCTGACATTTTGAATATACTCGAAACAAATTTTTGACCAAAGAGAAACAAATTTTTCCACAAACCAATCCCACATATATGGAAAAGAATTCTGAAAAGAATTTGAATTTGATTTCTTCGAAACATTTCTCTTGCTGAACGTCTAGTATATATAGGTATATATATATATATATATATATATATATATATATATGTGTGTGTGTGTGTGTGTGTGTGTGTGTGTGATTTTATATATATATATATATATATATATATATGACAGTAGAGAGAGAATTCAGATTATCATTTTGAAGACTGATTTTGGGGTTCAGAATCGCATCTGGTACCATATTAATGCTGATTGTGCATTGATCCCCACTTGCAAACATACAGCCTGGACCTTATGTCGGGATAAACTAAGATGAGTAACACACACACACACATACACACACACACACACACACATATATATATATATATATATATATATATATACATATATATATATATACGGTTACTAAAAGGTGACTACTTGCAGAAACATAAAAGCATAAGATGCAAGATATAAAACACTTATTTACTTAACACCGGTCACTGTCTGGGTCATATTATTGACAGAAGGGTCGGTAATAAATCAAATTTAGTGTCGGCAAATAATACCTTGTAAGAAGGAAGTAGAATATTTCTTCTAATACTGTGACCCATTACAAAATAAGCATAGGTAAATATAGGGATTATTTGGTAACTTCCAATGTTATAGACCAAAAGGACAAGTCCTTTGGTTATTAATTCCAGTGTTTGCTGACAGAAAGAAGAAAAAAACAACAAAAAAGGGTTAAAAGTGCAATAATTTCTAATTATCTACCAATCTATGTATTTCGTTTATATGGTCCCTTACACTTATTGATCTACGCCTCGGATTTTATAGCTGCTTATTAAGCTAAGGACAGAACACAAAATTACTTTTTTTAGGCCGCATACGCATAGAGCAATATTCCTATCTATATCATTTTGGCGTTGGTCAAATTTAACATTGTACTACTTTTCTAGACTAAATTTCAGTTCATCGAACGTTATTACGTCCTGTGATGCAATACCCAGCAGCGGGGACGATTTCAAGATAAAAAGACGGGGGGGGGGAATCTATTTCACTTTAAAAAATATATTTATGATAAAAATTTGAAATATAAGAAGCTATAGTGAATTTAAATTATAATGTGACTTTAAATCATCTATATACATTAGAATAAAATATAAATATGAAAAGTATACTTATACAGTATAAAAATATAAAAGCTGTAGCGGCTATTTTAGGCTGCATATGATGATAATTCAACAAGACAAAAATATGTTAAAATGTGTAAATCTGTCAACACAGGCTTGGTGAAAAATTATCACAAGGATGCCTTTATTACAAACAGCTACGAAAGTGCAAAGCCAACAAGGGAAACATGTACAGATTTGTTTCTACAAATAAGTATTCAACGAAATATATATTTTTTAACGAAGGAGTCTATTTCAGCAAAAGTGGGTGTTCAAATATTATGTTCTGTTTGATAAAAAAAAAAGTTTGTTTTAAGAACAAAGTTCGTGGAAAAGTGTGCTTGTGGGAAACTTTGATAAAATTGAGTGTTGTAATGTACAAGGGTGATTGCCCTGCATCCATTATGTCTTTTGACGAAATTGCAGTTTGATGATCCACAATGTAGTTGTAATCTAAGCAGCAGGGAAGGAAATGAGCGAAAATAGCGTTCGCTCTAATAGTAGTACTCATATTACAGTGCATTTACAAACATGAGCACGAGTGTGTTCGCTGATATATTGAAGTTGGTGATTGGAGAATGTATAGGTAGTTTTA
This sequence comes from Sepioteuthis lessoniana, assembly GCA_963585895.1. NCBI lineage: Eukaryota > Metazoa > Mollusca > Cephalopoda > Myopsida > Loliginidae > Sepioteuthis > Sepioteuthis lessoniana. The sequence goes on along the minus strand of OY757909.1, from coordinate 59,337,974 downwards.
ATAACCCAAAGTGACCGGTACATAACTTTTGAGATGAAAGTTGATTCCCGCAGTCATGGGTTTTGAGTTCAGTATTTTCACCATCAAAGATTCGTGCAGAAATTGAAAATGAATTGCCAGACAAAGATATTTTCGCGTATATATTGGGTTTTTATTTGCAAAGTGGTTCAACTTAGGCTTTTTGAGTTTTAGGCGAGAAGCAAGTTATACGCCCTTGCGTGGTTTTTTGACCAATCGAATGTCGGTCCGATTGTAGTATTTTGCCGCTTTTTTGGATCCTAAAATTGCACAAAACTTTACTGTTTTTGTTTCTCGTTAAAATAAAGGCTTTGCCCACAAAGTAAAAGTAAAATTATGAATATGAAAAAGTACAATTTTTTTTCAAATTGTGAACTAATGTAGGCCATTTTGTACTGGTAAATAACATGACTGCATTAATTTCATTCATTATTATTTACAATATAAGACTAAAATATTGTTTGAATTCTTGAATACCTCAACGGGATATATATTCTTCTGCATACTGCTTATGCTAATTGTCATATGTTTATCACCATACTTCAATAACTCTTATCAAAAAATCACAAGTTAAAGGACATTATCGAATTTGGTTCATTTTTGATTTCAAAATATGATTAAAATTTGCTTAAACTATTTAGGTATTTATATTCTTCTGCGAATTATATCCGCTAATTTTCTAGTTTTCCTTCTCATTTTAAGGTATCTATATGTCATTATGTCGTATTTTTGTCATAAACTAGTTTACAACACGGTTTCTAGCATCATCAAATAACTTAGAGTAGAATCTTTCTCTCTCTTACTATATATATATATATATATATATACTTATTTGCATCCTGTTATGGGTATTGATATGAATCAATAACACCCAAAATAAAAGGACTTCTTCTGATCTAATGGATGCAATAATTCAGAATAGACACAGGAAGGAAGGGTGGGAGGGAGTAGAAGAGGGGTGAAGAGTAAACTCCCATTTAGCCCACTTCCGATTTTTAGTTTTTATTACCGGTTGGAATCATAGTGATTTTTTTTTAATTTCTAAATTCTAAATACATTTCAATTCAAAACTCCAGATTTAATTATAATTTAGGGAAGTACAACATTCCTTTATAACCTTACGTAAGGATACAGTAATACTTATATTCCAAATTCTAAATTAAAATTTTTAATTGAAAATTTATATTCGTGCCTATTAATTCAGTTACCCTTCCACGGAAAAGTACGTACACATCACATGGTTTCTTCTCATCTTTTTATTTTATTTTATTTTATTCATTTCACCTCAAATCTCAAATTAATCCTATGTTTTAGTTAATTAAACATTATCTATGATAATTTGTCTATAGTTTGAATTTGTTCCTATGTCTACATCAAGCTATTAATTCCCATCACTGATTTAATAATTTTTCAGGGTCTGGGTATATCATTATTTGTATTTTTTATTCTAGGCAGAGATTACATCTACTATCAAAGCATTTTGGAGTATTCTACTTTTTCAATATGGACTATTGGTGTTATTGATTCATATCAACACCCATAACAGGATGGAAATAAATTTATAATCCTAATGTGAACGGTTTTTGTTTTTTTTAAAGAAATTATTGGTCTGTGATGTCAGTTACATTGAACACTTTACCAGGATAGTTTATATGTTCATAGCTGAATGATTTTTTGTCCTGACGGAATTATTCCCAACTCCAGTTTAACAGGACCGATATATATATATATATATATATATATATATATATATATATATATATATATATATATAAGAAACAAAAAAAGGTATTTAGAATATGATTTTTATTGGTAGCTGAATAGTCATAGAAGTACATAGTGTATTAAGATTTGCAAAATTAAAACCTAATAGAATATATTTCAGCTACCACACACATAAACACACTGCAGAGAGAGATAGAGAGATAGAGAGAGAGAGAGAGAGAGAGAGAGATAGCGATAGATAGAGAGAAAGAGAGAGGGAGAGAGAGAGAGATAAAGCATATATATATATATATATATATATACGTTTATAAATGTATGTGGATACATGGATTAATGAATGAATGAATACCTTTATTATCTGATCATATTATTAAGCTAATGATCAAGTTCTTATCATGATAACTTAAGTTGTATTTTAATAATGCATAAGAAAACAATATCATCGTTCACGTTCTTACAATATCAAGGAATTCATCAGTCCTCATGTAATTTTTCACCTAGATTAATTAATCCAGTCGGCTTGGGCTGAAGAATACACCGACTGCAGTGGGGTAAGACCCCACCCCCATGAGTGTCCTGTATGTGACACTAAACAATCAAATGGTGATGTCCCAGTTGGAGAATGCGAAGCTTCCCTTTATTGCCATCGTTCCGAGGTTCATTTTGGCCCTGAATGGTAGCACCGGATAGGGTCCTGTCAATGGATAAAAAATAAATAAATAAACAACGTACTTATGCTAAACTGAATTACTTGAAATAGAAACGTTTTGGCATTTAAACTGCATATTTATCCAAAACTTAACTTCTTGAAATAGAACGGTCTTGAGGTTTAACTGTGTGTGGACAAAATGTATTCTTATACTGAACTGAATTGTTTGAATTAGAACTGTTTGGCTACATTGAATAACTTGAAATAGAAATGTTTTTGACAATTAAATGTTGTACTCATGCTAAACTGAATTGTTTTAAATAGAACTGATTATCTGTATAAAAATAGATTAGGCATTAAATAACATGCAAAGGTTGATATACGATAAAATCAAACCAACCAACCAACCAACCTTAATTAATTCATGGAAGCTTCTACACTAGCTAGAACCACACTTCTTGTTGTAATTCACTGATTGTCTGTCTGACGGCCCTTCCATTCAAGTAAGACACCAATATTTTGGTCTTATATCAAGCAAACTCTCCGGAATAATTAATAATTCATGGAAATATTTTAAACTTATAGGATATTAGGTTGATACACATTTTAATGTCGTATTGTCCCAACTAGTTGTTAAATTCATCTATCTCACAGAGGTTACCGATTTTTTGCAAGATGAATATATCGAATATCATTTGTTTCATAGCTTTACATAATTTTTTGTTTGTTGAACCGAGAGCTACTCCCGTTTACCCAGTTTATATATATATATATATATATATATATATATATAGCGAAGTAGAAGGTCTGCAAAATAGTTTGTGTTTTGATGTTGTTTTTTTTTCAATTCAATTGAGATATTTTGAAAGCTACACGTATTTCTGATTTAATAATCTTCTTCTGGCTTAAACTATATTTTTATTTTCTTAAAGAAAAAACCTTTTAAGGAAACACTGCTCACTAGAATATCAGTAATACATTAACTTGATAGCATATATATATATATATATATATATATATGCTATTAAGTTAATGTATTACTGATATATATATATATATATATATATATATATATATATATATATATTTAACATCTGATCATCATAGACCTGAAATAAATTTATAATGACAGCAAAGAAGTGATTTATATATATATATAGATATATGTGTGTGTGTGTGTAATACCCAGAATATCCATTTTTAATAGAGTTTTTACCCAACAACTGGTAATACACACGCACAATTTTAAGCCTTACCAATAGGACGACTTTGTAAACGATTCTCAGCTGTATTAACTTATTTCTCACCCGTTTACCATACAGAAGATAGTCAATCATTTACTGTTGCTGCGCTTTCTCTCCACTGATGTGTTAGAGGTTGCCTTTTCGGTAGACCTCCACACAAATCCAAAGTTGCACATATGACTGTTGATTGATCTGTTCGCTTGACTCTACGTCACGGCATTACTACGAATAAAGCCCGATGTTGCACTTGCGGATTTTTCTTCTTTTCGGTCCGCCCTTCTTTGTGTGAAAAATGAGCGGACGGGAAACGACTCGCTTTGTTGAACTCCGAGCAAGGGGAGGGTCAAGATTTCGCTTCCAATGAAGGTTCTAAATAAGAGTGATATAAATAATATTGTGCCCTTCTTTTAAGTTAATGTATAACTGATATTTAAATGGGCTGTGTAGTAAAGAGATTTTAGATAACTATATGATACAGGCAAGAATAATTTTTATTTCCTTATATTTCGAAATGATGAATGGTCTTCATCATGATATTCAGTGTACAAAATGTGTAATATTTGACCCACGAGTGACTCTCCATGATTCTGAAAAAAAAAAAAAATCTAAAATGATAAGTATCATTTTCTTAAAACAGGGATTAAATAGTATCCTCATCCTGGTTGTCATTGACAGAACGTTTCCTCTGCTTCATCCTCAAGCCTCTTTCCGGTGTGCTAAATTAATAATTGCCACGTTTCTTAGGAAATACCTAGTCTTAGCACTCCTGTTAGATTGATTAACAGATTGATTGATTTAATGGCTTACCAACACGTCCAGGGTTATTTTATGCTTACCTATGGAGGAGAAAGATTCATAAAAGGGCTGTCCTGGTCATGAAACAAGACTGTATCTGATAGTGAGGTTCCCAGAATGGAGATCTTGGTTGTGATGAGTAAACCTTTAAAAGCAACCTATCAATCAATCAATCAATCAATCACTTCCGTTCTTCAGACAAAACGTATAAGTATTAAATCATCTATTTTCTAATATAAGCTGAAAAGCAATAGCTATTCTCAAGAATTGAGCCCTCCCAGTAGTCGATAACGTATATGTAAAAATTATATACGTAAAGAAATTATTTTACTAACGCAGAGAAGGATGATGGCTTTAGGGTAAGCTATCTGTCTGACGTAAAGTTAGCCTGGTTTTGATCCCATCTTGAAACATTTCGCGTGTCTCGCCAAAATAAAGAGTTTTGATACAATTTAATAGTCAGTCTAAGAATATATATATATATATATATATATATGAACATGTGTGCGTGTTCATATGTTTGTGCGTATCTATCTCATTATGATCATACCTAAGTCTGTGACGCTTTTCCTCTCTACTTCACTATATGAGGAAGACTGTGTAGTTCGGTTTACCCATATGATTGTGTGCATAACTATTTTAATGTGTGTAGGTTTTTCTCTCTTTCTATGTGTCTGTATGTTTAAGTAGCAATAAACCTCTATATATGCATCTGGCCATATCAGTCTATTCTTCCGCCTCGCTTTGAATTTTGAATGTGTTTGTATTTCTTTATTTGACAGTTTTTTTGTTGTCTGTCCCTCAAGCTGCCACTCATTTTGTGGATCTCTACCAAAAGCTGTCAATTTATTTTTATATGCCTGTCTCTCATTCCTATCACGTTTTATTTCAATCCATCTGTCTGTTTATTTTTGTTTGTCTACAAGATTTTCTGCCTGCGACAAACTCAGTCAAATCTTTATTCAGTTGAGTCTTAATTAACAGTAAGATGTATCGATAATTGAAAGGGGTTTTCAGACTATAAAAAGAAATCGACGGTTGATAGGATACAATGTTGGTTATACATCTCTCTAATAATAGAATACACTTGATATTCAAATCTTAATTAACCGGTGGGTACAATAACGATTTTCTCTTTGCGTATTCGGAAAAAATAGCCAAATCTAGTTTACAAAATTTAAGCATTTAAAATGTTTATCAAATTCCTTTACTCTACAATATAGTTTAATATGAAAATACAGTCTACAGTTTTATTACGTATTATTTATTAAAAAGAAACCGTGGTCTGACAAAAACAAACAAAATCGAACCAAACCTACTGACGATGACTATTTATTAAGGCGGATCTATTCCTTTGTTAAAGGGACTAAGAATACACTGTCGGCATCCATTGCTTAGGGATTAGAACTCCTGGCACAAAAATAGATATCCTGGGTATGACTCTAAAGTGAACCTGATGGGGCGTTTCAACTTCTGGTGATCTGGAGAGTATGAAGAATTCGACCATTCCCAGAAATCTCAGTTCCATTCTGTTCAAGAACAAAAGCACATGTTAAAGATCCAGGTACAGGTCAAATAAATTTGTTTAAAATTTATTCACATTCCATAATACCTTATCCAAAAAATGTCTTAAAGAAACATTTTCACGAACATGTAAGTATAAATGAACAATGAGTCCGATTCCCTAACCTCTAGGCATATAATTTCCCTGAGCGGTTTGGTATACATTTAAATTTAGTTAATGTAGAATGTATTCATTGGAAGAAAACATTGCTATTTTCAGAAGGCTACTTTGTTACATATTACTAGATGTTAGTTGTTTCTTTTATCAGTTGTGTTTACTGGTATTATATATAGGTTATAAGAAGGAAGGACAACCCCATATGTGGCGTTTTTTCTATGGATACCTACACATGGACCTGCCAGTTTTAGCCAAGAAGAAATTATTTATTTACATCACATCTGTGAGGACACTTTGTAGTTTGGAAGATCGGCCTGGAGCGATAGAATATTTGGACGAATGAAAAGAAAATATCAGGGCATCTTAATGATGATGATGATGAGATGGAAATGGTCATTTTAAAATTTAAAAAAAAAACATAAATTCACTTTTATGAAAGTTAAGGTAAATTATTCGTTATTAAAGGAAGTCTTATTTATTTTTATTCTCTCTTTGCAACAGAGTACCAGTGCACCTTAATGATGATGGTGATGAGGAGGAAATTATCATTTTAAAGAAATTAAAGAACATAGATTCACTTTTATAAAAGTTAAGGTAAATTATTCGTTATTAAAGGAAGCCTTATTCATCTTTATCCCCTTTTTGGAACAGATTATTGTTTTATTTGGCCAGTTGGTTGGTAACTGTTTTATGGCATGCCAACACTTGTGGGTTATTCAATTCAAAATCTTGTTTATATATATGTATATATTGTTACGGATCGGACGGTCGTCAGAATGGATGAACAAGATTTATAGCATGAATGCGTATAACGTTCTTGTCCCAAAACGAGGTTCCCAGTTATTTTTTAATCTTTATCCGGGATCTTCCCCACAATTATAAATACTGCTCAAATAGGTTTATAATATATTTTGAATAAATATTGTTCTCATGAATATTCCTTCAGCAATCCAGGAAATCAAGTTTGTGACATACTAAAATTAAAATGGCTCGGGAAGTCACCAAAGAACGTTAGCCGAAGAAAACTTAATAAACTTATGTAAAAATACAAATGAAAATAGAAGGATAAAGAGGATTAAACGTGAATATTTCAAACAATTCAAACATTTGTTTTCTAGTAATGATGAATGTAATATGTATATGACAGCATCAAATATGTGTGATAATAATGTTATTAAAGCAAAGGAGTTATTCATAGTCATTACTTCTATCGTTGTAAATTTGATAAATGTCTTTCTTTTCACTTTTCTTGTCTTCCCTTTTTATCTTCCCTTCTTTACTTTCTTTAGTCAGCAGAGAGTTTTCTCAATTTCATCTTTTCAAGACTCGCTTATTCTTTGCTTATCAGCAATATGGTAATTGATTATTTCTGGATGTATTTTTGGGTTTTCTTGTTCTCTTTTTTGCTCCAGGGTTCTTCTTTTGGAATATTAGCAGGTAGCTTGCTGTCTGTGCCTTGTTTTGACTGAGTGTATCGACAACTAATTTTTATCAATTCCCTTTTCTGTTATGCAAACGCTTGAGTTTTTGCTACGTGGCGCCTTTCATATAACCGTCAGCATAAATATTCAAATCAAAAGGTTAGTTATAGGTTCCCAAGTGACCGGTCAAGGTTAGAGGGGCAAAAGAGTTTCGTCCAGTTGCATTTGACCTGCTTTCAATAGTTTACCTCAAACTAGAAAACTGTTGCCAACCGATCTGGAACGAGAACTATGTCACGTAACAATATATATATATATATATATATATATATATATATATATATATATATATATATATATTGACCTTTAAACGAATTTTTGGGGAATATTTTCAAACAATTTGTTAGAACCTATTTGTTTCCAAACAGTTACATGGTTTCAAGTGTTACTATTTAACACACACGCTTAATTTTGACCCACTGATTGAATCCTATCAGATACTACTACTTCAGGTCATAGTCGATTTGGAATCAATGGTATGAAAGCGTACTCCACATTCCCCAAAGTTCCTGGATTGAAGTCTCATCATCAGATTGTTTAGTATCATGTCCAGGACATTCATTGGTGCGGACTAAAATTTCTGAAGAAATGCAGTCGTCTACTGGGCCCTTGGTGAGTGAAGAAACGCCTAAATATCCTGCCTACCGCCAATCATTTCGTGAATTGTGCAAGCACACCTCCGTACGTTTTTTTTCTTGTTTCCTAATCTAAAGATTAATACTAATCGCAATATTTGAGGATGTCATGCACGCACATGAAATAAATATAATGGCACAGCTTCTGATCATAACACAAAGGAGATTTAGAGACACTTTAAAGAATACAAAATTTGCTGGAATAAACGTGTTAAATACCTAAGGGACTATTTAGTTTAAATTGCTGTTTAAGTTATTGGTCATTTCTTTATTGGTAAATACGGCTCCAATGTCAATTCTTTTTGAATGCAATGCGTATTCTAACTTTAACTTTAAGTGTATAGATTTTGTAGTGAGTTGCGTGATCAAAATAAGTTGTTTTTTTTATTCAGTGTTATAATCTTCTCATTGCTAATCTAAGCAAAAGTAGAAAGTTTCGTAGATAATTTGAAGATCATTTCTAAGATCTTAAAAAGATCTTCAGATGATATCGTCGAGTAAAAAAAAAGGTTTAGATACACAAATTCAAACAGAGGAAATGATTTAAGAAGTTTACCGATATACAGCTACACAAGAATAGACTAATCTATCTATCTATCTATCTCATATTGTTCATATAAATCTATCTATTTTTCTATGTATCAATCGATTGATATTGATGTGGCGGTTCCATACATAATTCAATGCCCTTGAAGTCCCCAAATAGTCCACTTGCCTTGCTTTACTATCCAAAGGTGTTAAAAGTGTATTTCATGAGAGACAGATGGAGAAATATGATGGTTGGTTGGGTTTTATGGCATATCAACCTTTGCTTATTATTTAACGCCGAATCCATTTTTTATGAAAATTGTTCTATTTCTAACAATTCACTTAACATAAGTACGCAGTTTAAATGTAAAAGCTGTTTAATTGTCAAATACATTTCTATTTCAAGCTATTCAGTTTAGTCAAGGAGTTTTAATTCAGCAAATCAGTTTAGTATAAAGACAGATTTTGTTTACACTCAGTTAATTGTCAAAACAGTTCTGTATTAAACAATTCCATTTAGTGTAAGTACAATTTTAATATCAAACAACAGTTCCATTTCAAAAAATTCAGTTTAGGATATGACACAAGGTCAATTTTTTAAGCGGAGTTTAACAGGTTTGAAATCAGAGTTTTCCTTCTCCTAGACTAGTTGCCTCACCAAGGCTGAAGAACATAGTCTGCTCTACTATTTACCCATAGCTGGAGAGAGAATATCTGGATTCATACCTTTCCCAAGGTGCAATCGGTGTCTAGTACCACCTCATCCGCCTGGGCTAAGTAAGATTCAAGTACTTTAAGGGGGTTAAAAGAAGTAAGAATACGCAAAGTTATATATATATATATATAGTTAGAGAGAGAGAGAGACACACTGACAGACAGACAGAAACACCCCCCCACACACATATATATATATATATATATATATATATATATATAAATGAAAAGACAGTAGAAGTAAGCAGTTTACATTTTTACAACAACTCAAGCTTTGAGTGGTGACATTTTCTTTATCTGGAAATGCATACACCAAAGGTAGCTAGCTCACTTCTTATCTGAACCTATGCCAATGGTGCCGAATTCTTGCCGCATACTAATATGCATTTAAAACATTTAAATCACATTGGCATGAATGCTCTATCAAGCTTCAAAACAAAATTCAAAAGAAACGGGAAGGTTAAAAAGAATAGATTTCATGGAATGTTATATTCGCGTTCCTATTAGTTGAGATTCCAAAGATATTGAATGATAACCTCCTATTGCCTGAGTATTAGTTATGTCCGTGACTGTTATAGGCAAGTAAAGTTAATTTTATTAAAAGACATTGTTTCATATTTTTCAATTTACACTTTGCTATCCATACGGTCAATCTGTTTTTATGTTATTTAATAAATTTATGTACGTATTATGTGTACACAAGATGTGTCCACGAGTTTCATATCTGAGATGCACTTTCCGTTTATGAATCAACAATTCTTACGAGTGTAGACGATTATACTGTGCCCAATTCTGTTTTATATATATATTCTATATATATATATATATTCTATATATATGCCGCTGTTTCATCAACATCTTCGACAATGACCAACTAAGGTCGAATGAACATGAACACCGGTTAAAAAATAGAGGTTTAAACAAATGTTCAGTCTTCTCCGGCAGTTGCTACTTCTCGTTTGTTTACAATGAAAGGTATAAAAAATAAACTCCAAACCCTTGCCTATCATCGCTAGTACTACTACTACTACTGCAATCATTACTATTACTGCTTATATTACTGCTTTTATAATGATATTTATAATAACAGTTATAAAAATTATAATAAGAACCTGCCAAATAGTAGACTTTGTCATCCCGGCGAACCATGGAGTGAAAAGACAAGTTAGACCTTGCTAGAGATCTAAAAAAAAGCTGTGGAACGTGAAGGTGACGGTGATTCCAATTGTAATTGGTGCGCTCAGAACTATCCCCAAATTTTGACTGGAAGAGTTGGAAACTGGGGGATGAGCCGAAACAATCAAAGTCCAACATTAAGAATATTGAGAAGAGTACTGAAAATCTGAGGACAGGTTTCTGTCACTATGTCCAATAAAAGACATCAACCAACGCTGGTGTTAAAACTCCTAAGGGACAACAACAGTAAAAACAAGAATAGGACAATAATACATACATACATATATATATATATATATATATATATATTTGTGTGTGTGTGTGTGTGTGTGTGTGTTAAGAAAAAAGTGAATATTTGTGTATGGGTAAGAGAGTTTGAATGTTAGAGAGCGAATGCCCCGAAATAGACCTTTAAAATAGATATTTATACTTTCTTTTGCCTATCTTTTTTTCAACTTACGTCCTTTAACGATCAGCTTGTAAATCCATCCCTGAATGCCCCATTTCAAGGCCGAAAGCTAACAAGCCGATGTAATGTAAACAAAAAAGACGTTAACCATTCATGGCTGCATATGAAATTAACCTAAAAAAAGAATTAACTTGAAAAATTGAACGGAGAAAATGATATCATGTCGGTAGAATTTATCTGACGTTATTTTTATTCCTTTCAACATTAAAATGTATATTTACTTTTTGTCTTTTACAAATCCACGAATTATAAACTGCTGTGAGTTAGCCACATTTTATGATTTCCAATCGGCTATACGGCCAGTTTTGGTTATAGACACTGTTTGGTATATTTTCTAACGCATAATTAATTGAATTTTAACATTGAATTTAAAAAAAGAAAATTCGTAGTATTTTGTTTTACAATGTGCTGCATTGGCTGTTCTAGTTGATATGATGCCGATAGAGAAAAAGTATTCCTATTTTTTCTCTTGGAAAATTCGATCTTCCTGAGAAATGGGTAAAATTTGTCATCGTAATGATTGGTTTACTCCGAAACATTCAGTTCTCTGAATCAAATATTTTGATGAAAGCGAAACAAAATGAATAAGTATTTACATTCAATTCCTAAAATACATTAAGAAATATGAGAAAACCGTTTTCTTTGCCGACTACAACAGAAGTAAAAACGCCCCTCGAAACACCGACGGGTTATTAATCAACCAGATGAATAACAATATTTTCTTTCAGCTGATAAGATAAAGGATTTCAATCCTTCAGGAAAAGCAAAGTTTTGTTTTCATGACTTTGAATTTAAAAGATAAAAACGAAATATTGTATTCTACTTTAAAGAATAGTCTTTGATCCTTAGACACATTTTCCATATATGGAAGAATATATTCGCATTGATCGAAATTTTAACGTTCAGCTCCAGTGTAATAGAAACCACATGCCTTTATCATATGGACACAATGCTAAACTTACAAGATTTAGCATGTTAAACAAATTTCCAAACTGCGTACAATATTTGATGGAAGAATAACCACACTCAATTCTAAAAGATTTACAAAAAATACATTACAAAGAGGTCGTCCTTCATTTTTTGCAGAACTAATACGTTATGACTTTTTACTACTTTATACGTCTAAACAAGCCCACAAATTACTTCTGGAAAAGTTCCATTGCCTTCTTTTCTTTATTAGAGATAATTCAAAGAGCTGACGTAGAATCAATTACAGCTGCAAAATTGTACTTGGAAAAAGGTCATCTTTCACAAGACTATGTCTTAACTGTAGATGAAATGTACCTTCAAAAAGGAACACAATTTCATAGCAGGTAGTTCATTGATACAAATGAGATCATGAACATTATAAAGAGTAATACTTTTTTTATGATCACT
>OY757909.1:59295482-59320482 GCA_963585895.1 Sepioteuthis lessoniana | reverse complement strand
TTTCTTTTTCCTTCATTTGCCCTTTGTTGTTATTATTTTACCATAATACATTGTCTGTGTCAGTGTCTATGACTCTGTCTCTCTGTGTCTCTGTCTCTGTCCGTCCATCTCTCTCCCTCTCTCTCTCAGGGTCAGTTCCAGCGTTGTAATCGTTAAAGTAATGGATTGCGGAATCGTAGTACGCAAGTTCGAACTCCGATCACGCTATTATTTTCACTTTCAGACATATACCCTTGGGAAAGATATGAACCCTCTTATCCTCTCGGATATGGGTTAAAGAGTACCAGCAATGTCCTTCTAAAAAAAGATGGATTTGACATTAATTAACCAGAGAAAGTTGATATGCCAATAAATAAACACACACACACACACACACACACGCACACACACACACACACATTCTCTCTCTTTTTTTCTCTGTCTCACTCTCTGTCACTCTCTCTCTCTCTCTCTGTTCATATATATATATATATATATATATATATATATAATGAAGATAATCATAGCCTTTTCTTTTGTCATTACAGGTGTATATTTATTATACTTTCCAAGCCTTTTTTCGAATCACTGTGTCTGGATGTTTGTGTGTGTTTATTAATCTATTGCAGTTCATAAAAGCGTTTTCTTCGGTCATTACCTGGGTATTTTAATTTTAATCTCCTCACTTATTTTTTCTTATTCATTTAAATCTAAGTGTATGAGAGTGTCTCTGTCTTTTTTCCTCCCTTTCTAAGCGCTCATCGATCAAGAGCTCTTCATTAGAGCATTTCCTTCCGTCAATATTACAGTATATTTCTTTAATTATTCTTGCTTACGTACATTCTTTCTTCTTTTTAGTCTATGTGTGTCAATGTGTGTGGTTCTCTCTCTCTCTCTCTCTCTCTATCTATCTATCTATATATATATATATCTATCTTTACCCTTCTCTCTTTCTCTCTTTTTTCTCTCTCTCTCTTAATTTCTCTCTCTCTCTCTCTCTATCTATCTATCTATCTTTACCCTTCTCTCTTTCTCTCTTTTTTCTCTCTCTCTCTTAATTTCTCTCTCTCTCTCTCTCTATCTATCTATCTATCTTTACCCTTCTCTCTTTCTCTCTTTTTTCTCTCTCTCTCTTAATTTCTCTCTCTCTCTCTCTCTCTCTCTCTCTCTCTCTCTCTCCATCTTTCTCTGTTAATCTCTTTTGAGCTTTTCATTATCGTCTTTCCATTTGACTTAAACGGAGTTTCCTTTTTTTACTATTGTCCCATTATCCATTTCTTACATTTTCGAATTTGTGTGTGTGTCTCTCTCTCTCTTTCTCTCCCCATCTTTCTTTTCCTTTCCCGCCCCCCCCTCTCTCTCTATCTCTCTTTATCTATTTAATAGTTTGCATTTATATCTTTCCTTCTGCCATTATCAGATTGTCAATAACAAATCTCTTCCTCACATCCTTAACATGTTGCTCAACAACTTGCCTTTTGTCGAGTATTTTTTCTCTTCACCTAATTTTTCCTTCTTTTTTTCCCTTACTAACTTTCTATTAGTGTCGCTTTCGATTGCTGTATGTCTTGCCCAATTCCTTCGTCCGAATTGACGTCGCAGGCGATGAATGATTGTGACGGTGCTTTAAAAAAGACGGCAGGTGCAAATAAAACGAATGCTGTGAAGTGGGTTTAACGCTGCATCCATGTCTGCCTCATCAATTTCATAAATCTGGCCTTGCAGGAATATTAAAGCCACCAGCGATGCAGCTATTACAGTACAATGTAACATCCATTTCACTATAAAAAGAAATAAATGCACATTGGAACATTAGAAACTTCTCCATCCTTGTTTAGTAAAGAATAAAATCCATTACCAGAAAACAAACAAACAAAAAACAAACAAACAACAACAACAATTGTGGACTTTGCCGTCCTAGCGATCCACTGGGTGATAATCAAGGAAAGTGAAAAAAGAGAGACAAGTATTTAGACCTTACCGGAGAACTAAGAAAGCTGTGGTACACGGTTATAGCAATTTAAACTAGTACTTTTGGAGCAGTCCCTAAAGGCTTGGAAAAGGAATTGGAAAAGTTAGAAAACGGAGGAAGAACAGATAATATCCAGTATACAGCGTTAGTAAAATCGGCTAGAATACTGAGAGGATTTCTGGAGACGCGAAGAGACTTGCTGTCACTTAGACTTTAGTGCAATACCACCAGTTAATGCTGGTGTGAGAGCTCGCTTAGAATAAAATGATAATAATTGTATAATATTTGAATACAGGGGAATAACGTCGGAAAATATGTAAATACTAAAATTTAGAAAATGGTCTAAACATCAAAGAGAATGAATAACAGAGCACAGAGATGTTTCGCTTCCCAGGAATTTCACTATTCAAGCCTGCTGACGAAATAAAGAGCAATAGACCAGATATAATCGTTAACGTCTATAAAAGAAAACATATCTTCTAACTGATATGCCAGTGTCAACACATGATAATATATCAATAAAAGAATACAAGAAATTAAGTAAACATTTGGGGAAAAAATTCAAAAAAGTTGGCACCATAAAACAACCACCGTGCCAATAATAGTGAGAGCTCTGGGTATAATCAAGAAAGGGACAGATATATACATCAACGAGATACTTGGCAGGTCCAGCTTATATGAAATGCAATACATGCACTTTGCGGAACTGCTAATCTTCTTAGGATAATTTTATCAGTATGGCTGAAAAAATATCACCCTAAAGATAAAATACATATAATCATTATATAAACACAACATTCCCTCTATATAGATCTTTGTCAAAGACCCGGTTATAAAATGTCAGAAATCGAAGGTAAAACTGAAAATTGAATAATAATAATAATAATAATAATAATAGGAACTACCAAACCAAGACAAGATTATAATGCTCGGAGAGAAGGAAACTTGCAAATACTTGGCCATCTTGCAAATACTTGGCCATCAAACAAGTGGAAATGAAAAAAAAATTAATATGAATTAATGTTAATATGAATATCTCAGGAGAACTAGAAAACTATACGAGACAACACTATCTGGGAGAAACCTTATCAAAAGAATAAAAAACCTGCGCTGTACCGCTCATTAGATATTCAGAACCGTTTTTGAAGTGTACTAGGGAAGAACTTAAGTAAATGAACCAAAGAACAAGAAAACTAATGAGCATACATATGGCATTACATCCCAGAGACGACGTTGACAGATTATATGTATCAAGAAAGGAGGGAAGAAGAGGACTTGCCAGCATTGAAGACAGAGTTGACGCAGCGATACAACCTCTCGGGGATTACATAGAAAAACATGAAGAAGGACTGATTGCAGCCATCAGAAACGAGAAAGACAACACGATGGACAACAGAATGATAATAAATAGGGAAGAAAAATGGGAAGAAAAACAACTCTATGGGCGTTTTAAACGACTAATAAACAAAATCTGACTCGAGAGAACCTGGACGTGCCTAAGAAAAGGAAACTTTAAGAGAGAAAAAGAATCCCTCCGAATAGCAGCACCAAACGACGCCATAAAAACCAGTCGCTATCAAAGCGAGAATAGCAACAACATTGCAAATATAGGTTATGTAATCACATAATAAGCGAATGCAGCAAATGAGCACAGAAGGAGTATAAGACTAGACACGATTGAGTAGACAAGGCGATCAAGTGGGAAATAGGGAAGAAATTTAAATTTGACCATACGAATAAATGGTACATGCACAACCCAGCACCTTATCTATGGGACTTTAGCATACAGACTGATCACCTAATCTCGGCCAGAAGACCTGACCTTACAATAGCCAAAAAAAAAGATAATTTGCAAAATTATGGATTTTGCTGTCCTGGATGACCACAGAATAAAAGAATGTGAAAAGAAGGATAATTACCTGGGCCTTGCAAGGGAATTGAAAAAACTACGTAACATGAAGGTGACAATTATACCAATCGTGAGTGGTGCTTTTCGGACAGTAACTAAAGGATTATTAAAGGGACTGGAGGACGTGGATGTTTGATCACGAGGTAGACCATCTAAACTCCAGCCCTATTGAGAACGGCCAAAATACTGAGAAGAGTCCTGGAGACTTGAGGAAATTTACAGTCACTCAGGCTCCAATGAAAGACCATCAGCTAAAACCGATGTGAAAAACTCTCAATGAGTAAATAATAATAATAATAATAATAATAATAATAATAATAATAATAATAATAATAATAATAATAATAATAATGAATCACATAATAAGTGAATGCAGCAAATCAGCTCAGAAGAGTAAAAGACTAGACACGACTGGGTTTGTAGAGTGATCCACAGGGAATTGTGCAAGAAATTGAAATTTGACCATATGAAAAATGGTATATACATAATCCAGTATCACTCTTGAAGAATCAGACACACAAACTCCTATGAAATTTTGACATAAAAATTGATCACTTCATCTTCGCCGGACAACCAGACATTATTATCATTAACAAAAAAAAAGCGAACGTGCAAAATTGTGGAATTTCTTGTTCCGGCTGACCATTGAGTAAAATTGAAGGAAAATTAAAAGAAGGACAAATACCTCGATATCTTCCTAGGGAATTGAAACAAACTGTGGAACATGAAATTCACGTTTATAACAATTGGTACAGTTACCGAAGGATTATTAAAGGGGCCGAAGAACTTGGAAATAACAGGACGAGTGGACACCATTCAAACTAATACATTATTGAGATCGGCTAAAATACTGAGAAGAGTCCTGAGGACTTGAGGAGACTTGTTCTTATTCAAACTTTGGTGAAAGACCGTCAGCTAACACTGATGGAAAACTCTCAAGGAGAAAGTAATAGTAACAGCAATAATAATAATAATTAATGACATCAAGACCTATTGTGTTAAACCGAAAATAGATAAGACGCAACAGAATAACAAATGTAGGTTATGTGGTGTAAGAGAAGAAAATATTAATCACATGAGCGAATGCAACAATTAACCGCAAAAGAGGATAAGAACAGAAACAACTTGGTGGCGAAGATGAATCACTGGGATCTGTACAGGAAATTTAAATTTGATCACAGAGCCATAAGGTATAATGACAAATTAGAATCTGTTCTGGAGAATGAGTCGCTCAAAGTTCTCTGGGATTTTGATATAAAAACATATCACAAACTCGCAACCAGAAGGTTTAGACCAAGATAAACAGAAGAAAATCTTCCGAATTATGGTCGACCACAAAGTTAAAACCAAAATAAACAAAAAAGAGAGATGCGTATTTAAACATTACCAGAGAACAAACAAAAAAAGACATGGAACATGCAGGCTACAGCGATGCCAATTGCAATTGGTGTACTCTGAATGATCTCCAAAAGCTTGATAAGGGGGCTGGAAAAGTTTGAAATCCGAAGACGAGCGGAGATCATTCAATCTAAAGATAAGCCAGAATACTTATTATTGAGATCGGTAGGGATGCTGAGAAAAGTCCTGGAAATTTAAGGAGATTCGCTGCCACTCAGTTTTCAGTCGTAGACATCAGTTAACGATGATGTGAAAAACTCGAAAGGAGTAATATAATCATAAAAATGTCTGAAAGCGTATAGAGACATCGGAATTCTTAAGGAGAGAGAAAATTTCAAGAAAGTTAGAATAGTGGAAGCGGGCACCATCAAACAAGCAAAGTCGAAAGAAGAATAGATTAAGAGTAATTAGGAAAAAAAAAAGACGAGAAATCTTCTTGAAACCAAGGTCTGCAGCAGAAATAGAAATAAAGAGATTATCATCTGGGTAGTCCCCCTTGCATGATAGTGAGGACATTTCTTAAAAGTGTCCAGATAAGAACTCAAATGGATCAAAGAAAAAAAAAATGATCACAATACCCACAGCTTAACGTCCGAGAGATGACTTTAACAGATTCTATGTGTCAATAAATGAAAGAAAATAGAAGTTTCTGGAATTGTGGATGGCGTAGATGCATCAATACAAATACTTGTGGACATCATTAAAAAGAACAAAAAAAGACGAACTACAGGTAACAACAGCAATGGCAGCAAAAGAACTCATTTACGCATGAAAAAATCCTGGAAAAAAAATAGGAAAAAGAAAATATTAATGTTTCGAGCGACACACTAACGTGAAGGTATCGGTATAGTTACAAAAGGGAAACCACTAGAGATATATTGTTTATCTTCCGATAGCAACACAAAGCAACGCAATATTGACTACTTATTAATTTCACTAATACGCTGGAGAATAGCACGTGTAAGTCAATGACCGTCAAAAGTTAATCACAAAATACGTATATGCAGCAAATTAGCCCAGCACGTATAAGAATAGAAATGACTAGGTTGGAAAAGTTTTGAATTGGCAATTGAGCATGTGATTGCAATTTGACTATTGTATCAAATGGTATATGCACAAAATAGAATCTGCCCAAAAGATTAAGACGAATATCTTGTCTGGGTGGTTGAGATACAAACAGGTCCCAAACAGAAGACCAAACAAAGTGTTCATTATCAACTAAAAAAAGAAATTTGTTTCATTATCAACTAAAAAAAGAAATTTGTTTTTTAGAGGATTATACCATAGCGGCGAACAATCGAGAGAAAATAAAACAAAGCAAAAAGATAGAAAATAATTGGACCTTGCTAGAGAACGAAAACATGTGTTGAACATGAGGATGATGATGATACCACTTGTAGTTGGTAACCTTGGGACTGTCCCATCTGTTTCGGAAAAAAAGACTGGATTCGAAACAAGTTGAAGACTCAGGAATTATGAACACCTACTGCATTGTTATAATTAGTAAGGATACTGAGAATCGTCCTGCAGACCTGAGATTTTCTCTCACTAAGACTTCAGTGAAAGATCACCAACTAATGCCGGTGTGAAAAAAACTTGTAAGGAATGAAATAATAATATCAACAAATCTGATACAAGCAATAAGAATCAAAAGCCAGGATGTTGGAATGTAATTGACTTTGGAATATGTGCCATGCTGATAATAAACCAAAGTATTAGAGAAACAATGGAATGAATTGAATTACCAATAGAAGAAAGCATTAAAGATCTTCAGTAAAGTGTAAGTACTTTGGATTATTGGAAGCGGACACCATAAACAAGCAGAATTGAAAGGCAAAGTAGTAAAGTGGTACCACAGATGAAAGAGAAAATTTCTCGAAACTGAACGAAAAAACAGAAATGTCATCAATGAATAAACACTTGGGAAAACCTTGGATCATTCTCAAAATAAACAATGTAATAACTCAAAGTAATAGACCAAGCAAAAGTTACCTTGTCGGCTGGGGCTGAAGAATACACCGACTGCACCTATCCAGAGAGCTCACACCCCTCCCGCAACGATTGTCCTAGATAAGACACTAAAAAATCAGATGGTGAGGTTCAGTGATTCTGGAGCTTTGGGGAATGTGGAGTACTCCTTCATTGCCATCGTAGTGGTAGCACCTGATTGGGTCCTATCAAGTGGTCAAATAGAACTAAATTGTGTACTTATGCTAAAATGAATAGCTTTAAATAGAACTGTCTGACTAAACAGAAAAGCTTGAAATAGAAATGATTTTGATAATTAAACGTGTACTTACATTTAAACTGCATACTTATGCTAAGCGGAATTGTTTAAAATAGAACTGTTTTTGACATTGAAACTGTATTTACGCCAAACTGAATTGTTTAAAAGAGAACTGATTTGACATTTAACTATGTGTAAACAAAATCTATACTCATACTAAACAGAATTGGTTGAATTAGAACTGTTTGAATGAACTGAATAGCTTGAAATAGAAATGGTTTGACTGCAAAAACTGAATTGTTGGAAAAGAGCAGATTATTTGTATAAAAATGGATTCGGCATTAAATAACCTACAAAAGTTGATATGCCATAAAACCCTGCCAACCACCTGCCACCAATCGAGAGGGATATTGATTCCTATACACTTGTCTTCACACTTTAGAAATCATATAAACTGACTATTGCTGTTAAGAAGCCGTGAAAAGACTCACCGGCATAATGCCATTATTATGAACACCTAAAAAAAGTGATTATTGCTACCAATGACAGTAAGCGCAATTTAAGCATACAATAAAACAAAAAATGTCTAGAAAACAAGAATGGAAAAGAATATAGACGTAGTTCAAATTGGAAACAAGTGAGAGTGCTCAGGGAATGACCGGAACAAGGCGATGAAGGTGAAATCCCAAGAGAAAAACCGAATTAAACTCTTGTATCCTCGGATGCCCGGGACCCTTCGTAAAATGGAAAAGATAGGAACTAAACAAAGGCCGAAAACACACGAAAATTGATGTCAATGCTTTGCATTTCGAATGATGATATAGTGTCAAAAAAGAGGAAGGAGAATCATGAGTATTGAGGATTGCCTAGATGCAGAAATACAAGGACTTGAAGACTATATTATGAAGATCAAAGAACGGTTAAACTCAAGAGCAAATTGCAACTCTAACAATATGATTTCAGACAGAAAAATAACTAAAACAAGGGGAAAAAAATTGGGAAGAAATCACTGTATGGATATTTCCAGAAACAAACTGGCGAGACTGCACTCGAGAAGATGTGGACATGACTAAAATGTCAATAGAGAAACTGAATCTCTTTTATCGGCACAAAACCACGGCTTAAGAACGAGTTATGGTAAAGCTAAAATCAATAATACACAACAGAATAGCAAGAATAGTTTATGCAGAGAGAGAGAGAGAGAGAGAGAGAGAGAGAGAGAGAGAATGAATCGATTGATCACAGAGTAAGCAAACACTAACAAAACAGAACAGGAGTACAAGACTAAAGAAAACTGGTAGGGAAAGTGATCCACTGGGAATTGTGTAAGAAATTGAAATTTGACTATACTACCGAGTAATATAAGTAAAAACCAGTGTCCAATCAAGAAAAATTAACGCACGAAAACTGAACTTAGTCCTGATTAACAAAAATAAATTACAGAACTCGTCTTTTGGATTTTTCCGTTCCAACGGACCACCGAGTAACAATAAAAGAAAGGGAAAACATAACAAATACTTGGACCTTACCTGAGAGATAAAACAATGGGTGATGATTATACCATAGATTTTTGTTATGACGTTTGTATGTTGATTGTAATTGTTAACAATATATCTACCTATAAAAAGAGGTCATCAAAAATTGTCAGGCAAAGTTTACTCCTAACTCCTTTGTTGATTGGTCTTTTAAGCGGTTGGTGTGATCAGTACTCAGCTACCTTCTCGCTCCCAAGTCCTGGGTTTATTGGTCGGTCTTGGGTCATTTATGTTTCTATTGTGCTGCTTTTTCTTATTTCTAATCTTTTTTTTCTTTTCTTCCTTTTCATATTCTCTACTAACACCCTTTTCCCTCCTGGGTTCCTACCCATGGAAGGCGACTATAAAGCTCGTGACCGTTTCATCCTTGGCGACCGTTCCTCCTTCGACAACCGCTTCTCCTCAAGAGACTGTTTTTCCTCCGTGGCCGCTTCTTCTCAGGTGACCGTTTTTTGCTTCGGTGACAGTTTCTCATCTGGCGACTGTCAATCCTCCTGAGACATTTCTAACTTCTACCATTCTTCTTTCAGCAACTATTCTCCCTCTGGCGACAGCTTCCACTCCAGGGACACAAATAGAAAGTCT
Organism: Sepioteuthis lessoniana; assembly: GCA_963585895.1. Classification (NCBI taxonomy): domain Eukaryota; kingdom Metazoa; phylum Mollusca; class Cephalopoda; order Myopsida; family Loliginidae; genus Sepioteuthis; species Sepioteuthis lessoniana. The sequence continues at coordinate 59,310,877 of OY757909.1, read as the reverse complement.
AAACCAGATAGGAAAATAGACTAGAAACAGAGATAAAAATCTACAGCATGCAAAAAGGATAACAGCAAAAATACTGGTCTATGCTGGGACAAAACAGTAAAGCAATGCGACTATTAAAACAAACAATACAACTCGAAGAAACAAATCTGATGGTACTGGCGAAAGAAGGAAGACTAGAACTATACCAAAATAGGATCAAATAATACAAAAGAAAATTCTCCCAACTAATAAGGGGAAAGTAGCAGAAGATCAAGCAACAGACTAATGACAAGGAAACAAATTAATTTTGGAGCAAAATACGAGAACAAAGAGAACATAACAGAAAGCCGAAATGTAAACAACACGAAAAAAGAGGTAGGATTAAAAGACGGTCCTAATGCAAAAATACACCTCGTTTCACTCTGAGCAACTTTGAAAAATGAAACAAATTGGAACCGCCAGGCTCTGATGGCATATATGGATACTGGCTTTAAAATTTCACTTCCATTCACGACAGATTTGCTCTTGAAATGCATAGTTTCTTTCAAGTAAAAGACATCCCGGAATGGATGTCCCCAGGATAAAATACCCTAATCGAAAAAGACCCCACCAAAAACATGGACCCTCAAAAATTGCATACCCATGACATGCTTATCGATGATGTGGAAAATACTAACGGCTCAAATTAGGGAGGAGATTTACTATTAACAAATCAGTTGCGGACTGCAACCCGAAAAAAGAAAGTTTACTGCAAGCGAACAAAAGGAACAGATCGACTAAATATTGATTAAGGCATTATTAAATAAAGAAAAACAACACGAAATAATGTAGCTCCGTCTATCCAATATAGTCCCGCAAAGCAGGAAAATAGACTCTGAAGTAAATAATGGAGTCTAATCCAACAATATATAAAGAAAAATTGATAACAAGGTAATCCAATTAGGAGATATTTATTGAGAAGCAAAGTCGACACCATAGCGTTTTGGTTCTAATGAACCATTATCAGGTCTATGAGGGATGATATTAGTGATGTTAAATCAACGATGGATGTTTAAAAAATGCAAAATACAAAAAGAGACTTTTTGAACATGTGCAATATATCAACTGAAGTCATAAAGTTTAGGCTACCATGAAAAGCTGGAGAGTGTGACTGACAGTAGAAGGGAAAGCTTATCTGATGTGAAATTCCAGAGTGGTCTCTTTAAAAAAAACTGCGCTATAACCATTACTATTTGTGATAGCGATGATGTCACTTAGTCACATATTTAGCAAATGCACAAGAGGATATACACTTTATTAATGGAAAGAAAAAAAACACCAAATGTTAATGGACAACATCAAACTGTTTGCCAAAAACCCCCAAAGAACTGGAAACCCTTATACAGGCGGTGAAGATATACAGTCTGTAATTAGAAATGGACTTTCGCATAGAAAATTGTACCATACTAACGAGAAGAGGAAACGACAAATTATTAGAAAGTAAAACTACTCAATCAAGAAAATATTCGAATGCTTGCTGAAAAAAAGAACTTTGAATATTAGAAGCAGACACTATCAAATAAGCAAAGAGTAATACGTATATATAGTATCTTAAGAGTACAAGAAAACTACTCGGAACCAAACTATATAGAACAAATTTCATCAAAGGGATAAACCCCTGAGCTATCTCATCGTAAAATACTCGTTACCATTCTTGAAGTGGACGAGGGAAGTACTTCAACAGATGGACCGGGGAATTAGAAAACCCATGACGATGCCTGAGGTCTTACATCCCAGAGATGATATAGACTATATGTGTCAAACAAAGAAGAAGGAAGAGGACTGGCTAATATGGAAAATAGAGTAGATAGTTCGATAAGACGAAATGGAAACTACATAAAAAGTGCTAAGTCAGACTGATTATAGTGATCAGAAACAATACAAACAACAACAGTCCAACAATAGCTAGAAAACCAAAAATGGGAAGAAAAGTAATAATGAGGACATTTCAATCGACAAACAAGAGAAATCTCGTACGAGAGTACTTGGATCTGACTAAGAAAGGGAAACACTAAGAGAAAAATTGAATCTCTTCTAATAGCAGAAAAAAAAACACCATAAGGACCAACTATGTTAAAGCAAAGAGAGATAAGAAGCCACAAAATAGTAAATATAGTAGATAAGGTGATAGAGAGGGAAAAAAGCAATTATGTTATATGGGAATACATATATGGCAGACCACAAAAAAAAATTGACAGAAAGAGAAAAGACCTTATAAAAAACTAAAAAAAAAAAAAAAAATGGAACACCGTGGTGACGGTGATACCATTTGTAATTTCTGCCCTTGGACCAATCTCCAAAATACTAGTAAAGGGACGGGAAGAGTGGAAATAAGAGTACAAGTTGTGACCATCCAGACTACTGCCATAATAATATCAGCCCGAACACTGACAAGAGTCCTGAAGACTTGAGAAGCCTTGCTGTCACACATATTCCAATGAGCAAACTTCAGCTAACGCTGGTAACAAAAATCTCAAAATAATAATAATAATAATATTATCACAGGAGAACGAGAAAGCGACTAAACGGCAGGAACCTTATAAAATGGATAAATACCTTGGTTATCCCCATCGTAAGATACTCGGGACCATTCGTAAAGTGATCTACAGAAGACCGTAATAAATAGACCAGAGAACAAGAAACCTAATGACCATCAATTACGACTTACATCCCGGAGATGACGTTGATAGACTATAAATGTCAAGAAAAGAAGGAGGAAGAGAGAGGACTTAGCAGCATTGAAGACAGCGTTGACGCATCGATACGACAACTTAAAAACTACACAGAAAAGGGCAGATGAAGACTGATTACAGCCACCAGAAACATTACGGACATCACAAGGACCAACAGAAGGAAAATAATGTCGAAACAATTCTTTTTTAAACAATTCAGTTTAGCATAAGTACGCAGTTTAAACACAGTTAAATGTAAAAACAGTTAATTTCAAACTATTTAGTTTACTGTAATCACACAGTTTTCTTCTATTTGAACCATAGGTAGGAGCCTATCAGGTGCAACCATCAGAGTAGACATGGGGGCGATTGTAATGAAGAGGTACTCCACTTTCCTTAAAGTTCTAACTTTATTGGAGCCTCGACATCAGATTGTTTAGTGTCATACCAGAACACTCATTGGGGGAGTCTTATCTCTCTGCAGAGATGCAGTTGGTATATTATGCAGCCCACTAGTTTTATTAGCATGAAATATATGATAGCTAATGTGACAACTCTTAGAACTAATTAAAGGTGTGTAGGCAATAAATAAATTATCAGTCATATTTCGCCACCCTAAAAAATGCTTAGCAATTAGCACCATAGATCAAATAAAAACCTTTGATCTCGTGTAAGGCCGATCAGACAAAATACTTAACTTTTCTAAAAGAACCAGACAATTGTCTGAAAGAAATTTGTCAATTGTTCTTATGCTTTGATTTCTTTTGACTTCGGATATGTAAACGTCAAAAAAAGAGTTAAAGACAAAGAACTTTCACGGGCATGATCAAAAATATAAATCCACAGGATTATAACACACTAAAAGACTTTGTTAGTACAAGACAACATTCTTTAGACAAACTCATTTTAAACACTAAAAGAAAACTATTCACTTCAGTTTGTAAACCTTTCATTGTAAAATAACTAATTACAGTTCTTCTTTTAATATAAAACTTAAACATATATTTACAAACTCTTTTATTGTCGTTTGTTTCTGTATTTACTTTGATTGTTTTACATGTTTGTCAAAAGCTTAATGATTACTTTAAGCTAGTTCATCCATTTTTTAATAAATATTGATTTATTGTCCTAGGAGGATTGTTAGCGACGACACTATCTTTCACCATGTTTAATATGAAAATATTCCATATTTAGAGATATCAAAACTATCGCTTTGTAGTACAACACTTGACGATATGCAAGTGTGTCTGGTAATCGGTATTTATCATGCGCCCACGTACGCGACGTTTGGCAAACGGTCATTTTTATTGTGGATACTAGGCACAGGGCCGTAGACCAGACACGCTCGATTGCTCCAAAAGAACGCGTCCGTATTCCCCTTAAAAGATGTGACTCGGGCGCCAGGCAATAAAAAAGCCCCTCCTAGATAGGTTTGAGGCTGAAAGGATGGTTACTTGAGGCTCGTGGAGTGTATCAGTGTCAGCCGCGAAATTCAAATGCTGGGCTTTCTCGGACACGCCTCTCAGCCAGCTGCAAGGGCACCTCGGGTGGTGTAATGGTTAGCAAGGTAGACTTGCAAACCTACACGAGTGAGTTCGATTCTCATTGGGAGCCCCATTCATGAGGCCTTGTGCTACATCTAAGCAAAAAGCTTATTAAATTACCCTCTCAGCCAGCCGCAATTGAGCAGTCACAGCCAGAGACAAGTCACACCTGATCCGATCTGGGCGCTCTGACAACGGCCGGTTGAAGTGTAGGTATGCCCGGCCGACAGTGAACATGCATGTATATTTATATCGTGTCGTGTACGGAATACGACATGTAATATAATGATATCGCTAAAAAAAATTCCGATAACCGTAACCCGTTGCGCTGCATACTTAAAAACAGAACTACACCACAAAATGGTAATATATAATTCTATGCATCAAGAAACTACTGATGAGAACCTATCAGAGAAATATAATACGTAGCGGATCAAAACTAACATGTATATTGTGCAAACAAAAATATATTAGATGATTCCATTGGTTTCTTAATCTACCAATGATATATAAAGAGAAGAATGAAAAAATAGGAGAGCATATTCAATTAAAAAAATATCAATTAACTAGAGAAAACGGAAATCTGAAAATTGTACCAAAATCAATTACAAAATCAAAGAAGCTACTATTTTCAAAGACATAGTTATCCTCACGTGGCAAAGACGAGTGAAGAATTTAAGAAACCGAAAGTAAAGCTGACAATTTAATCGAAAAGCTAATGATAATAATACTGTGAAGAATCAAAGAGGCTTGAGGGCAGTTGCTATCACTCAGTCTTTTGCGAAAGTCTGTCAGCGTTTGCTGATACAAGTATTTCACATTAATAATAATAATAATAATAATAATAATAATAATAATAATAATGATAAATCTCTTCTAATGGCAGTACAAAACAACGCTACAAGCGCCACTAATATCAAATCAAAATATATAAGACGCAAAGAAATGTAGGCCATGCGATGATAGACACGAAACGATCAATCATATAATAAGCAAAAGCAGCAAACTAGCACAGAAAGAGTATGAGACTAGACACGAATGGGTTGACAAGTTGATGCACTGGGAATTGTGCAAGAAATTGAAATTTGAACAAATGAATAAATGGTATATGCACAACCCAGAATCAGTCGTGGAATATGAGACATGCTAACTTCTCTTTGATTTTGAAATACAAACGGATCACCTAATCACAGACAGACGACCAGACCTAATAATAGTCAACAAAAAAAAAAAAAAGAAAAAGTGTGAACTTGCAGAATTTTGGGGTCCCAGCGGACCACAGAGTAAAACTGAAAGAAAACGAGAAGAAAGATAAATACCGAGACCTTAATGGGTAGTAGAAAAAAAAACTGTTGAACATGAAAGTGACGATTATACCAGTTGCAACTGTTGCTCTTTGTATAGTCATCAAATGATTGATAAAGGGACTGAAGGACGTGAAAAGAAGAGGACAAGTGGTTACCATCCAAACTACTGATAATAAAGATCAGTCAGAATTCTAAGAAGATCTCTCTCAAATTCCAGTGAGAAACCATCGGCTAACGATGATGTGAAAAACCCTCCAAAGAGTAACAACAGCAACAACAACAATAATAATAATAATATGCAGTGACAGAGAGGAAACCATCAATAACATGATAAGCGAATTCAGCAAATTATCACAGGAGTACAATACTATATACGACTAGGTCGGCAAGGTGATCCACTGGGAGATGTGCTAGAAATTTCAATTTGACCATTCGAACAAATGGTATATGTACAACCTAGCAATTGTCCAAGAAAATGACACACATAAACTCCTATGGGACTTTGACATACAAACGGATCACCTAATCTCGCCCAGAAGACCTGACCTAATAATAATCAACAAAAAAAAAAAAAAAGAATTTGAAAATTGTCGACTTTGCTGTCTCGGCTGACCACTGAATAAAACTGAAAGAATGTGAAAAGAATGATAAGTACCTCGACTTTGCTAGGGAATTTAAAAAAGCTATGGAACATGCAGGTGACAATTATACCCATTGTGATTAGTGCTTTTGGCACAGTAACTAGAGGACTACTAAAGGGACTGAAGGACTTGGAAAATAGTGAACGAGTGTACATCATCTAAACTACATTATTATTGAGAACGGCCAGACTACTGAGAAGAGTCCTGGAGACTTGAGGAAACTTGCTGTCTTTCAAACTCTATTGAAAGATCATCAGCTAACGCTGATGTTAAAAACTCTAAAGGAGTAAATAATAATAATAATAATAATAATAATAATAATAATAATAATAATAATAATAATAATAATTTACCGATTTGTTATTCACTATTCGTCTTTGTCTCTATCTCTGCTTCTGCGTGTGTGTCTGTGTCTCATTATCAGTGAATATCACCATCTCTCGTTTTTCCCTTGTGTGCTATCATTTACTTTTTCAACACCCTGGAATTTATCTGCACCAAGAATTTCTTTCTTCTTTTTTTCCGGTTACAGGTCTTTGAAAGATTATATGGAAATCAGACAACTGTCTACACCAAAAGCCAATACATACCCCACCAACTACACTGTCCAAAGGAAGACGGAAGCCCTATACAGCAAGGACCAGTGTTTTTGCTGGAATAAAATGGAATACATCAATGAATTCTCTTAGGGACACTAGTTTCGAACTGTCTCATGGTTTAATTCTAGAGCTTTTCCCATGAGGTGACAATAGCTTGCAAATGGCTGATGGTTCTGATTTCTTTTTATTTATTGACTAAGTTTACAGAACTAAATATGCTTTGCTATTTAACCGAAATCTGAGGTTGTCGGATGGGACGTTTTCGTTAAAAGGGTCAATATTGCGAAATAAACCAAAAATGCCTAAGCCGAAACTTATACTTGCCTTCCTAATTCTATTTTTACGGTTAATGTCATTGTGAGGACACATGAACAGTCATCATTGTTTATGCTACTTCTCCTAGTACATCTAATTTCGGAAAATTTTCAATTTGGTTTGGTTTTAATTGGAATCATTTTGAGATGAGGCTTCTTAATCTGAGAATTAATAGACAACAACTATGGAAGGCAGTAATTAATAGACAACAACTATGGAAGGCAGTAATTACTGGGAATATGATTACAAGACTCAGCATTCCTATCCAAGGTCGCAGTAAAATCACTTGAAGAACCCGGAGGTGAAATTTGGCCGAAACGTAGTGAAAGAAGAAACAACACAAAAACTACCAAGATGAGGACAAAAAGTCCGCAATAAATAAAAATTAATTCTCAGATTAGTTTGGTTTGTTTTAGTTCTTTGTTTAATCGCAAATCAAACAACGTGGTGTTATTTAATGCCAAAATACATTGTCGAATAACAGTAGTATTACCATTTAAACTCTAGTTAAGATGATTTTTGTATTTCCCAAGCGTATTTTTCCGAAAGTGAACTTTAAAGCGAGACTGGATTACGAACCCCCCAACCACGATTTTGATGTCTTGCACGGTAGCCACTACGCCTCAGAGACTTCGCCCAGACGATCCTCAAGATATCAGAACAAGCCGTAAACTTTGTGATGAGAGCTATGGAAAAATTCGGAGTCAATTTAGCGGCAGTGGAATAATCCCTTGCAGAAGTTTAAATCCAAAGTGACAAGGAATCACTCTGCCCACGACTATTTTTATTGTAATGATTCCACAGAAATTTTTTGGCTTATAAAATTTGAAATAATTTACTAATGTAAAATATCACTGGAAAAGATTTATCATCTCGTACATACTGTTGATAAAAAAATATTTGCTAAGAATGGGTCAAAGTAAGAAACACTCAAGCAAACTATTAGAATCTGCTGCCAAGATTTCGAAGATACAATAAATTCAGAGATTCAAAGAACTAACAAAAAAGTGCCAGCAAACACTGATTACAACAGTCAATGAATATATCATCATAAATAACTAAAGAAAACTCCGAAAAAATACAATAAAACTGGAGAAAAAAACAATTCAATGGATACTTCGTGCGATTTACTCAGGAAATTGCATACGGTATTACCTAGAGGTAATAAAGAAGGCCAAACCTGACTCAATTAATTACAAAGAAATAACGCCATAAGAACAAATAATCTCAATAAAAATCGGTGAACTCTAGAAGATAAGCAAATATTACTCTTTTTTATTGTGACAAAGATGAAACAGTAAATCACATAATAAGCAAAAGAAGCAAATTATCACAAACGGAATGCAAGAAATGATGTAAAAGGAGATATACTGAGAATTGTACGTGAGAATTTGGCCCAAATATTAAATACAAAAAATTCCTTGGGTCTTTAAGATACAAATGGATCAGAAAATCTCAACCAGAACACAAGACCAATGATTAATTTAGTGGACGTTGCCGTTCCTGTGAAATATAAAATCAAAATGAAAGAAAACAAAATGATAAACACATATTTGGATCTCACAAGAAAGTGACCCAGTTAGCTGACTTTATCTGTGCAGAGAGGTAAAATTCCCCAAACGAGTGTCCTTCATATAACACTAAACAACCTGATGGTGAGGTGTTTCGATGTAAGGAGGAGAGACACAATCTTCTATGCTGTCTTATCCATTTGGTCCCCATCTCGTGCGGCCCCCATAGGGCGCACGTTCTCCTGGCGTCAGCGAGCTCTAAAAATCGATCCTTCTCGTTTGGCGTCTAGTACCCGACGCTTTCTCTCTTCAAATTCTCACACAACCCTCTGCGTGCTTCCGGTGCGTGACGTCACCCGCACCCTGTCACCCAGTATCGTCTCGGACTATTATGACATCTGAGTGACACCTCCATCCGTCCGCGCATACCCCACGTTAACACCAGCTTCAATGTTACACCCAACCAACCCATGTGCTGAGCCGAAAGGTTCTCAGCCAAACTAAATTCAAAGGCATGAACCGAAATCCCTCGGCTATTTTATAACAGAGGCTCTATTAATCTTGGAGCTTTGGAGAATGTTAAGTAACCCTTCATTGCCATCGCTCCCAGGTCCACGACGGCTCGGATTGGTGGCAAATGATTTGTTCCAGTTTGTGAGTTAAACAGAAATAGACAGTGTATTTATACTAAACTGAATAGTTTGAAATAGAACTGTTTTTAAATTTAATTGTGTAAAAAAACTGCATTTATGCTAAATATAAAAACACTTCTATTTCAAACAACTCTTGTTTGAAATAGAAGTGTTTATATGTAGAAAATTGATATGGCATTTAATAACCTCAAATGGTTCCTATGATATAAAACCAAACCATACCAAACCTTGGCAGAGAGCTGAAAAAGCGTTGAACATTCATAACAATTTTTTTGGTGTTCTCGGAGCTGTCCCCAAATGCCTCCCAAAAAGACACTGGAAACTGGATATCAGGAAAAAGAATCGAGGCCATACAGACCACAGTATTATTAAATTCAGATAAAATACAGAGAAAACGCCGAAAAACTGAATAGACATTCTCTCACTCAGATTTCAGCGGAAAAACACTTGTTAAATCTTGTGTGAAACACTCGTATAGAGTGGAAATAATCTTTAATTAAAACAATCGAATAGAATAGATAAGGTACAGAAATAAAGGGACTTTACTCTATGTGAAGAGAGAAAAGAAAAGAGAGAGATAGGGAATGTGTGTGTATGTTTGTGTGTCTGTGCCAGAGAGAAGATGAGAGAGAGAGAAAGAGAAACAGGAAGGATAGAAAAATGCAACAAAATTTGCCCTGAAGTACCGAAATAATCATGACTGGAAAACAAAATAATTTTCAACATATGGACAAATGCTAAAGGCACAGATCAGAATTTGTTATAAAAAATGAGACACGCGATTGTCTGGGATTTTCGGATAAAACCAAATAGTTCTATTCTGATCTGAAGGTGTAATTAGCCAGATGATCAGAGTTCACCATTTCTGCACACCATATAATAAATATAAACAAAAACAAAAAGTTAAGATTAAACAAATTAGTGGACTTTGTCAGAGAATAAATAGCGATAATACTAGTGGATATCTTTGAACAACACTGAAGAACCCGAAAAAGAAACCTGGAGATCAAGAGAAACATTGGAAACCTCTTGTCCCCAACAACTTCGACCGAGGACCCATTTGAAGAGATAATGATGTCATGAAAAATAAATAGGAACTGCGGTTGATTGTGAGTTGTTTCCTCGGAAGATTTACTGCACCACCATCGGACGGAGAAAAAGAGAGGAACATATATGAAAAAGGAGAAATAAAAGAGAGAGAGAGAGAGAGAGAGAGAGAGAGAGAGAGAGAGAGAGAGAGAGAGAGAGAGAAATGTAGGTTCCAAAATGTATATCATCATAATAATAGGTGCCAAAGTTAGAAATAGAAAAAGCAGCATATCTGCGATGGGTTTTGATTGGCTGGAAGAAACACAAACGGAAAAACCGTTAGAAGAGATAAAAACAAACAAATTGAAAATGAGTTACTTGACATGCCGATGTGAAGCCCATCGTTGAACACCAGATACGATGATATAAGACAGCTAAAAATTACCGGCTCCATTTCGGGATGCGCTCCAAAAAGGAGTCTAATACCCACTGTGAAGCTGAGAAGACGAAACTAACAAACCGGCACGCGTTAAAACTAAAACAGAAAACGAGAAAGACAATTCAAGGTGTGTGTCTGCTCTCTTTATCCCCCTCCTTCTCTCTCTCTCTCTCTCTCTCTCTCTTTTCATGACGTTTTAATTCTCTTTGTCTAGTTAAAACAGTAGAATAATTTTTCATAGGCTGTTTCTCTCTTCTCGACGACTATAAACAAGTATAGTCACGAATAAACTTTTGTATTAATAAATCGATAGCCTATTGCGGCTATCTATTATATGGAAATCAGAACTAACCGATAAAATGAAATGCCGTTTCTTCCAGGCAGCGGTTTCATCAATACTGCTATATGGATTCACTACATGGACTCTTACAAAACGGCTGGAAAAGAAGCTAGACGGCAATTACACAAGAATGCTGCGAGTAATCTTGAACAAGTCCTGGTGGCAACACCCCACAACACACCAACTGTACGGCCACCTGCCTCATATCACGAAAATAATTCAAGTTAGACGAACCAGACGTACGGGACACTGCTGGAGAAGCAGGGACGAACTCATAAGTGATGTACTCTTACGGACCCTCACACATGGCCGTGCAAAAGCAGGACGACCAGCACGAACATACATTCAACTATGTGAGGATACAGGATGTTGTCCAGAAGACCTGCTGGAGGCGATGAACGATAGGGAAAAGTGGCGAGAGAGGGTCAGGGATATCCGTGCTGCCAGCACGACATGATGATGATGATGATTAATAAATCACGGCGAGGGTATAACAAGGGTCAGATTGACGCTTTGGCATCGAGCATAAAGTGTATATCAAGAACCATTCTAGCTCAAGTGTCTATGTCTAGTAGTAATAGTTGTATAAATGTCTATTGAGACCGTACCAGCACAAATGTCTATTTGAACACCATAGAGTTACAAACTTCAATTTGTGCCGTGTAATGTTACAATCTTCTATTTGGTGCTGTAACGGTACATTCATTCGAAATTTAAAGAATGTCATCAGTTGGGATGTAGCATGAAAACTCATCTAAAATAAATACCACTGCTTTGTCATCAGATTATTGCTTAGTTTGGTTTCTTTATTTAATAATATATCAACCATCGTAGGTTATTTAAAGCCATTCTTTTAGAAGAAAAGCAGTGATATTAGTTATCCCGTTGATGTATAGAATAAGGGGTTTAAATTTTTTCCAAGTTGTATTTGTCACAAAGTGAATGTTATAGCTTTACTGGAGATAGAACTCACAAACCAGCACTTCAGCCATTACGCCGTAGTAACTCCTCTAAAAAGTCGATCATTTCTTACTGTTAGCAGAGTTTTGGGGCCTGGGTAAATCCAAGATTATGAAGGAGTTTGAGTCCAACAGTGTTAAAAAATTAATAGATCATATTATTTAGATGGCCTAGTGCCACAGTTGGTATATGGAAATACCACTTCCTACCAGATTTCTAGTGAAAGTCTGCATCGTTTACGATCTGAGTGATATTTACGAGTGTGAAAAAATATCAAAATTGTTGTCGGAACAACAACTATTTATTTTACTGCAAAAATTCACAAGTTATTAAATTTTTGAAGTTTGATGTCTGAAGAATATAGCTAAAACATCGTTAATGACATATCTTTTTCATCTTATCAAAGAAAAATCAATCTATATAGTGAGAAGTATCTCCTTTCTGTTTCTTTCCGTAGTGGTTCATACGACTTCTATTTTGCACGTACCAGAGTATAGTATCCGAGCACTCTGTCAAAGATGAAAGCATCGTTCAATCTCACTTTTTTCCTGGGATCAAAGTATCAATTTTGTAATTGTTATAAAACATATTACAGATATTTTAAAAAAAAAGATATTTTTCAAATATATTTATGGGTTTTTAAAATAAAAACCTCAGTTTATTACAGATAATAAATCACTTACTTTTTCATATATAATGAGAAATAGGTATAATTTCTTCTCTTTTAAAATTTGCTGACCACGCTAACTTATATATCTTTTTTAAAACAACACCTACTACTATTACAACTCACATGCGTATTCTATTGCACAATGTACGCTACGCCTATGCTCTCACACACTCATACAAATATGCTAAAAATTACGTACTATTGTACCGAAATATGTGCGCACATGGCATAAAGGTTTATTGTCTCACTCTGGTGACCCTAATCCGTTTCCGCAAATTTGCAATATTTCAGTAACCGAACCAATAATAGATAGATAAATTAATAATTAAATAAAGAAAAGCCCAATAATTGAGGGGAATTGTGATTTTGTGTTTGTTTCCCCTCATTCGCTTTATAACCTTTTTAGTATCGTAGTCAGCATAACTCCAGCCGCTCCCACTTGTCTACGCAGATAGAAATCATCGTTGACAACGGAGCACTTTATAAGAAATTTCAAAAATAATGTACATTTACTTCTGAAACTTTTTGACCTCACGATCATTTGTCAGTACGTAAGACGAACATCGAAATAAAAACAAACAGCAATTTTTTGCGTCGAAGGTGCTGGTATTATGGCAGAAGACTGAATTATTCATGGCATGAATTGGTTTGGATAAAGACCAGTACAGTTTAAAAAAACATAGGTACGCACATTATGATTCAGATTTTGAATGATATGATGTTTAAATAATGGCTACACCAAATATTGTCTGCCTTCAATTGTTTACTTAATCCGATAAGAGACAAGATATACAGGTTTTTTGTAAAATAGTGAGACATTTGACCGTTTGCACAAATATCCTGATGACTTCTTTTTTTCCCCTTCAAGATAACAAATCGCTTATCCATTGCATTGTCAGTTTGCGGAAATAACAGTAATATTTAATGGTTCTCGATTATCATATATCATGAATAAGGCCACTTTAGCATTGTATCAGGACAACAATCATCACTTCTTATCACTTCTAGTGTAGCGTAAGAAGAACAGAGAAACTGATATAGTAGAAATGTAATAAAAAAAAGTGTGATGTGACGTTGTAATCGTGGAAACATTCTCTTCACACGCACGTATCATACATTTGTGTATAAAATAACAATGCTTATATATATATATATATATATATATATATATATATATATATATATATATATATATATATATATATATATATATCCAAACAAAAACTCTTAATATAGAATAAAAAGAATTCCCATTGTTATGAAATTATTCAAATAAATACAAAAAAGAAAGGAAGACTGAAATTAAAGTAAGAAGGAAGGAATGCGAAAAAATAGGATATATATATATATATAATCATTATTATCATTTGATAAAAATACTTGAAATAAAACAACTGTGTATTTGTATTAGATTGACACATCAGGTATCATTTAACTAAATCATTCATAGAGTTATTTTTTTCCTAATTCAAAGGAGTATAAGATCAATAATTATTATCATCAAACATTTAGAAGTGAACCAAATTACTGCATTAAATAATGTAAAATGTGTTGCTATGGCGTTAAATAAATAAACCAATCAAAATGTCCCTGGAGCTGGACCAGCCGTCAATACTGACCTTTATATCGGCACGATAAAATGAAGACATTTATGCCTTGTCTTAAGACAGAGAATAAGACTATATTAGGTTTCAATACGTTATTAAAAGAGCTGCTTAAACTGGAATTTACGAACATACTTATTGTATAATTCAGATGTGGCGCCTTTCGGTTTTTATCTTTTTGAATGACCAAATTCAAAGACAATATTTTCTTGACAACGATGATATCATAAAATAGTTGGTTGTCTCCAATCTTGCAAGGGCGTATCCACGTGGTGTAATGGTTAAAGCGTTGGACTGCAGAATCGTAGTTTGCGAGTTCGTACACTAGTCGCGCTAATACGTTCACTTTTCGGGCAAATAACCTTGGGATAGGTATGAACCCCTTTATCCTCCCAGCTATACAACTACTGTTCTTCTAGGAGAGTAGCTTTGGTATTAAATAACCTACTAAGGTTGATATGCCATTAAACAAAGAAAACCAACCAAACCACTCTTGCGGCTGATTTCAAGGACTGCAGGAAATCATTTATTGATGGCAAAATACATAAACTTTGAAGCTGAAAGCTCACAATATCTAACCGTGTTATGCTAGTTTTAGCTGTCATTATTTTCTGAATAACCATCGTAAAATATGTGGACAAACATTTGACAAATACCCAAATATTTATTTTTTAACGTGGGATACTACTAAAATGGTTGAGGCTAAAGATATGAGTCATGTTCCTTGTGGCTTTAATCGGTAAAATCTAACCCGGAAGATATTCAAAGTGTTAAACGATAAAAATCTCCCGTTTTTTTTTTGTTTTTTTTTGTTAAGGTGTGAAGATCATTGATAATCCTGGCCATCAGCATATCCCTTGCAGAAAATCGATCGTGTACGTTTCATTATCACTATTTTCTTCATGAAACTTTTGACACACAACTTCAATGGAGTTATTTTGTTTATCTTATTTTTTTGGTCATATTTTGTTTAAATCTTATTTTTTGGAAAATTCTTTGAAGCAAAATTCTTTTAAGTCGAGACAACGTTCATCATGGGAATAGAAGAGATTCCATATCAGCACGAAACAGCTGGAATCATCTCTTTACTCAT
>OY757909.1:59162982-59290482 GCA_963585895.1 Sepioteuthis lessoniana | reverse complement strand
TTTTCTTTGATCTCCGAGCAGTTCGTCTCTTTCCATTGTTTATCGCTACAACTGTGGTGTGAGTGTTTGCAACTGGAAGAGGAGGCCTGCATTTCTGTTATTTAAGGCTTTTGTCCTTCAAATCTTCTACCACCAATTGATGCGATACCTACATCATTCTTTTGGCACGTACAAACAATATCGTTCAAATGAACAGCTGGTCTTGAGCGATGTTTAGCCGGTTTTCCGATTATTTCAAAAGACTCGTGTGTGTGTGTGTGTGTGTGTGTGTGTGTGTGTGTGTGTGTGTGTGTGTGTGTGTGTGTGTGTGTGTGTGTGTGTGTGTGTGTTCGATATCTTCGGAATAAATTTTTTTTCGGCTATGTAATAATTCCTGCCAGTTAACATTCAATTCATGGTATATTAATAATCTTTAATATATACTGCATATCAATTACACCTCTTGCATTTCAATTTTATTTTTAATAGATTTATCATTTGTTATGCGTTATGGATAAAATACTTACCAAAACAAAGCATACATTATCAGCAGCACGAGAAAAGAAGTAACTTGATTCGGAATTCGATTAAGGCAGTGATTATTATTTATAGAAATAGTTATTGACTTTTCAACAGTAAGATCACATATCAAATGGTTTTACTTAACACACTGGACGATTAAAGGTTTTTTACCCACCCAGTTCATTACATCTATGTAACCAGTTGTAAAAACAAAACAAAACAAGAAACAAAGACGATATATGAACAGGACGATAAACCAGAAGCTCCTCCAGACAGATATCTACCTATCTATGTGTTTTCACTGCTATTGTATCAGGCAAAACACACACATACACACACAAAAAAAACAACAAAAAAAACATAACACGGTTTAGTTGTTTAATATTCTACAAGATATGGAATATCCTTATAAATCTAGTTAAAATAAATTTGAATTTTCGGAAGAAATGAGCGGATTATTATTATTTCTATTGATACTGCATATTCGTGGTGCATTCAATAAGTTTCCAGACTTATTTTGTACAGGCATTTAAAATTGTTGTAGACTCTTGAAAATTCATATATATTATTGCTATACATCTTATGAGATGACTGATCATTTTTTTATGATTTCAGGTTAAAACGAACAGCTACAACAGGAATTGGAATACACCCTACTAAAACCTTATTGTCCCTGTTGGAGAATTTCAAATATGAAATCTGGACTCTTTAGAAGAACGATATGCAATAGAATTAGGATTTAAACTGGGAAAAAATTCCACAGAAATGTATGGAATACTTCAGACGGCTTTTCGACTGTCTTGCATGAATCGATTATCAGTTTTGAGTGGCATTAGAGATTCAAGGAAGGCAGGGAGTCTGAGGGATGATGAGTGGTGTGGGAGGAGTAAGGAAGTCAGAACACCAGAGTTGATTGGCCAAAGGGCTAGGGTTAGGGTTAGTATGTTGAGGTTTTAAGGGAGTTCAGGAAGAGATTCCGTCGGAAGAGACCAGCAGTCTTCAAATCGGCTCAGTGGCATTTCCACCAGGACAATGCACCAGTCCACAACTCCATCCTCGTCACAGACTATTTGACCAAGATGGGCATCAAGACAGTTCCTCACCGTCCCTATAGTCCAGACTTTGCTCAGTGTGACTTTTGGTTTTTCCCTAACCACAGAGACTGTCATTATGAGACAAGTGAGGAAATGAAAGAGGCTGTGACGATGGTCATTGCCTCACTCACACAAGAGGACTTCCATGGGGCCTTCCAGAAGTTGTTGGAAGGGTACAACAGGTGCATTGCAGCTGGAGGAGATTACTTCGAACGGGACTAGAGTTTCATGTGTGTACTATCAATAAAAGTGCCCATACGAAAAAAGTCTGGAAACTTATTTAACGATCCTCGTACATGCACATGCACTGACAAACTGAGATACACTGACACATACAAACATAGCCACCCACACACATACACTCAATTACTCGTGAACACACAAACTCACACACACACGAGTGCGTGCGCACCAATTCACACACACACACACACACACGCATATATATATATATATATATGTGTGTGTGTGTGTGTGTGTGTGTGTGTGTGAGTGCTTGTCGTTAGTGTTCATTTCTGTAATATATTTTTATATATCGTTAACCATTAATTTGTATCGGAAAGATAAATTACATGCTTTATATAATTTGTATATATATATATTTGTGTGTATATATATATATATATATATATATATATATATATATATATATATATATATATATATATATGTGTGTGTGTGTGTGTGTGTGTGTGTGTGTGTGTGTGTGTGGGTGTGTTTGCGCGTGTACGTGTGTAAATGTGCCAAGCAGGGTGTGTTTGTCTGAAAATACGTATATTTCATGCTTTGAAGTTCAAACATATTCTGTTTCCTCTTTCATATATATATATATATATATATATATATATATATATATATATATATATATATATATATATATATATATATCAGCAGATTGATTTTTGTGTGGCTCATGAACAAACGCATAAACAAACACATTCATAGTTACGCACACACGCATACGCACACACCTGCGCAAGCATAAGCACACACCTGCGCAAGCACGCACACACGAGCGAGCATACATACACGCGATCATACGTACACACGCGCACACACACATTATATATATATATATATATATATATATATATATACTTGCGCACGCTCATTAACAAATAAATACATGCGCACAAATGTACACACACACACACACACATATATATATATATATATATATATATATATATATATATATATATATATATATATATATATATATATATATTCTTCTGTAGTTGTACTTGAGTTGGTGTGTATATGTGCATATGGATGCGTGTAAATGATACTATGAATATTAAGTTGTGCGCGATTTATATCTAACTCTCTCATGCACAAATCCAGCATTATGAGGATCAAATATTATGCATATTGGAATGATCTCTCCGTTTTTTTTTTTACATCACTGTTCCCATATAAATAAGCGGTCATTGACAAAAGGAGACATATACACACACCATGTGTACGCAAACTCATGTGCGTTGTTGGTCTTGCGTTTAAGTTGGTGTATGTTTATGAGAGAGCAATAGGCTATGGAGATACAGACAGCAGGAAATATTTACGTAAATATTATGAAGTGGATGATTTCATTTTACATGTGTACGATCTTCTATTTTCGTATCCCAAATTCGACTCTTTTCTCCAATGATACAACTTTTTTGAGGGTATATCAGAGTGTGTTTGAGTGTGTGTGTTTGTGTTGGTGTGTTTGTGTGTGTATGTGTGTGTGTGTTTGCGCGTTTGTGTGTGTGTGTGTTTGTTTGTGTGTATGTATGTTTGGGTGTGTGTATGTTTGTGTGTTTTCTCTTGTGTTTGTGTGTGTTTGTGTGTTTTCACATGTGTTTGTGTGCGTTTGTGTGTTTTTACATGTGTTTGTGTGTGTTTGTGTATTTTCACATGTGTTTGTGTGTGTGTTTGTGTGTTTTCACATGTGTGTGTGTGTTTGTGTGTGTGTGTGTGTGTGTGTGTGTATGTGTGTGTGTGTGTGTGTGTGTGTGTGTGTGTGTGTGTGTGTCTGTGTGTGTGTGTCTGTGTGTGTGTGTGTTTTCACATGTGCATATTGACATTTTATGGAGATATCATACAGTTCTTGTCTCCTAACATATGGCAGTATGCTTTCGCTATTACATACACAAGCGTGCAGGCACCACAACCAAAATGTTGCAAAACAACAATAACAATGACATAATACACAAAATAAAAATAAAACATTTCTTTTTAATGGAACTTGAAATGTATTGCTAGCCAGTTTACTATTGTACTCCTGAACTCAACTCTCAAATCTATGTCCTTCGACATTACAATCAACATAATTTCACTGGTAGGGAAAATATTTAAATGTGAAAAGGAGGAAAAAAGAGGAAAATGTCCAAGGGAGTGAGAATAAAAAAATAAGAGAGAGAGAGAGAGAGAGAGAGAGAGAGAGAGAGAGAGAGAGAGAGAGAGAGAAAACCTGATAAAAAAAATGAAAGCAAGCAATTGTTGAAAAATAGGAAAAAAGTTTGGGAAAAGATAATTGCATGAGAAAGAAAGAAAGAAAGAAAGAAAGAAAGAAAGAAAGAAAAGAAAGAAAGAAAGTAAGAAAGAAGAAAATGAACTAATCTAAGCCGGTAAAATAAAAGTAGAAGAAATAGATAAAAAGAAAATATCAAGAGATAAACAAACAAATATGCAACAAAAGAGAAAGAAAGTACAAAATAAATGAACCAAGAAAGAAAGAAAGAAAGAAAGAAAGAAAGAAACTATAAAAACAAATAGGTAAACAATAATGGCAGATAAAAATAAATAAATAAATGAACAGAGATGAAAGCAGATGAAGAAATACACATGCGGAAAGAAAGAAAAAAAGAAAAGAAAGAAAGAAAGAAAGAAAGAATGAAAGAAAGAAAATGTATTCACATAAGAAAGTAAATAAGAAGAAAGAAAAAAGAAAATCAGATATCAAAAAATTCAAAAAGACTAAAATCAAAAATAAAATATATAAAAAACGATCAAAAAGATTGTTTAAAAGATAAAGAACTGTGATTCAAGATTGAAGTAAATGTGAACGTGAAAAAAAAATGCTTTGAATGAAACGAATAAACGTAAATAACACTAAAAAAAAGTGTTGAGATTTCGCCCAGAGGAATTACATAAGGTAGAAAATTTAGGGGGTATTTATCCAGTGTAATTGACCAAACGAGCGAAAAGGTCATCGCATGAACGTCCATAAACGTCAACGATTCAAGTAACCAATAATACTCAGTAATTGGCAGAAATGTCACCGTCTTTAGAAGTTGAATCAATCCCCCTCGAATTGGGAGTTATTGCAGTTTCGAGAGGTTGGTTATCTTAGCTTGTTCTCTGTACAGAATAGCCTGAAACGGGCAAGGTGTTGGTTGGCGAGGAAGGTCGCTGGGCAAAAGAATCAAAGATTTAGCGCCAATGATCTTTGCTTCATAAGGATATCAGAAAAGTTAACACGCAGCCAGGGTTATTTCCCCCTAATGTGAATCAATAACAACTATTTTTTGCCGCCACTGCATCTGCTACTGTTGTTGTTGTTCAATCATTGAATTTAAAAGATTTATTTTTTTCGATTTACAATTCAGTTTGTCAAAGAAATATTTACTTTTAAAAAAGTTTCCTTTAGTTAAATATGAACACAAGTAGACTTTTAAAATATCAATGTATGTGAATTATGCAATTAGTGTGAAAATTTAGATTCTGCTTTGCTGTATATGATGGGTGTATTGATTGGTTAATTATTAATTAATGGATTGATTATTTGATTGATTTAATGGTATGTCAACCCATCTGAAATTACTTTAAACTTAAAAGAATTACGTTCGCTATTTGTTTATATTTACATTTTATAACAGATGATTTATTAGAATAATTTTCCATATTCTTAGTACAAATAATTTACACAGATTAATTTCATTAAGTATTCCTACCGATTACTAAAAGTTTACACATACATAATAACCCAATAAATGAAAGCATAACGAGTAAAACCACTGCGTGTAATAATGGAGCGGGGATCAATAACAATAGATAGGCACTTGGTGTAATGGTTATCGTCGTAGGAAATAGACACGGCGACACGAGTTCAAATCCTGGACGATACTGATTTCAATTCACATAGCACTAATACCTTTGAGAAAGGTATTAATCCAATTATTCTCCCTCCAGCAAAACGTAAACAGTAGTGCAGACTGGGTTCTTCAGCCTTGGTGAGGCAACTAATCTAGATGAAGGAAAACTCTGAATTCAAACTCCACTTAAAAAAAAAAAAATTGACCATGTGTCATATCCTGCCCGAGGGGAGGTGGATGGTAAATATGGATAAACACTTCAAACTCTCCAGTTTATCAGAACAGAAAACTCACGAACAGATGCATTTTGATATATTACTCACGACACCCCTGTTCTTTTGGTAAAATCTTCTTTTATAAAAAGGATTTAGTAGATTTATTAAAAGTCCTGCTGACTAGCCCTTATTATCAGAGTAGTAAGGTTGAGACACTTACCTGGTATGCCTAGTAGATATGTCTCAGGCAAGTTGGTTAAGTACGTATGAACTAATTTGATTGTATTTGTGAAGCCGAATAAATAAATGTAGAGTTGGCGACCGTAGTCGAGGGTGACCGGAGTACTCCATTTTCAATAGCTACGACACCGAAGTGTATGGGAGGGCGCTACTCCTTCCTCTAGATTGCCCCACTTTACCCTTGATACGAACCTTATAATGCTGAGTGTTAAATAAGGAAGCATCAAGTACCATTTTTTAAGGCTTTAGTATGACTCGACATGGGATTGAATGGCGCTACTCCTTCCTCTAGATTGCCCCACTTTACCCTTGATACGAACCTTATAATGCTGAGTGTTAAATAAGGAAGCATCAAGTACCATTTTTTAAGGCTTTAGTATGACTCGACATGGGATTGAATACTGATCGTTGGCGAACACTCTACCCACTGGACTTATGAAGCGGAAAATAAATGTAAGAAACCAAATCAAAGACATAAAACGTTAAGAAAGAAACAATTTTGATACTCGGACAGAAAAAATTGCAAATTACACTTATATAGTGGCTTTAAACCCACACACACGCGCGAGCGGGCGCGCGCGCACGCACACACACACACACACACACACACATATATATATATATATATATATATATATATATAAATGGGAATAATGGAAGTAAATCCTACTGAATAAAGAAAATAGAAAAACAAAACAATCCAAAAGTGATGAATTTAATATAATGGAATGTCAATGTTAAACGTTTCAGTTTTGATAAAACTTCATAGGGACTCTAAGATGATTAAAAGTGTTGCTTGGACATAAAACATACATCATTGTTCGAGCAACATTTTTCGCCATCTCAACGTGTCGATGAAGGTTTATTCAAACCTAAATGTTTACCGTTGACTTTAGATTACATTCAGATTACTTAGTTTTTGTATTATATATATATATATATATAGATAGATATTGGTTCAAGAAGAAAAGATGTAAATATTTTTTTAAAATGAATACTTCGGCAAATTAATATTTATTTGGTATTTCTTTTGTTTTAAATTGAAAAATTTATTTCATACACTTTTTGGACATTTCCCACTTCGTCAGGTAGTCAAACCAGACAGTCAGGTGGGGTCTGAATTTTTACAGGGGGCATAGTTTCTTTCACAGTAAAGATTGTTTTTTAGGTTTCTTTGGCCACCATATGCGCTCGGTTGATACGCCATCCAAAAATTAAACCTAACCTAACCTAAACAATTCACATACTTTTCTTGTTTTAAGTTAAGCTTTGATGTATAAAATAAATCTGTGTCTGCGTTGAGATCTGCTCGTCGATGAAAGTAAAACATTTTTGCGTGGATCCGGTTAATGAGAGGCAAGTTATCGGTATTTGTAGTTACACAAATAACAACGATTATCTCCCTTGTCTTCCACTCATTCAAAATCAAATCAAGAAAAAAAAAACTTCTGGATTGGAAAATAGTAATTTTCTATATGAAGTCAAGTCCTCAAATAATTTAAATAGTGAATAGGTATTGTTGCATATTGACCCCGGCCGAGCAGTCAAAATAGGAAATGCACCTGTGTAAATAACAGGTGCATCCGGTCGAAGGTATCAAGGGGATAACCTTGACTGTTGACAGGTTGAATTGAGTGGGCGTAAAACAATAATATAACTCGGTACACAGGAAGTTCGAGTCTGTTGGAGATAAGATGCTGTAGAGAGAACCAGCACCCAGCTGAGGGGGCCCTCAGGACCTCCGATTGAGCAGTTGAAGTTCAGAGCCTCACATCAGTTGGAGAGAAGATGCTGGAATGAGGACTATGTCCCAGAGAGGCTGCCCCCCTGCCCCCAGTTCTCGGACGCTCTCAGAAACTTTTGAATGGCACTAGACCTTGGTGTCTAGTTCAAGCCATAACCTGGCATACGTGCCCGGACCCACATTTGGGTTCGTGAAACTGCTTGCCTCATCAGGCTCACATTGCACCAAGTGAGCTGATGAGCAGCACAGACCAGCAGGGTTCGAGTCTCGACTCGTTCCCGACCTACCCTCCCCCTTACCCCCACTTTAATCGGCCTTCGGGCTTTTGACCTTGTGTCAAGTCCTGTCTGGTGGGAGGCAGCGACAAATAGTGGCCATAAGAGTGGGGGTCAATAGGTTACAGTTCTGTTCAGTCTCCAACTCACCTCTCACACAGTAAAACCTTTAGTAACCTTTCGAACCCTTTCAAATAAAGTGAGAAGTATATTTTTCTAAAGACCTGTGTCCGCTCGTCTTCATTGGGTCGTTATGTTTCTGCAAGTATATGTGTATGTATAGTAGGTTGTGACTATGCAACAGTATGGCGCAAAAATCTTTACCATTTTAACAATTGAAAAGCCCCCGAAAAAATGTAAATACTTTGTCATTGAATTAAATTTATTTTTACACTTCGAAAATAAATTGAACTGATTACCAAATTTGATACCCCTCAAATTCCCTATTTTAAACTTTGTAGGACGTGATTTTTCAAAATGTAATTAACTTCTCCGCTACCCTTTACACGCATAAAAAAAACAGACAGATATACTGAAAGATAAAAAGCTCAACGAGTGTATATAGTCAAAAACAGACAAAAACAAAAAGAGTGTGTTTGAGCAGTGTATGTGTATCTTTTATTCTTAGGAAAGTATTGATGTATATACATATGTGCGTGTATATATATATATATAAAAATTCAAATCTAAGTTAAATAAAACATGAACCAAACACACACACACACATACACACACACACACACACACACACATATATATATATATATATATATATATATATATATATATATATACACACACAAAAAGGTAAGTAATTAAAAACCATTCAAACTACAAACACTAGTAAATTAAAATATCATTCAATACCCATCAACGAGACCTTATGCCAAACATGTTCTCAGATGAAAGAAAACACACACACACACACACACACACACACACAAACACGCACACACACAGACATACGTATACATATACAAAAAAAGGGAGAAAGAACAAAACTCCCCAAGATGTACTCTTACACATACAAAAAGAACTGTTAGTGAAACCCAAAACCACTCCAACGCCAACACAGACACACACACACACACACACACACACACACACACACACACACACACACACACACACAAAACTATAAACATATCAATTATCAAAAATGGGTGAAGCAGACCAAAGTAAACACACTCCAGGAAAGAGGAACAGCGACCCCTATATAAAATTGTCATATATAAAACATTTTATATTTATCGAGAAAATGAAGGCATCCTTCCCAGTCATTATAATTGTTCATCCTTTCATCTAAAAAAAAAATTCAATACCATAAATACCGCTGTTTTTTTAAACTAAGTAAAATGAACTATCAAAATATTATGCGAATATATTCTTAATCAGATACTTCGAAAACCTTAACAAAATAGGAAAATATCTTATCTTTGAATTTTTAGCAAATTAATGTTCATTAATTCTATATTTTTATGATTGTTTGTGTCATTTGATCATCATATGGTTCTAATACATCAAGCATAATATTATTTCAATGATGAGATGAGAATATTTTCTTAAAGGATCATATCATTGACAGCATGCCTTTTTTTTTTTCATTTCTGGAACAAGCAAAACGCCAACCTCTTGACACAATAGGAAGAACTTTCATTTTCCTCACCCTGTCGGTGGGGTTAGAATATGTTGCCAAAATCCCCCTCTCCACAAAAATGAAGTGTCCTCCATCTAATGGTTAGATCCAAGTTCTGGAGATCTTAGAGGAGTGGAGAACCACTTGATTATCATTACTCCCATGTCCACTCTGATCAGTTGTGATACTACAAGTTGGGTTTCAATCTATGGGTCAAATAGATGAATAGATTGTTTTCGTTTTATTTAGAAGATTGAGTATGAAAAAACAAAGAAACATCGGCTCAAAAGATATAAATTTTACCATAAAATGAACGTGATTCCCTAATTTCTTGGTATAAAATGACCCAAAGTGGGTTAACATGCCACTGAAATCAATCAATGTTTCTTTTTTCTATGTTTTCCACACTTTTTTGTTTCTCTATTTTCACGGATGTTCTACAAAAGAACACCTTTATATATTCATATAGCTTTCAGCATAAAGAATGAGGGGAAAAAATATTTCATTCTTTTTTAATCTATGACTACATTATTTTTGAAAAGCCAAAAAAAAAAAAAAGAAAAAAGAAAAGAAAAACATATTTAGTGGATAATTTTTGCTATATTTTTCCCCATATAATTCCAGCCGTCACTGCTGCTTTTTAGTAAAGTATATAATTAATTTTTCATTATTTCTTCATATGCACCTGAATGAAAAGCTGTTATCAACGCCGTGATTTCTTATTTTCACGTTCCGAGAATTTTTTCAAGTCATCAGAAACCAGAAGAAGCTGTTAGGTGACCGTCTTCTTTTGTTATATTCTAGGAAAAATAAATGATTTATTTCCTTTCGTAAAAATGGAAAAAAAATCATTAATATTCTGAATATATTAGTTGTTGCTTTTTGCAGTTATTTGAAACAGTACATGTTTGTATCAATACTGACACATTAGCATACTTGTTTATATTCATAATGATACATATTTGTGTATATAAAGATACATTAATCGGAATAACAGGTTTACTTATATGAATCACTAAGAAGCAACCAAATGACCTTAACTTAATGCAAGATATCGTAAACTTTTCCATTTCCAATACTGTACTAATAAGAAAAAATATATATATATATATAAGAAAAAACAAAAACTGGTTACATTAGGATTATAGATTTATTTCCATCCTGTTTTGACTCCCAACTCTGGTTTAACTAGACCGAATAATACCTATCTGAGACTTAGTCTAGCGTAAAGTTGGATGGGTTTCGATCCCGGCTTCGAGCGTCCTACGTGTCTAGCCACACTGAAAAGTTCTGATAGAACGAAACAGTTTGTGTGTGGATGACAATATATATATATATATATATATATATATATATATATAGTTATTGTGACTCCTTGAGAGTTTTCACACCAGCATTAGTCAATGGTAAGATGTTAACGATGCTGTAGTCTTGATGGTCTCTTCTCGACCTCTGATTTCTGGGTCAGCCGGTCCCTTTATCAAACCTTTAGGGATCATTCTGAGCGTGCCAGTTACAATTGGTATCACTGTAACCTTCAATTCCTATAGGTATTCTAGTACTCTAGTCGTGTGTAAGTACTTCTCAATCTTTTTGCTTTCTTTTGATTTTACTACGTGTCAGCCGGGTCGGCAAAATCCACTAATGGGCTGGCGTTTTTTTTTTCCTTTTTTTCTTTTGCCCAATCACCTGGGGCTGTAGAATACACCGGCTGCACCTCTGCATAGGGGTAAAAACATCGCCATAGAATATCCTAGATATGACGCAAAACAATATGTTTGTGAGGTTCCAGTGATGCGGGAGCTTTGGGAAATGCGGAACACCACTTCATTTTCATTGCTCCCAGGTCCGCCCTGTCCCAGACTTGAAGCACCTGATAGGATCCTATGTATGGGTTAAATAGAACTCACATCATACTTATGCTAAACTGAATTGTTTGAATTAGCACTGTTTGACTAAACTGAATATCTTGAAATGGAAATGTTTTTGACAATTAAACCATGTTTACATATAAACTGCGTACTTGTACTTAATTGAATTGTTTGAAATGGAACTGTTTTGGGCATTGAAACTCTACTTACACTAAACTGAATTATTTAATATAGAACTGTTTTGACATTTAACTGTATGTAAACAAATCTGTACTTATACTAAACTGAATTATCTGAATTATAAGTGCTTGACTAGACTGAATAGCTTGAAATAGACATATTTTTTGACAATTAAATTGAATACTCATGCTAAAACTGAAATGTTTGAAATAGAACTTACAAAATGCTTAAAAATGGATTTGGTGTTAAATAACCTACAAAGGTCGATATGCCATAAAACTCAAACAACCAACCAATTTTTTTTTTTTTTTTGTAGATTCTCAGTAGATCTTGTCGTCTAGTCGACATAGATGATCTATTTGTATCTCAAAACCTCAGGGAAGTTCGCGAGTCTTATTCTTTAGCACGGATTCGAGGTTGTGCATAAACCTTTTTTTGCGTGATCGAATTTGAATTTATTGCATATTTCCCAGTATACCACCTTCTCTGATCAGTCGTGTCTACTCTTATATTCTCTTTGTGAATAATTTATAATGTATTTGCCTATTATGTGATTGAGCTTTTAATCTGTATCACCACATAACCTACAATTACTATTTTGTTGCATCTTATCTATTCTTGCTTTATATAAATGGTCGTTATTTAGTTGTTTTGAGCTGCTTTTAGAAAATATTAGTTTCTCTCATAAGGTTTCCTTTTCTTAGACACGTCCAAGATTTCTCGTGTGAGATGTCACTTGTTTGTCGATTGAAATATTCATGCATTTTTCCCCTTTTTTTGCTTTTCAGCTTATTTTTGTTCTGCTGATCCCCGCTTCGTCTATATTGTTTCTGACCACTGTAATCATTATTCCTTCGCGCTGTTTATATAGTGTTCAAGTCACTGTATCGATGCGTCAAAACTACATTCAATGCTGGCAAGGCTTCTACATCCTTCTTTTCTCGCCACATACAGATGACCTTGACAGATTTTTCAAGGTCATCTCTGGGATATGGGGCCTTTTGCATTGTCAAGAGCTTTCCTGCAATCTGGTCCATACGTTGGTGTTTTATGGTCAACTTTAAGTATGGTCTTGAGGGGGAAAGCCTAGCGAGGGGGAAAGCCTAGATAGTTATACCTTTTAATGAGATTTCAGCAATAGTTTGGTTACAAGTCGTTTTTCAGTTCTCCTGAGTAATATTTTTTAAATTTTTTCCTTTCATCTCCACATGTTTAATGGTGTCCATATTCCTAAGTATTTGTAGATTTCTTTTCCCCAGAGTGTTCATATTTTGTCACGATTTTGTAGTTCTATTCCTTCTTCTTCTTCTTCTTCTTCTTCTTCTTCTTCTTCTTCTTCTTCTTCTTCTTCTTCTTCTTCTTCTCATATTATTATTATTATTATTATTCCTCGAAAGTTAGCGTTAGGTGATGGTCTTTCACTGGAGTTTGAGTGACAACAAATCTCCTCAATTCTCCGGGACACTTCTCAGTATTCTGGACGATCTTAGCAATGCTGTAGTTTGGATTATCTCCTTTCGTCCTCAAGTCTTTTTACGAACCCTTTTGTGAATATACCAAAAGAACTAATTATAATTGGTATAACCGTCTCTATTATTATTATTTCTCAATTTGTGAATTATTTTAAACCAGTGTTACTGGCCGGCTTTAATTTAGCCTAGGTATCACCAAATTCTTTTAAGTTTTCCAGGACTTTTCTGAGTATCCTAGCCGATCTTAACCTTTCTGTAGTCTAGCTGATCTCGATTCTTCCTCTGTTTTTCATTTCCCTGAGTAATTTTTCTTAACATTTTTGGGACCGTTCTCAAGGCAATAACAACAATTAAGATCACCGTTACTTTCTTTTTCAGTAACTTTAATGAATCTCGTTAAAGGTTCAAATATTTGTTTATCTTTTTGTTATGTTTAATATTCTCTCTCTGATGCTCTGAAATAGCAAAATCGTTTCAAATTTCGTACTCTTGCTGCGCTTGATTACTGCATTTCATTATGCGACAAGTGTTGTAATTGTTTTGTTTTTTAAAACTACAAAAGTTTCAGTGTGTTTTTCGGCCATTTAAAATTGTTTTCAGATAACTTTATTAAGTGCATTGTTTCCGTGGTTTGAAATGCGAAATTGAGTAATACGATTTACCTATTTTTGATGTCTTGTTTATTAAACTGGTTTGGAAGAATGAAAAATACCAAGAAGAGAAATTCTCTCTCTATCTCAATCTTTCACGCACCCTCTCTATCTCTATCTATCGGTCAATGCCCCTCTATTCTTTTCTTTTGCTTTGAACTTCTTTTCATTATTTCTTTCTTGTGTTCTTATTTTTCATTTCTATGGATGCTTTTGTTCGTTCATTCGTTTGTCGGTTTTTTTTTATTTACTCCCTCTCTTTCAACGAATCCTCTTCCCCTACATATCTTTCAATTTCGAAAATTTTCTTTCACCAAATAATTTACCAGCTTCTATCTCTGAATTACATTATTACCCTAATTTGTTACTCATTTTGCATCCGTTCCACCCACTTTTTTGACCACACCAATTATTCTTCCAGTTTCTCAACATCCCTTTGTCGAGAAAGATGAGCAAATATCTTCAAACACTACTGCCTCATAAATATTTTGTGACTTCAGTTCGCTTTTATGTTGTGTCTTTTTATTCACTTTTCTCTCGAAAACCTAAAATTCATTAAAACATGGCTTTGTTAAAGGATCGCGAAAACATAAGATATGAGTTACAATCATCATCACCATCATCATCATCATGTCGTGCTGGTAGCACGGATATACTTGACCCTCTCTCGCCACTTTCCCTATCGTTCATCGCCCCAGACAGGTCTTCCCGTATCCTCACATAGTTGCTGAATGTATGTTCGTGCTGGTCGTCCTGCTTTTGCACGGCCATGTGTGGGGATCCATAAGAGTACATCACTTATGAGTTCGTCCCCGCTTCTCCAGCAGTGTCCTGCATATCTGGTTCGTCAAACTTGAATAGTTTTCGTGATAGGAGGCAGGTGCGGTTTTATTAAGCTGCATCATACAGTTTATTTATCAATACACGTATCTCTTTTTATTATATTGGTCCATGTGAGCATGTGTGTCTTGAACGCATATACTTGTCTTACGCATGACAGTGTAAGTACAAAAATGATTTGGAATTAAAAAAATAAACCCAATTACTGCAGATACTTTAGTCTTGTGACAAATCAATATTATGAAGTAAAATACCGATCAGATCATGCGTACAAGAACTATCTCTAATTTCGATCTTCTTTCCCTGAAGTAAACACAACCTTATCTTATTTGAGAATAACTGTTTATGTTTTGAATGAGATTGTATTATTCTTTCTGAACAATCACAAGCGATAGTTTTGACACCTTCAGGGGCTCTAATGGGGTCGATAAATCGTCACTGCAGAAGGTCAAGTGGTATGCCAGGTCAAAGATTATCGAAGACAACGATAATTAAGAATACATTGCCAGGAGGAGAGCGGATCATAATTACGGTGGCATTAAGCCAGTAGAAAGACTGGTGGCTTTACCTCTCCAAATGCCCAGCTGCCGTCCAATGACAATTCAGAGAAATCAAATCAAATTATCCGTTCCACATGAGTATGATAATGACATTGATAATAACTTTAGGACAAGTGAAGGAAATTAATCAGATATCTGATATTTCTTGAAACCAAAGGGTAAAACATGCGATGTCGAAAACCTCCAAAAAGGAGATTGTGTCGAATGAATTTTCTTTACATTTATTATACCCGTGTAATTCAATAAATCGAGAGAATGTTTTTGAAAAGAAGCAATTTTTCAGAATAATTTCAATAAATGTAACTTCTGCATTGGTATGGGTTTATATAAAGATATTTTAATCTTGCAAAACCATTTGTTTTGAGACTCTTGAAATTAGTGTCAAGTCAAAGACTACTCCAGGCTTCAACAGAGTTTTATCATTGAATTTTGGGAAGGTTGGAAGTGTAAACCATGAAAAATTCATAGAAAAATGTGTGATGTGAATTGGGAAAGATGTTCACGTCAACTTTCTTTTTAAATGGACTCGACATGTGTTTTGTACCTCGAGCTTTAGTCGAAAGCCCATGGAGTGAAAAAAAATGATTCTCAGGTGAATGAAAAAATGCTGGTGCTGCAGTCAATAATGAATGTCATGTTGAGAGTCTTATGGGATACAAAACGAACCATTGCAATTAGCTTCCTTGAAAAAAAGTAAGATTGTAAACTATTTCCTATTGCCAAGTCTTTTGGGATAGTATAACATATTTATTAAAAGACCCTCGTGAAAACTGTTCCTTTCATCAAAGCTTTAAAATTTAAACAGTTACTTGATTACACTTTAACATTTTAACTTTAACTTGATCTCTCATCTTTTACATGGCTTGGTTTATTAGTTGGTGGATTGTATTTTGTATAAGACACGTCGACCCTTTTTAAGTTTTTATACCGATGTCATTTTCATCAGTTATTGTCTGCAAATACATACGGCAAAATATCTTCACAAAAATTTTAAATAGTTTATTATCAAAAGAAGAACCATTTGACTTATAACTTAAACCATGCTTGGTAATATTACTCCAAGTCAAAGCGAATCTAACATTAATTGCAATGAAGGGAGTATTAAACAGTCCCCAAAGTTTCCGATGCTGTCTAGAGTCATACTTAGGACATTAACCTGTTGCAAGGGATACAATCGGTATGCTTTGTGCTTTGGCTGAAAAATATATACTTGATTACGTAGAAATAAATAAAAGAAAAGTTATTAGAAAATGAGCCTATGCTATGAGATTATTATTAAGTATAATCTAAGACTTGAGCGTGTTTAGGGGGAATATAATTCAGGAAGCAAATAGTTTTCTGCTTTATATACATTTGAATAGATATCACGTACAATATGTTCATACTCAACTGATATACCACCGTTATTACAAAATATTCCTAACTAAAACATTATTAAGTTTTCTAATTTCTAGTTTGCCACCGAATAGTATTTCATGGGAATGTATATATATATATATATATATATATATGTGTGTGTGTGTGTGTGTGTGTGTGTGTGTGTGTGTGTGTGTGTGCGTGCGTAATGCAATGAATAAATTGCCACCATTTTAAATAGTTAATTTTGCGCATACGTTCCTATTGTTTCAGGTTTTGTCTACTGTTCTTCACTTGAGTTTGTTGGGCTTGTTCGTGCAGTAAACAAGATCCTTTTCCAGAAATTTCGAAATCGCATACTGTACTGTTTGGCATTCACATTATTACTGACCGAGGGCTCTTGTTATGTTTTGAACTGGAAAGGCTAATGAGAATCTGCTCCTATCACCATGAACTGGACACCAACTGATCACTTCCAACATCCATTTCAAGCCCAAGAATATCCGTGAGAAATGCTGGATGACCCAAAGATATAAACACCTGAACTTAATCGATTACATCATTATATTACAGTGTGATCTACCAGACTATCTGAATACAAGAGCACTGAAAGGAGTCAACTGCAGTACTAACCATGTTATGCTGAAGTCCACTACCAAACTACGAATGGGGCGGAGAAAAAGGAACAGCAAAATGCCAATCAGGGTGCTCGCAACCTGCACAACAAGATCAACATCCTCAGGGATGAGCAAAGGGCTTAGCTCAACGATAAGTTAGCTGAAATTTGAGCAGATATTGTAGAAACTTTGAGTGTTTTCAAATCAATCTTATATGGGTTATCCAAAGAGAACTTGACAGGGCAGTATGAAGGTACAAAGACCGGTTCGACGGAAAAGCATGGATCTGGAAGAGCTTATTATCAATAGGAACATAGCCAGGAATTACATGCTCAGCAAAAACACCAATTCTCCAATGGCTAGATACAGAACATGTTTGTCAAATTCTACGACAGAGATGCCGATAACTCAAAAATAAATTGTGGTTTGCAAAAGCTGCTGAATTCCAGATATCTGCAGACTCTGATGACCCCAAAGAGTTTTACCAAAGCATAAGAGCTGTGTGACGCACGAGTATGAACAACTCAGAACAATTACTACTCTCAAAAACTAAGCAGGAACTTTTTACCAGATGAAAGGGCCACTTTGCCACTAAACCAAGACAACTTTGCCACTAAAACAGGTGAATGGACCATTTCCGTTAAACCGTCAACAATGGAAGAGCATGTGGTTTATTACATAAAACAAAAGCCAAGCCAAAATTTGGTATATAAATTCCCATACCTGGAAGAAGCGAGTAACAGTATTTCTATGCTCTGCGATGAAAGTCCCTTAGCGCAGACAGATTACATCAAAGAATTTTCAGGAGAGAGGGGCCTTGTTGTGGTAATCTTCATTATCATTACAGATTCTTGGAAATCCCTGAAGACTGGAAGGATGACTACCCAGTTGCCATCTTCAAAAAAGGAAGCAGATGTGATTGTAGAAACTGCTACGAGATGTCTGTTCTCTTCATAACCGGGAAAGTGTTCAACTGCATACTGCTCAACAGACTATCGATACTAGCAGAAGATTTCCTATTTGAGGTTCAATTTAGGTTCAGAGCAAGCCAAGGACTCACAGAGAACATATTTTCTTTGTGAAAATACAGGAGAAATGCATTGAGAGGAGGAAGCGAGTCTGGCTCAACAAATACCTCTCTATAAAACCTTTTGCTCTGTGTCACACTATAGCTCTCTCAGTACGGGGCAGATACATGGCTAGTTTACAGTTTAAGAGTTTGCCCAAAGACTTCACGTCTATATGTGCTTTACTTACAAAAACTACTGAATGTCAATTTATGGCTGCATATCCCAAATAAATTCATCCTGAAGAAATCTAATTAACTTGACATGTACAGTATCCTCACATATCGCAACCTAAAGTGGACTGACCACTTATACGGACTTGAGGACCGCAGTCTCTAAAAAGATCCTGTACTCTTAACTAACATAAGGGTCACGTAAAACTGATTGGGTAAAACATATGGATATTATTTACAGAAACCTAGGGGCCATAAAACTCCTTCAGGAAACCGGAAATACCTGTTAACCCCCGCCCGCCAAAAAAAAAACAAAAAAAAAAACAAAAAAACTGGAGGCAAAAAACGGATCAGATCAACTAGACAGCTAGTTTTCCTAAACGTATTAAAATCAATCCTATGAATCATTGCATACAGAAATCAATTAGAATAAAGTAAAAATATGAATAATCGTTTTACATCTAATTTCGTTCGTTTTTCTAATTAAATAAACGATTTTATTCCTTTAAAACTTAAACATTTGCATCTGCAGAGCGCATATTTTTGCTTAAAAAATATAACGGATTTGAGTTGAGAAAGGATCGATGTTTAATTTGTATTTAATTACACAGACTTAAAGAATTAATAAAATGTTAATTTTCCCCGAAATATTCCCGAGAGAGTTCTACACATTAATACTAGTACTTTTTTTCCATCATTCGAATGATGTATTTATGCAACCCTTCGGCCATTTGTCAGGATGTGACACAAGTTCAATTTCAAAATGGAGTATATGGATTTTCAGTTCAGAGTTTTTCTTCTTCTATCGTAGTTGTCTAATAAAGGCTAAAGAACCCAATCTTCCCAAGTATTGCCATACTTATTGAAGAGATGGTTTAATACCTTCCTTAGAGCATTAACACTCAGTAAAACGCAAGATCTCTCGTTCATGATTTCGACGCAGATCGCCGATTTCTTTTCCTACGACTATAACCATGACACTCAACACGCTTTCATTATTAAACAAAGTACCAAGGAAACACATTTTTTAAACTGTGAAAAGTCTTGCCGTTATATTTCTCTTGGTGTCTTTCACGTCATATTTCGTTAAATACATTCCTCAGTCCTTAACTTGAAAAGAATTTCCAGTTTAGAAAATAAATGGAATACATAGAGAGAGAGAGTTACACTTTCCCAATCCTGTGTTTTGATAAATATAATTGATGACCTGAAAACGGCAAAAAAGCGTGAATTTGCACTGGCTCTTGACAGCAGTATAAATATTTAGATATGACTTTATCATGTACGTTTTTCAGCTATGTAAACGCTTTCTTTTAAAATCTAAATAAAAAAATAGCAATTTAACATTAACACTTTTTAAAATCTTGCACCTTACATATATATATATATATATATATATATATATATATATATATATATATAAGGTATTCTGTATCTGTTGAAGTTGGTGTATATGTGGAAGTTGTAAAATAATATTAACTTTGACAATTCATTCTTTTTCATATAAATGTTTATTTCTTGTTGTTACTGAAAACCTATAACTCATCATGCATACATTTTCATATTCACTTACAACGCTGACTTTCCCAAAGATATACCCCCGCACTCACACTCATACACACTGATACCTTCACATATAAACATCCATATATGTAGATAAAGAGAGGGAAAGAGAGAAAGAGAGTGAGAGAATGAGAGAGAGAGACGGGAGAGAGAGAGAAAGTGATGCTTCAGATTATGAAAGCACCATAGAATAATGGAAAGTCGTACATGTATATCCCTGGCTATATCCGAATTCCATTTCAGCTAATATGAACAGACAAAAGAAACTCGAAATTTGACGGGCACGAGACACCCGTGTCTGGTCAGGCCATAGTTATGTCAGTTCAAATAAATCCGAACAACATTAGATTTAGGAAAGCTTCAAGATTTAAGAGTCAATTGGAAATTGTTGGAAAACTCGTTTCGATTTTTCCAAAGACCGAATGTTCTAGTAAACCAAATAATACTTTGAATTACTCTATGTAGAGATGAGTTTCACTTTCTGTCCTTTGTAAGCGATCAGGTCAGTGAAGTAAAAATTTGAGAATTTAAATAAAAACAGATTCGAAGTAAGTACATGAGACTTTTCGAAAGTAATACCTCCTATCTATTTCCACTTAAAGTTCAGTAGATAAAAGGATTAAGATAACAGTGGTGGATAGGACACGTCATCTGCTACAGAATAGTATTTTCCTGTAAAGCCACCAACATTTATTATGTCAGTGAGGAAAAAGAATTTGTATGACACTACTAAGAAGGCTGCCTCAAATTTCATATATCATATTATGTTGTTCATTGTGGCTGAAGGTGATATTACTGTAAAGGTTAAATCTTCTCATTCCTAACAAATATTTTTTCTTGTCGATTATATTTTAAATCCAAAATATACATACCGTTTGATTAAATAAAGGATTTCAAGTTATTACACACGCACGCGCACACACACGCACACGTTCTCTCTCTCTCTGTCTCTCTCTCTCTGTCTCTGTCTCTCGTTCTCTGTCTCTCGTTCTCTCTCTCTCAATCTCTTTCTCTCCCCCTCTCTCTCTCTCTCACACACGCACAAACAAACACACACACACACACACACACATATATATATATATATATATTTCTTAAAACTGAGTGAAATGTTTGTTGAACAACCGAAGTTACAAAGTATTTTCTTGTAAGAAAATATGATATTCGTTAGGGAGTTACTATTCCCCAATATTTATTTGTAAAAAGAAAAAATAATACATTTCTATGCAGCCATATGAATTGCTTAAATCCTGAGGATCAATTTAGTGTGGGTAAAACATCTTTGTGTGAGTATGTCTCAATGCGGAAGAGAAAGTATATTTATGCGCTAAAAATGTAAGCGTATGCTGTTAGAACATACATCAGCAGGAAAAAGGACTGAATAGCAGCACGAATATATCAATAGTTTCATTCAATTTAGAATAATTTATTGATGTTGAAATTAAAAACATTCTCGAATTAAAAACATGTCAGATTTTTACTCCAAATAAATAAAATCGAAGTTTTGAGTTGACTTCCAGAATGGGTCCATAAATCTACGAGACAATTAGTTATTTTATCACTTATTTATAAGATTGAGTTCGACTCGAATTAAATGGAAAGTTTTTTTTTTATCTATCTATTGATGTAACTGATTGAGAAATGTATTTTAATTAATCTTGGAGGGAAAACATTTCATTAATTATTTTAAATATTTCAAATATTTTACGGTAAATCAAATATCGGCTGTGAATCCCAAATAGATTTTAAAATATAAACGCAAAATTTACAGCTTTCAACCCTTTCTTTGCTCAATAAATAGCACCTTTATTTGTATGGATATCACTTAATTTTTCATATATATATGATTAGAATAAATTTTCTCTCGTGAAAAAATTTTCGAATCAATGAATTACAGTGCTCAATACACAAGAGTTCAGCTCGGGAATTATACATTTCAACAATAAAGTAAATTAAATCTTTGGTTTCTTTGTTTAATAGCATATCAACCTTTGTAGATTATTTAATGCCAAATTCATTCTCCTAGAAGAACAGTAGTGGTACTATTTAACCCATAGCTGGGAGGATAAGGGGGTTCATACCTTTCCCAAGGGTATTTGCCCGAAAGTGAACATTATAGCGCAATTGGAGTACGAACTCGCGTACTCCGATTCCTCAGCCCATCGCTTTAACCATTACACCACGAGGACACCCCCCCCAATGGAAATTCAAGTAGACAAAATATTAACCAAGTAAAAAATTAAAGTTGGTGACCATAGTCGAGGGTGACCCGAAGGCTTCCTTTTCGGAGGTCGCTATTCTTTTCCCAGCGACGACCAACTAGAACTTTCATACAGCAACTCTGTGCTGATACGGGATGTAGATCTGAAGATCTGTCGGAATCGATGGACGATAGAGAATGGCGTCGAGAAAGGGTCAGAGATATTCGTGCTGACAACGTGGCATAATGATGATGATGATGAACCGTTAACTGCTCTGTGTTTCACGCGCACGATCTTAAGGTGAACGTTTATCAACGCGTATAAAATCCATAGAATTCAAGTGAGTTTACATGATTTGAATAACTGTTATTAGTATAATATATAATCTTAATTAATGTGACGGTAAGGAATGTCTCAGTAGATTATTTGATTTTTTTTTCCTTAAAAACAAATGTATATATTGATTGAGGGAGTGTTAGAAGTTCATAGGGTCTCTCTTAAGGTATTTAGAAAAATAATCTAACTTTTGTCAATAACTATATTTTATTTTTAATACTTCTTTTTTATACCATTTAGGGTAGATACTCATTTTATAAGGTATCACTATCAAGCTTAAAAAAGAAAATCTTGGCCTAGAAAATATGCACAATATTGTCAATTAAATTTCCGGAATATCTGCAAACACCTACGCACGACATACGGGAACACTAGACAGTTATTTCGACTTTATTAGGTAATCTCCACCTCAGGAGATCGAACCATCGATCATAGATTGAAGTGCCGCAACTCTACGACTGGGCCACCTATTCATATCGCACACAAGTGATGCCAAATCAACTAGTCATGGGAATTGCGCGGCCAAATAATCTAAATGTGTTTACAAGTTACATCCGTACTCTTTCCAGAGGACACGGTTACCCCCCAGGGCCACGTCCTCCCAAGAAGTTTAGAAATACGCATCCGCGTAATTATAATACGTCATGGTCAAGGGAATAGATGTACATATATATATAATTTCTTTCCCAATATTAATTCCTCAACTTAAAAATAAAAATATGTACAAAAAATATGTACATTTGTACAATATGTATCCATATGTATATACAGAGCAAAATCTATTAAATAATTCATCCGTAAAAAATGTAGTTTAAAAATGTAGTTTAAAATTGTTTTTCTACTGGATTGAATGAACGTCACATGCTTCTTCGCTTTGTTCGATGCCTTCTGCCACCTGTAGTCCTTGCCTCTCTCTGTCTGACTGTAGAATGCCTTAGTTAATGAAATTCTTCGTTATTTATAGTTTTCGGTCAACCTAAGTGTATCAAAAATATAATTTTCTTAAGTTTTATTGTGGGTCCTAAAATTCAAGCGTGCGGACATTTCTTGACCAATCAGATTCGTATAATTACTAATTTATTTTGGAGCCTAGATAATTTTCTTTTTATTAATTTCTGAGCCGAATTTTCTTGAATTTTCTTATTTTATGTTTTTAGCTGATTGGTTGAAAGATATAAAAGTGTAACATCAATGTTAATGCGATTTTGATCCGAAATTTCTAGAATGTTCTTATTCATGTTTTTATGGTTGCTTGTTTTAAGACTAAAACATGTGTATTCTATCAGTCTTAACTCCCAAGTATGTTTTGTCTCATAATTTCCGATATCACCAGTGACCTTCGATTTGGTAAATGGCTTCTCACTCTAATAGGCTACATCTTTAAAATGTTCAGACATTAAAACTATTTCAAGAAAGAGTCTGTCGTATGGTGCGAACAAATAGAGTACTAAGGAGATTAAAGAATTATCAGAGTGAGTCAACGGTTTTCCTATATTTTAGAAACGTGAGACACGATTCGGCAGCTTCGCATGCTTTCACTGAGGTCGTGATGATACCGAACCACACTTGACTGTTAGATGCTGACCTCCCATCGATACTCTCAGAGTAAAAATCAACCGAATGGGTCTCTATCACTTTAAGCATAGCTTCCGAATCCATGCTTTGAGGCCAATTTCATTGATCTTCGAGGTTATGGCAACACAAGCAAAATTTCACGAACCATATAGTTACAGCTCTTAGATAAAAAATACCTTAATTTTTCACACAGCGGCTTTAATACCTTGTTCGAAAGCATAAATTGCGCTATTAGACTTCGTTGCATGTTAATCTGTGTGGTTTCTAAATCGCTCTCAGGGCGTAACAATGCTGCAAACTAATAATCACGTTACTAGCAAGCACCTGGAGGACCTACCATTGCTTGAACTTTGTTGTTGTTTTTTCTTTGTGTTTTATAGCATATCGACTCTTGTATCTTATTTGAAGCCACATTCTGTTTATATACACACACACACACACACACACACACACACACACATATATATATATATATATATATATGATGTGTAAAGAATTTATTTTTTGCTTAATGTTGAGTGGTGTCAAGTAATGCAAACTCTAATTTGTCTTTGTCCTGTCGGCAGGGGCTGTAGAATATACCGACTGCTTCTCGGCAAAGGGGTAAGACCCGCAACAAGTGTCCTGGATATGACAGTAAACAAACTGATGGTGGGGTTCCAGTAATGCCAGAACTTTGGGTAATGCGGAGTACACCTTCATTGCCATCTCTCCCAAGTCCACTCTGGTAGCCCATGATAGAGTCCTATCTATCTGTCAAACAGAACTAAACGGAACTTTTTTTACATTTAAACTATGTACTTATGACAAACTGAATTGTTTGAAATAGAACTATTTGACATTTAACTGTTTGTAAACAAAACTACTCTTATACTAAACTGAATTGTTTAAAATTTAATTCGGCGTTAAATGACCAGAAAAGGGTTGATACGCCGTAAAACAATACCACCAACAAACCAGTTATTTTTTTTCTAAATGGTTTCAAGCATTTTTATCTAATACTAATAATTCCATTTAATATCAAGCAATTATCTTTATTTACCTAAATCGTTTCTTGAATTGTTACGTGGTGCATTCAACAGGTTTCCAGACTTTTTTTGTACAGGCATCTAAAATTGTCTTTTTTGTACAGGCATTTAAAATTGTTTGAAAATTCACTATGTTATTGCTATACATCTTATGAGATAGCTGACCATTTTTTATGATTTCAGGTTCAAATGAACAGCTACTGCAGCAATTGGAATACACCCTACTAAAACCTGATTGTCACAGCTGGTGAATTTCAAAAATGCAATCTAGACGTGAGGAAACTTTAGAAGAATGATATGCAATAAGATTCTGTTTAAACTTAGAAAAAAAAACAACCGAAACGTATGGAATACTTTAGACTG
This sequence comes from Sepioteuthis lessoniana, assembly GCA_963585895.1. NCBI lineage: Eukaryota > Metazoa > Mollusca > Cephalopoda > Myopsida > Loliginidae > Sepioteuthis > Sepioteuthis lessoniana. The sequence continues at coordinate 59,264,849 of OY757909.1, read as the reverse complement.
CTTTTGGAGCATCTTGCATGAATAGAGCATCAGTTTTTGAGTAGCATAAGAGATTCAAAGAAGGCAGGGAGTCTGTGAGGGATGATGAGAGGTGTGGGAGGAGTAAGGAAGTTAGAACACCTGAGTCGATTGGCCAAAGCGTTAGGCTTAGGGTTAGTGTTACTATGTTGACATTTTAAAGGATTTCAAGCAGTGATTCGGTCGAAAGAGGCCAGCACTCTTCAAATCGGCTCAGTGGCATTTCCTCGACGACAATACACCAGTCCACAACTCCATCCTTGTCACAGACTATTTGACCAAGATGGGCATCAAGGTAGTTCCTCATCCTCCCTATAGTCCAGACTTTGCTCCCTGTGACTTTTGGTTATTCCCTAAGCTAAGAGACTGTCGTTATGAGACAATTGCAGAGAGGAAAGAGGCTGTGACGAAGGTCATTGACACACTTAAACAAGATGACTTCCTTGGGGCCTTCCAGAAGTTGTTGGAACGGTACAACGAGTGCATAGGAGCCGGAAGTGATTACTTCGAAGGAGACTGGAGTTTCATGTGTGTACTATCAATAAAAGTGTCCATACGAAAAACGTCTGGAAACTTATTTAATGATCCTCGTATCTTACTCATATAATCAGTTTCGTACACATTCATATGGTTTGAGTACTGCAATTTATCATTAGTAATTATATTTCTCATGTAATCCAATCAAACATTGTCGGCTGGAGCAGTAAAATACATTTACTGCACCCCAGTAGAAGGTTAAACACTCTCAATGAGTATCCTAGATATAGCACATTTTTTTTATGTTGACGTTTCAGTTCTGGAGCTTTGGGGATTGTTGAGTACATATTTAATGATATTACTCTCAGGTCCTCTCTAATCTGGATTTGTTCGGGCCCATCTATCTGTTGAATAGAATTCTTTGATCATTTGATATATTTGAAAGTATCTACCAGTGAAAAAACAAATGAATATTATTGAACTGCATTATTAGTATTAGATATGAATATCTGAAACCATTTAACGGTTCGCAAACAAATGATTAATAAATAAAAAGAATTAATAGTATTAGATAGCAATGCTTGATATAATTTAACTCTGGGAAACAAATGAGCGCGAATTTGTTTGGAAAATGTCACCAAGAAACTATTCACTTAAAAAAAACATATATGAGTGTAAACAAGATTCGGTATTTATTAAAGTACGAGGTTTGCTATGCCAAGAAACAAAACATGGTCAAATAAATTCTATCAAGTAGAAATAACTTGCTCACATCGCTGTGGTTTCAAATAGATAAGAAATAATGTCGGATAAAAAAACTGAGTTGTTCTGTTTGAGTCATAGATGGGACTCTAAAATGAACAATCATTCTGGGTTAGAATGGACCTGAGAGTAATTATAATGAATGGGTACTCAGCATTTCCCAAACACTATATTATACTCGAGCCTCAATATCAAGTGTAGTTTAATATTCTTCCCAGTAAACTTGGCTTGAGTTGCTTCGGTCAGGTGATAGAGACTCTTGAATCGAGTACTAAATTATTGTAAAACATGTGACTCACCCTAGTATAAAATTCCTTGAACATTGTTCTTATTGATTGATGTTTTTTTTTTCTTTTTTTAAAAAAGCGTGTTATAAGAATATGTTTTGAATTGTTTTCTACCGTAGAACACTGTATTAAAACTGTTAATTAGTCCAAGTGATAGTAATCGATATGGCCATTATAATAAACAGACTAACATAGGCAATCACATTAGCATCTTAATAAACTGGTTTTGTGGGAAGCATGATAAAAATGAAGAACTGAAAGAAGTCCTTTATATTCGGCCAATCCTGTGTAGGATTCCATATGAGGACATCACTTATGCATTCATCCTTTCTTTACCAGCAGTACCCAGTGTGTCTTGTTCCTTTGGGATGATTTGTGAGATGGGGAGTAAGTAACCATACAGATACTAATTTGTGGGGAGCAGCTTCTATGATTTGTTCAAAACTGCCTGTAGTATACTTTTGTCATTCCCATCTAACTTTTTCGCCATGCTTTTCGTTTTTATCCAAGTGGTGCATGTATACGGTATTACTGACACTGCCACAGTTTGGAAGAAATCCTATTTTATGTAATCAAAGGGATACGATTACCATATGTCAATGGAAGTACATATTTTCTCAATGCATATGATATATCTTTTAGTGGATAAGATATTGACGCTGAAGTATGTGAACCAGTCTATTAATTTCTGAGGTGTGCTACTTAAAGAAGCAATGTTTTCTTTTTCTTTAAAACTCATGAACTGTTTTATTTGCTTTCACGTAGTGGAAAACTTCTCTTGCTTCTAGTTGAAAACAATGTATCAGAGATTTAGCTTTGACAGGTGTATTAATGAAAAGCGCAAGATCATCTGCATAGTCTGCATCTGCCATAGATTCTACGAAACCTCCTCTGCTTCCTCTTTTTTTTATACGGAATTATTTTCTTTTATTAGATTAATTCAAGTTCGTATTACTAAAACTTAGTAGATTATAAACAGATATGGTGCTAATATAACTTCTCAAAAGACTTCTGCTCACTCAGCTGTGGCTTTAGAATACACTGACTGTATCTCTGCAGAGGGGTAAGATTTCTCCCAACGACTGTCCTTGATATGACACAAAGCACTCTGATGGTAAGTCTCCAGTAATACTTGAGCTTTGGGGAATGCAGAGTACCTCTTTATTGCCATAGCTTCGAGGTCTACTCTGGCCTAGAGTGGTAGCACCAGATAGGGTTCTATCTAAGGGTCAAATAGAACTAAACTGTGTAATTATTACATTTAACTGTATGAAACAAAAAACTGAACTTTTACTAAATTGAGTTGTTTGAAACAGAATTGTTTATTCGTATGGAGAAGATTTGGCATTAAATAACTTACAATGGTTGATATGCCATAAAACCCAACCAACCAACCAACCAAAAAGACTGCAGAGTAAATTTCGAAGAAATTGGGGTTCCCATCGTGGAAGTGACCCATTGCTTTCGTGTTTTTGTAAAGCATCATTTTGGTGGTATGAATTTCTTTGAGGAGAATATGTACAAGTTTTATTTGCATCATCTTTCTTCTTTGTATGGAATCAAAGGATTTCGAGAAATCTACATATAGTGTAGCCACGAGATTTTTGGTGTGTGCTCAGATGATGTTACGGGCAGTCAACATCTTTGACTTTGAGATTCTAATTCTCCGAAAGCCATTCTGATTTTTCCTAAGAATTTTCTCAACTTCAGTTCAAATACGATTAAGATGAAAGTCTTAATAAACCTTAGCAGTTTTAGCAGTAGGTGTTATACCTCTGTAGTTCTTAGCGATTTCGCTTTTGGGGGGAAAATGGGGGGGATGCAGGCTTTCGTTTAATCCTCTCTTGTATTTTGTTTAAAGATAGCATAGCATAATCGAGGAAGTATGTTGTCAAAACTTCTCGTCTTCTCTATTTCTAGTATTTCCTCGAAGGTTGAAAATTCTATTTTTAATTTTTTTTTTCAGTATTGCGTCAAGTTCGCCCTCCGTAAACTGTCTTTGTTTAATGACTAGTTGACTATAAGTTTTAGTATAAGTTTTTCTTGTTGCTTCAGAAGGGTATTCAAGCAGATTCTTGAAGTATTTTTCCTGTTCTGTAGTCTTTCTTCTGTACTGGATCTTGAAATACTTTTCGTTTATTTACTGTCTATGACCCGAAACATGTTTGTCTATCTTCTACAGAATTTCCGATTTTATTGATTTGTATTTTAGTTGTTCTTATTGGCAGGTGTTTCTTAGTTCTCTCTTAACTTTCTTATGTTTCTGCGCATTTTCATTTGTTGAGTTTCCTTTATTAAGTACAGATGCTTTCTTTTCGTTATTTCGTTTTTCTATAACTGAAATCCATTCCAGTGGAACTCTATATTTGGCTCGTGCGCGGTTCCTATATGGGCGGTAACTAACTTTTCATTTTAGAAATTCGGAGTGTGTGTTTCAGATATATCCTGAAGTTTCATACAGTTAACATGTACTGATTTCTAATATAAGTGAGTGAGGAGTAGTCATATCGCAAAATGTTGTTATTTTTTTTGTTTGTTAATTTTTTTTTGGGGGGGGTACTTTTTTTTTAATTTCTGGGTATCCTCACGCGATTTTAAGCCGGAATGTTTCTGTGATCAGAAAATATTCCTTCAAAAGTGGAGTCTGCTTCTCAATTCAAAGTGCACGTGTTTATTAATGCATAATCTAGTTGCACTTTAGAATTATTGGAGCAAGTGTATGGAAATAAATCTGACGACACGTAAATATAATATACGAAGCAAAATATATCATCATCATTACCATCATGTCGTGCCGCCAGCACGGATCTCCCAGACCGTCTCCCACCACAGTCTCTATGGTCTATCGCTCCCGGTAGGTTTTCAAGGCTATTTACTGTATCGGCAAAGTGCTGTTGTTTAAAGGTTCTAGCTGGTCATCCTGCTTTTGCTCGTCCACGTGAAGGGATCCACTAGAGTATGTCGCTTATGAATGCGTTCCTACTTCTCTAGCAGTGTCCGTCATATCTAACTTGGATTGTTTTCGTGATGAGGGGTAGGTGGCCGTACAGTTGCTGCTTTAAGAGGTACTACCTCCAGGACTTGTTCAATATTACTCGCAGCAGGTTTGGTCCTGGAGGCACTATTGATGCCGTTTGTGTTGAGCAAGTATAGCCTGGTGGTGTCCATACCTATCTATGTCTACATTATCATTACCATCATGTCGTGCCACTAGCACATATATCCCTGACCCTCTCTCGCCATTTCTCCCTATCATTCATCACCTCCGGCAGGTCTTCAGGGCTACATCCCGTGTCTTCACATAGATGCTCTATGAATGTTCGAGCTGGTCGTCCTGCTTTTGCTTGGCCATATGCGGGGGTCCATAGGAGTACATCACTGATGAGTTCGTCGTTGTTTCTCCAGCAGTGTCCTGCGTGTCTAACTTGTATAGTTTTCATGATGGGAGGCAAGTGGCCGTACAGCTGGTGTCTTGTGGGGTGTTGACGCCAGGACTTGTTCAATATTGCTCTCAACATTCTTGTGTAATTGCCGTCTAGCTTCTTCTTCAGCCGTTTAGTTAGCGTCCAAGTAGTGCATCCATATAGCAATATCGATACGACCGCTGCCTGGAAGAAACTGCGTTTCATTTTATCGGTCAGGTCTGATTTCCATATGATCGAGTGCCTATTGATAGCTGTCCATGCTTTCGTTAGTCGCGTGTCGAAGTCTTTTTCGGTTGATGAGACGCTGCTTACTAGGTAGGTGAATTTTTCTACTAGTTTCAGAGAGGTTCCGTCTTGTATGGAAATGTCACCTGTTTGATTGTAGCACATATATTCAGTTTTGAGTGTATTGGCATGGAGGCCAATGCCTGCGGTGGCTCGTTCCAAATTATGCAGTAGGTGTATTCGCCAGTAACGCTATGTAATCGGCGTAGTCGGCATCGGTAATTGTTTTTGCGGGGTATCTTCTGCTTCTTTTCTTTGTAAGTTCAATGCCATTTTCTCTGATTTTGTCGATCGAAGTTCTAAGCAAGTAGTCTAGACAGATGATAAAGAGGTATGGGGCTAGCGTGTCTCCTTGTAGTACTCCTGCAACAATATCGAAGTATTCTGTGTCTCCATCTGGTGAACGCACTTTCACTATGTCTACAATTGTCTTTTAATTCAGATTTTTCTCTTCTATACTACTTGTTTTACCAAGGTTAACGAACCCATTCTGCCTTACGGTTTAACCCGAACCACGTGAGACAAGATTTATATTCGTACCTTTCTTTCAAAGAACCATGAACAGGATTTGAAATCGGGTTGTCGAGTCCACTTCTTGCGAAGATAACTGTTACAACAATAACCATCTCTAAACTTTATGAATTATGAAGTGAAAGTAAAGAGAACTTGTCTCATTCAAAGTCTCTAGTGCCTAGATGTTATCTCGGCTCTATATCGAATTTTGTATAGAAAGTCAACATGCAATTATAGAAGTCACTTGTCAGACATGTAATCTATCTTTAATAAATGTGCATATATACAATGCCACAATTTAAATTAAAGTATTTAATTATATGTCTGCATGTAGTTTTCTTTGCAAGTATCCTTTAATTATACTTGCTTAATGCTAATTTGCTAAGAAAAGTTTCAAATGACGTTATCTTGTGTAGAAAGATTTGATACATCTACTGAAACAGACCTATTTGCGTGTCCTAAGATTCTAAATCGGCTCGAATTCTGATAACTAATACGAGTTGGAAACATCGCATCAAAAATCTTGTTATAAAACCTTTATATATACAAGCAGCAATATGTGTCCTTCTAGTACAACTATCTAAGTTTTAATGTAATTAATTATAGCTAATGAGATAGACTCACGTATGTAAAAGCGCATATAAAATAGTTTCACTTATTCAATTTAGATTTATTTCATTATTACTTTTAGCATATAGAATCGATTTATTCTTATGTAAATATTCAAAGAATATTGATATCAAGCAAAGAAAATAATTGAATGAATTAATATTTGAATTAATGTATAAATAAACCCAAAAATAATTTCATTTACTATCATTTGCAAATAAGATATTACTTTAAAGTTATTAGAAACTGAAACTATTATGTTAGAGTTATTCGAAACAAAAAGATCAAAATTGAAGAATAAATAGCTTGCAAATCAATCCCATCAGTCATGGCTAAAATTTCTGCATTTAACTATTTAACTAGATTAGACAGTAAATAAATAAATAGGACTTGTTTCTTTTTGTTTATGGATTTATTTTGAGATTCATAAGAAGATTTTTGCTCATATTCTAATGAAATAAAACGAAACAATAAGAAACTAATGTTACCAAACAAATCTTTATTTAAATTAATATTAGAAGATCACTGTGGAAATTAGCCTTCCAGTTTACACTGTAAACTACCATTCGATTGTATATACAAATATAATTGCATGTTAATAGTACATCGACAAGGCCAACCGTATCAACAAAATAAAACTATTTACTTATTGCTTCAGCTTTCAGTAATAAAAACGAAATCTCACTGGCTGTGGAATAAACAACAACTGATATTTTTACGTCACTGGTGCCATAGTTTCTGTTACAGACATCTAATCTTTAAAACTGAATATAAGTGTTACAACCAAACGGGCAACATTACCACACTAGACGGAGCCTCTCTAAGGTTAGTGGACAAATTCACCTACCTAGGAAGTAGCGTCTCATCAACCGAAAACGACATCGACACACGACTGACGAAAGCATGGACGGCTTTAGATAGGCTCTCAATCATATGGAAATCAGACCTGACCGATGAAATGAAGCGCAGTTTCTTCCAGGCAGCGGTTGTATCGATACTGCTATATGGATGCACTAAATGTACGCTAACCAAACGGCTAGAGAAGAAACTTGACGGCAACTGCACAAGAATGTTGAGAGCAATATTGAACAAATCCTGGCGACAACACCCCACGAGACGCCAACTGTACGGCCACCTGCCTCCCATCACGAAAACTATACAGGTTAGACGAGCCAGACACGCCGGACACTGCTGGAGAAGCAAGGACGAGCTCATAAATGACGTACTCCTATGGACCCCCACATATGACCAAGCAAAAGCAGGACGACCAGCCCGAACTTACATACAGCAGCTATGTAAGGACACGGGATGTAAATCAGAAGACCCGCCGGAGGTGATGAATGATAGGGAGAAGTGGCGAGAGATGGTCAGGGATATCCGTGCTGGCGGCACGACTTGATGATGATGATGATATATATATATATATATATATATATATATATATATATATATATCATCAATAAAATTAAACGGTAATGACTGAGTTTCCTGAGCTTCATCTTCTACTGAGCTCGATACGCCTCAAGTCGAGAACATCAGACAGGACAAATCAAGTTTACGTAAAGATCGGGCATGTTCAAATGAGAGTCATGACTTTCTATTCTTCTTTATTTTATTTATTGTTGCATTTTTGTATTCGATTAATAGATAAGTTGGCAATGTTGAAAAGCTCGTGAAGTGGGTTGAACTGAAAGATTTGAGAACGCCAAGAACATTAAGAGGAAGTTTCACATCCAATCAAAAGAGAACTTGAGATGTACTTCAAATAAATGAAAAGTCAGTAAAATAAGGGTGCTGGCTGAATGTGTGAGCGGTTGATTTTAACGACGGATAAATCTGTCTGTGCTTATCTTATGCCTAAAGGTTAGGGAATCAAGTTATATGATCGCTTTCACGTTTTTATATATTGATTCCTTAAAAGTATTTTACTCTTTATTTTGCACACGGTCTTATCGAATTGGAAAAAAAATTAAACAAATCTATTAGGCCCATAGATGCAACCCCAACAAGTTTCAATCCTCGCGTCAAATTGGACCTGAGAGTAATTACACCCCCACTAGAAATGGAGCCCTACCATCGGATACAGTTTAATATGATATCCAGACACCATTTTTTAGGGAGGGTCTTACTTTTTTGCTGGGGAGTCAGCAAGTTCTCATACATGAAAAGTTAGCAGTTTATAGTTTTTTTGTAATATCGTGATATAGCCTTGGATTTTATTTGAACAGCTTTCTATATTTTACTGACCTAAAACTGTTTTTGTTTGGTCTGGTTGGGTTTAATGACATATCTGATCATCATCATCATCATGGTCATCATCATGTTGAACCATCAGCGTAGATACCCTTGACCATCACTCTGCTACCCCTCCCCATCGTACATTGCTTCCAATAGGTCTTCAGGGCTGCATCCCGTATCAGCACAGAGCTGGTGCATATAAGTTCGGGTTGGTCGTCCTGCCTTTGCTCGTCCATGTGATGGGTTCCACAGGAGTACATCACTTATGAGTTCGTCTCTACTTCTCCAGCAGTATCCCACATGTTTGGTTCGTCTAATGTTGATAGTTTTCGTGATGGGTGGTCGATGGCCATACATCTGCTGATTTGTGGGTTGCAGTCTCAAGGTCTTGTTCAATATTGCTCGCAGCATTCTTGTATAATTGCCGTCAAGCTTTTTCTCCATGCGTTCTGTTAGCGTCCCTGTAGTACATCCATATTGCAGCATCGACACGACAGCTGCTTGGAAGAAACTGTGCTTCATTTTATTGGTCAGGTCTGACTTCCGTATTGCTGGCTATTTAATAACAAATCTTGTATATATGTCTATATCAAATATCATCATCATCATCATGTCGCGCCGCCTGCGCGGATATCCCTGACCGTCTCTCGCCATTTCTCCCTATCATTCATCGCCTCCGGCAGGTCTTCAGGGTTACATCCCGTGTCCTCACATAGCTGCTGTATGTAAGTTCGTGCTGGTCGTTCCACTCTTGCACATCCATGTGTGGGGGTCCACAGGAGTACATCGCTTATGAGCTCGTCCTTGCTTCTCCAGCAGTGTCCTGCGTGTCTGGTTCGTCGAACTTGTATAGTTTTTGTGATGGGGGGCAAGTGTCCGTATAGTTGGCGTCTCGTGGGGTGTTGTCGCCAGGACTTGTTTAATACTGCTCTCAACATTCTTGTGTAATTTCCGTCCAGCCTCCTCTCCAGCCGCTTCGTAAGCGTCCATGTGGTGCATCCATATAGCAGTATCGACACAACCGCTGCCTGGAAGAAACTGCGTTTCATTTTATCAGTTAGGTCCGACTTCCATATGATCGAGAGCCTATCGATAGCTGTCCATGCCTTCGTCAGTCGTGTGTCGATGTCTTTCTCGGTTGATGAGACGCTGCTTCCTAGGTAGGTGAATTTGTCGACTAGTTTCAGAGAGGCTCCGTCTAGTGTGGCAATGTTGCCCGTTTGGTTGTAACACATATATTCGGTTTTGTTTGCATTGACATGGAGGCCAATGCCAGCTGCGGCTCGTTCCAGACTATGTAGTAGTGTCTCTGCCTGATTAGGCGTATTCGCTAGTAACGCCAAGTCATCAGCGTAGTCGGCGTAACGAATTAAAGTATTTTTTGGTTTTCTTTTTTCAAACAGTTAAATAGACTCATTTATTTCTATCTATCCCAAATAATTATTTTCACTGTTAATCAATTCTTTGCTCTCAGTTGAATTGTTTCAAGTAATGCCGTGTAACAGAAAAACATAAACACCCGTCATTTCTTTGTTCATATTTAGATTGATTTACATATATTTCTAAGTAAATAGTTTGTAGATAATTTTATTCTCAAATGTGTTAGAGCATATATATTTGCACACTAGTATTACTATTGTTTAAACACACTAAAAGGTTTTCTATTGTTACCATCTAACACTAATAATTCTATTCAATATCAATGTTTTTGCAGATATTAAAGTATTGCTATTTAATACTAATTATTCTATTCATCACATTTCATTCATTTGCACACGCTCAAATTGTTCAAAATATTGCTTTATAATGCAAATAATTTAAGTTAGGCACGCAGTCAAAGAGTTTCAAGTACTGCTATTAAACACTTATAATTCTGTTCAACAATATACATTTATTTGCATACGAGTAAATTGTCCTATTTTTTGCTATGTATCACTAACTATTTAATTAAACACCAATCATTTGTTTACATATAGTTAAATGGTCAAAGGTTTCTATCTCTAAAAATAAAATTTAACATGTCATTAGTTGGCACACAGTTTAGATGTCAAATAATTCTATTTAACTCATAAATAGGACCCTATCAGGTGCTACCACATCTGGACAGAGTTGACCTGGGAGCAATAACAATGAAGAGGTATTCAACATTGTTCAACGCTTTAGGACTTGAGCCTCAACATCAGGTCACTCGACGCAGTTGGGTGAAGGCTTACCCTTCTGAAGAGATGCTGTTAGTGTATTCTACAGGCCCAGTCGACAGAACTGTGAACAGATTTTGTGGTAAAACTTAATTTCTCTCTCTCTCTCTCCCTCTCTCTCTCTCTTTCTCTCTCTCTCACACACACACACACACACATATATATATATATATATATAATTAATTTATGAGTACAGCAAAATTTATACAATATAATAAGCAGAGACACCATTGGTGATTATAGTCGGGGAACTAAGTAAAACTATAAAACAACGAAGGACCCTTTTCGTCCGATACTTTTCAAGGTGTCCTCAACTTGAAAAGTACCGGACGAAAATGGTTCTTCGTTGTTTTATAGTTTTACTTAGTTCCCCGACTATAATCACCAATGGTGTCTCTACTTATTGTATATATATATATATATATATATATATATATATATATATATATATATATATATATATATATCATCATTATGTCAAGCTGCTCGCACGGATTTCCTTGACTCTCTCTCTCTCTCTCATGCAATTTGTCTCTATCATCTATCGCTTCCGACAGGTCTTCTCGAGTACATTGTCTGTCTGTACAGAGCTGTTGTGGATAAGTTGGTTGTCCAACACTTGCACGTCCGTGTGATTGGATCCATATGAGAACGTTGCTCCTGAGTTCCTCCTTACTTCTCCTACAGTGTACCGCACTATTTGGATATTTTTAGAGATGGAAGGTTGGTGGCCATACAGCTGCTTGTTTGTGGGATGGCGCTACCTTGATTTGTTCAATATAGCTTGTAGTATTCTTGTGAACTTCTCATCTAGCTTTTTCTCGATACGCTCAATCGGCGTCCATGTGGTGCCTCCATATATTAGAATTGACACGACCATTGCTAGTAAAAAGTGCGTTTTATTTTATCGGAGAGATCAGACTTCCATACGATTGATAACCGATCGATAGTTGTCTATGCCTTTACTAGTCACATATTGATATTATTTTCAGTTGATGAGACACAACTTCTAAGGTTTATGAACTTGTCCTCTAATTTCAAAGAGCTACCATTTAGTATGGAGATGCCTCGATTTTAATTAAAACAAATGTACTCTGTTTTTTTCTGCATTAAAATGGAGGCCAATGCCATAATTTATTGCTGCCTGTAAATTCTGTGTCTTAAAAATTTATTGTCTACAAAAATAAAAGAAAGAAAATAAACGTAAATGGAACTAACTTAGCGTAGACATAGAGTAGTGGGGTAAAACGATATGAAGCTATATTTATCTAAACTATAAAATTAGGAAGAAAGTGGGGGAAACACTACGAATTTAAATATTTGAAAGTATAAAGATAGGAAGTTGGGGAAAAGAAAGAAAGAAAAACAAAAGAAAAAAATTGAAGTCACGTGACGATTTTCAGAGAAAATAATAGCGAAACGGTATCCACAACAAACAGATAAGAGCAGGAATGAAAAAAACAAAATAAATATGACGAAATATGATATCCAGGACTCTGACAAAAGTATGTATTGAATTCTTAATTTCTTCTTTCCCTAAACTATCTGAAAAATGACGTGCTTTGCTCTTGTTACCATAATCTGTTGTTGCCTATAAATTTACTCTCATAAAAAAGTAACTATACGTAAAAATAGGTAATAAGACGTTAATGGAGCTACTTAACATAGACACAAAGATGGGGGGGTAAAAAAATACGAAGCTATATATATATATATATATATCATCATCATATCTCGCCACCTGCACGGATCTCCCAGATCTTCTCCCGACACTCTACTCTATCATCCACTGCTTCCGGTATGTCTTCAAGGCTACATCCTGTATCGGCACAGAACTGTTGTATATGGGTTCTAGCTGGTCGTCCTGCCTTTGCTCGTCCATGTAAAGGGGTCCACAGGAGTATGTCACTTATGAGTTCGTCCCTACTTCTCCTGCAGTGTCGAGCATATCTGGTTCTTCTAACTTGGATAGTTTTGGTGATGGGTAGTAAGTGTTCGTACAGCTACTGCTTTGTGGAGTGCTTCCTCTAGGATCTGTTTAATATCTCGCAGCCTTCTTGTGTAGTTGCCGTCAATCTTTTTCTCCATGCGTTTAGTTCGCGTCCATGTAGTGTATCCATACTGCAGTATCAATACGATCGCTGCTCTGAAAAAAAAATGCATTTTATATTATTGGTCAGATCTGACTTCCATATGACCGAAAGCCAAACGATGACCGTCCCTGCTTTTGAACCACATCTCGAAAATGAGTGTCTTTGTTGAATTATTCGAGGGCACAAGCTTCAGGTTATTTTCGCTTAGTGCGTGTGAGGGTGTGTGTATGTATTTGAGGGTGTGTTTCTAAACTTTGTTTTATTTCAGAATTTTTGGGAAATTTTGAATGAATAAAACAAAAGCAAACGTCTGGTGGAAATACAAACACATAAATGTTTTTTTTTTGTTTCGTTCCCTTTCACTTTATCAAGGATCACTCAATATAGAATCATGTTTTCTCATCAAATAATAATGTAATTCATAGAGCTATGTCTTGGCCTAATAAATTGAGATTTAGTGTTACGCCATGTTGAAAAATTAATATCTTTATCAATAAATTCTATTAAACTACATATGCATCATTTTATCATGTGTTATAATGATATTATTGAATTATTCATTCTGTGCCGGGAAGTGAAGCAAGCAAGGGCCACGATCACGAAGCGCTAACATAGAGCAATGAACGAACATGGAGAGCTCTGAACATCTATGAATATGGAGTGCACCTCCGGGCACGGAGCATGGTATGTGATCATGATCTAGGTCGAAACTCCGTACAGTGCACTGTATACAGTGTAGTGAATTTGAGTGCTAATGTGAGAACAAGTATTAAGGCTAGAAAATGCAAAGGTACAGGCATCAGCAGCGGCGCTACTGAACATGAACATGAAGATGGAGCTCGAATAGCTTGGAGAGCAGCACCAAGCTTGAGCCCACTCACCTGCACGTACGCACTACACACTCGTGCCTATGCACCCTGTCCATCTGTCCAGAAGTTGAATGGAGTTGGTCGAGAGCTACTTTACAGAGAGCGACACATAAAACTTGATGTCAAGTGGTCTACAAGCGATCACTCATCTCATGCTCTATAGGAGTTTGAAAGAGACGGCCGCGGCAAATCTCGGTCGTTACGAATGGCAAATCGGTTGGTTTCTTCGGGCATGCAGTTGTGTAATTAACGAAAAGCTTCGGTACGAAAAGATAGCAGAGGACAAGATATCCAATGCCGCAACCACCGCTGCAATTTGCGACAAAGACGAGCTGTGTGGCAGGTCCAGTGGAAGTATCCTAACTTTGAGGCTTTCCGCCGTTATCGCGTGGAAACAGTTTGGCATTACCGATCGTTCGAGTAAACACGCGAACTGTTGCTCCGATCCCATAGTTTCTGGCTTACTTGACGGGATAGCCGTGGCCACGGTCGATGTAAAACACGTGCCGATCGGTAGGATAAAACTAACCTGTGCTCACAACAATCAAAACCCAGCTCACGTTCCCTGTCAGTGGGTGAATAATCCAAACACTTAGCGAATTTCGCTTTGCAATGATAGGCATAGCCGACATCGAATGATAAAAAGTGACGTCACCGCGAATGCATCGTTGCCACGAGATAATCTTACCTGCGGTAACTTTTTTAAGACCTCCTTGCGGAACAGATGTCGCCCTGAAATGATTGATGGGCTATGCTTTTACGGTTCGTATTCATACTGCGAATCGAGTAAGCTTTTGTCCTTTTGCTGTGCACGAAGATTTCATCCTCGCTGAACTTGATTTGGGACACTTATGTTACTGTTTAACCGAGGAACTGCAACTGTCAAACCCTCCGCTTGACACGGTTCCAAGCTAAGTGTCAAACAGAGGCTTCGATCATATTGGTAGGTGAGCTTGCAAGCCCTTGGCGCTAGCAAGTAAGCCGCGAAACGATACCGGTGTCGGGGATGACTGGAAAAATAACGACATTAAGAGAATGCGAGCTACAGCGAAGAGGATGTAGCAAGAAATAATCGAGGCCTTTGGAAATACTACGGCCTCCCTAGCTCCCGCCGCCGATGAGATGACGACTGCAAGAACCCTACCAAACAATCTTAAAAACTTGGCTGTCGACTGCCAAACGAGAAAGAAACCTGATTCTCGTCACAAGCAAACCACGAAAGCCGTCAGCCCGACGCCGACAGGGATATGTGTTTAACCTATTTAATACGTCTACTAATGCAGAACATTTGACGTGTACGGGAAATTAAGTTTTAATCAAAATATATTTACAAATTGGTCGAACATGGGTTTGTCAATAAAAACTTATATCAAAAGAACACTCCATGGAGTAACTCTCTGGTAAAGAAAAGGTTCAGGGTGCAGCGGTTCATTAAGATAGTTATGCTGACAACTTCCGGTAGATAAAAGGACACGTCGCAATTGATTTCCTTTGGAAAGTTCAATAGTAAACAGTGTTTCCGATTGGGAACCCCTTTGGCAAATATCCCTCAGTTTATTGAAAGTTGCTCGCATATATACTTATAGGCAGTGTACTTGCTACCACCGGAAAGAAAATGGAAACGGTGACGCGAGTTCAAATCCAAGAGGAGGACGTTTTCATTTAACATAGCACTTGGGAGAGGTATAAATGCAACTATTCTGACTGCAGGTATGGATAAAGAGTAGCGCAGACTACGCTGTTTAACCTTGGTATGACAAGGAAAACTTTTAATTAAAACCTGTTAAATTCTGTCTTAAGATAAACCTTTTCACTTCCTACTCGTGCAGAATGATCGGTATATATATATATATATATATACATATATAGATTTGTGTGTGTGTTTGTGTGTGTGAAGGTTATTTTGCAGTTATAATTTCCACCGTAAGAAATGAATAGGGCGAAGCCAGTTAAAATCCTGGACAAACCCCTTTTGCATTATATAGCTCTAACACTCTTTGCAAAATATGATTTAAACTTTTCCCTCTCCAGCTAATGTTAACTAGCTGGGCAGGAAGGCTCTTTAAACATGGTAGAACTAACTGTCTCGGAAAAGAAAAAAAAAACACTTTAAAATAAACCCGTTAAACTCAACTTCAAATTGATCGTGTGTCCCTTTCTCCTCGTGCAGAGGTATGAGTATACATATATACACACACACAAGTTGTACACAAAACTAGTCCTGGATTTAATAAGGTTATCGCAGCAATGTTTTTAAATATGGTTACATCACATACCTAAACTCAATATATTTGCTTTTTGAATCGTATGAACTCTGTGCCCGGTAGGAAAGCAGTTAATCCAAGATTGCGATCACCCTATATATATATATATATAAATATATATATATATATATATATATATATATATATATTTCTTTAAGAAAAAACAAAAACCGGTCACATTAGGATTTTAAATTTATTTCCATCCTGTCATGTGTTTTTGATAAAATCAAAAAACACGAAGAAAAAAAAATAGGAAAATTTAAATGTTCACTGTTGATTTTTTTTTGTCCTGATTGAATTCCTTCCAACTCCGGTTTAACTGGAGTGAATAATACTAAATATATATATATATATATATATATATATATATAAAGAGAGAGAGAGAGAGAGAGAGAGAGAAAGGCAGAAATGCAGAAAGAGAGAGAGAGAGACAGAGAGAGAGACAGAGAGAGATTAGGACCTCATAAAATTTAACCGATATATCCAAGATTATTACAACACAGATTAGTTAGATTTGAGCAATATTTCGAACAGTATATCTAGTTAATCGGATAATCGGTGCCATATGTTGAACTAGTTTGTAATTAATTTAGGCTGAATATTTGCAACAGGATACCACGAAGGATTTTTCAAGGTAAACGCTATTTCACTATTAGTTTAAAGTCAATTTCGACACATTTCTTTCCTATTAAGTTATTTTTTCACACTTGGAATATTGAGTAAAAAATATTAACTAGGATATTTACTTAATCAATGAATGGATATTTATTTTGTGTTTAACTTGAGCCTTTTCAGTCGTCAACTGAAGAGCTTCCAGTCAGTTCGTCACAACGTATTGCAAGTTCTTTATAGTTGGTTGAACTCGTGTTAAGTTTAGTGGAGCAGGCCATAATCAGAAGAATTCAGATGAGGAAGTAAAAAGTGGGTAACATTGTTGCATAGCCGTAATGCATATACAACTATACACATATACGTGCGGAAGCAAACTCAACAATAATGACGAACAAACACACTTCTTTAGAAAAATATACCTCTCACACTTTATTCGAAATGGTTGCAAAAGGGTTACGAAAGGGTTATGAGTGAGAGGTGAGGTGGAGACTGAACAAACTGCAAATATTTGACCCCCAGTTCCTTTGTCTTGAGCAGCACTTCTTTCTCGTTCTGCTGGGCTGCTCAATCGGGGGTCCTGAGGGCCCATAGCCCTCTACTGGGTGCTGGTTCTCTCTACAGCATCTTATCACAACTAACTTACTCCAACTAACTGAACCTGTCTGTCGCACCGGGTTATCTAATTGTTTGACATCCACCTGTTTCTTGTGGGTGTCACATCTGCACCCAATTCAACTCGTCCATAGTCAAGGTTTTACCCTGATATCTTCGACCGGATGCACCTGTTTCTCGATTGATTGCTGTGTCGAAGGTCAATATGTTACATTTTCACGGAAGAATTTTGAAAGAAAATTCAATTTTGAGAAAGAGAAAGAGAGACAGAGACAGACAGAAACAGAGACAGACAGAGACAGAGGGAATGGTTGATTTTCTTTCTATTTGGCTGCTATAATTTCAAGTTCCCTTCTCAATGTTAAGTAATAATTAGTCAGTCTTTTGTTCATTTTTTAATGCACAGGCAATGGTGGGGAATATGTGGGAAAATATGGTGATATTTGTTTATTTACTAAGCTTTGCTTAGTTCGGTACCAAGCCAGACATATATCACACAGTGAAGATGGAAATCACTTCTAATAGTCCGCTACACTCATTCGGTAACCACTGAAACATGATAAGATGCCCAATATTATTTGAAGATGAAGCCTTACTGATTCTATTGTGCTTCATATATGTTTTTGGAGTTGCCATGTATTTACTAAACCCCTAAGCCATGGGCAGAACTCAACAAAAGATTAGTTTTAAAACGGAATGAAGCTGTTTTGAATTCAGAGTAATCCTTCTCCTAGACTAGCAATCGTACAGACGCCAAAAAACCCTAACCTGTACGACTATTTATCGACTGGTGGCTGACATGGATTCATGTATTTCTCAATATTTATATTACGAATGTAAAATGCCAACAATCTCTGCACATTTCGATCAGCGTGTGTATTTCTTAAGACGATAACCTGAATGCAGTGAAATCAGATGGAGGTTTACTTGAAGATCAATCTTCATGTTAAATGTATTATGTTAAATGTATTGAAATAAATAGGAGGTATTTCTTTAGGAGTAATCTTTATGTTAAATGTATTGCTAAGTCAAATGTATTGAAATCAATAGGAGGTATTACTTTCGGAGTAATCTTTATGTTAAATGTATTGCTAAGTCAAATGTATTGAAATCAATAGGAGGTATTACTTTAGGAGTAATATTTAGGTTAAATGTATTGCTAAGTCAAATGTATTGAAATCAATAGGAGGTATTACTTTAGGAGTAATATTTAGGTTAAATGTATTGCTAAGTCAAATCTATTGAACTCAGTAGGAGGTATTACTTTAGGAGTAATCTTTATGTTAAATGTATAACTGAGTCAAATGTACTGAAATCAATAGGAGGTTTTACTTTAGGAGTAATCGTTATTTTAAATGCATTGTGTTAAATGTGTTGAAATAAATAGGAGGTATTTCTTTAGGAGTAATCTTTAGGTTAAATGTATTGCAAAGTCAAATGTATTGAAATAAATAGGAGATATTTCTTTAGGAGTAATCTTTATGTTAAGTGTATTGCTAAGTCAATTTGTTATGTTTTGACCCTTCGACCCAGCCCAAAAATGCTATTCCAAGGTGATACACCGGAAGGAAGTGACACATTCCGATGGCCAGTAATCGAAAGAGATCGCGTTTGGCGGATTAAGGCTTATGATATGGGACAAGGTGAAGGTCCCATTGTGCCACTACAGTGATGCACC
Source organism: Sepioteuthis lessoniana (assembly GCA_963585895.1). Taxonomy (NCBI): domain Eukaryota; kingdom Metazoa; phylum Mollusca; class Cephalopoda; order Myopsida; family Loliginidae; genus Sepioteuthis; species Sepioteuthis lessoniana. Next base: position 59,245,909 of record OY757909.1, on the reverse strand, counting down.
GGAAGAGAGTAACCTCTGAACTGCATGACAGTTATTTCCGCTTGATGACGATTAAACATTCGATTTCAAAGATCCAGTGGGCGATCGTGTGGGCGTTGAATTATTATATAATTGAGTTGAGTTGGGTGCCAAAGCAGTTGCCAGCAGACTTCCAGAGAGTTAGAGACCAGATGTGGTAGGGAAGGCCACACCCGACCGAGGGGTCCCTCGGAAGCCCCGATGGAGTAAACCCCAACATCGAGAGAACAAAAAAGACACAACGTGACGGTCATAACGGTGGGGTCAAAATATGAAGTTTATGTTCGGTCACAGCACCCTCTCACATGCAAACCTTGAACAACCCTTTCGAACCCTTGCAATAAACTGAGAGGTAAATATAATTGTAAAGAAGTCTTCCTGCTTCCTTTGTTCCTGCCTCTTTCTGCGTGCGTCTGTCTCTATGATTGAGTCGTTATGATACGGCAAATGAGTATATAACATTATCCCGATTTGGTGCATGTGCCAGCAGAGTTCTTCAAGGATTGAAAACGAACCTGGTTACCGTAAACGACAGTTCTAAGCATCACAACACGACATCAACGAAGAGGGACAAAGAAAAATGCTGGAAGTGAAGGAAGTAGAAAGAAAAAACAAGAATAAACAGGCAACTATAAGAAGAACGGACCGGCGCGGAAGGAGCAGAAAGAAAGAAAACAAGAAAACAATGCAACGTGCTGGAAGATAAGAAGAAAAAAATAAAAAGAAAAAAAATTGTAAGTGGATTGCTCATTCATGTAACTTCTATCTCTCTCTGTTATTTAAATTGGGTATAATAGTGAAAGATTAGTTGTAATGACAAGGGCCTTTCTAGAAGCATAAAATTGGAAATAATTTTTTTAAAAAAAGTGTGGTCCCTAGATAAAAATTGAAATTACTGCTATGTGTAATATTGTATCGAAGTGAGGGAGGAAAAAAGAAGGGAAAACAAAAGATGACTAGGGAACAGTTGCTGTCCGTTTTTTTGATAGACAGCTTATCGTAAACAATAAATTTTATGAATGGGGATTTTTTATCGCAAATTGGTCTTTGCGAGTAAAAAAAAAAAATTGTTGTAGATTTTCATTGGTCCAGACAAGTGGTGATTGAAAATTAGAATTTCAGACCAAGATCTGGAATCCCGCATATCTGTAGTTAAGACCTTTTGGCTCAGGTTTTCATGTTTGGAACTTGTGGATTGGAAATGAGAATTTTAATCCGAGAGATGGAATCTTGGGAGCATCAATGGAATTGTCCAAGAATTTCGCACATTGGTGGTTTGGTTTGAATAATGCGCATATAATTTTTCGATATTTATGAAGTTTGGAGAATCGATATTTTCGGCGCTGGTCGAATCAGGCCGGTTGTTTTGCTGTGGAAATTGTTGATATCAATTATTGAAGACATAGGTATTGTCTTGAAAACGGTCTTGCCGTGGAGGCAGAGTAACTAAGAGACAGATGTTTTTTTGTGTCTGACGAGGCAGACAGGTATTTTGTGAGTTCCCCCTGGAGTGAAGCTTTGAGATTGTTATTGGGGAAGATATTTTGAAACATGGTTTTGGATGTAATTAAAAGATGCGCAGAATTTTGACGGAACCAAGTGTGGAGAAGATTCGCAGATTCGGAAATATTTTGAATTGGGAAATGTTGGCAGAATTTATAAAAGTTTGGGTTGTTTAGAAAAAAAAAAACGGGATATTTTGTGAAAAGAAAAAAAAGGAAGAAGAATGCTCGTAAGCTATTGAAAAAGTTGTATTATAAATCAGGCTTAATTTATGGTACTATAGACTGAAATTGAATAAACTGGGAAGCGAACCGGTAGTTATCGTGTTAAGGTAAAGACAGAGAGGTAGATATAAGGTTGAAAAAAAAAGGGACATTGAATGAGCAATTTATTATGAAAAAAAAAAAAATTTTTTAAAGTAAAAAGAAAATGAAAACAAAAACAAAAACGTACAGGACAATAGAAAAAAGACGGAAAGAAAAAAAAAGAGAGAAGAAACTTGGACATTGTTGAACACAACTTTTGGAAAAAAAAAGAAAAAGAAAGAAAGAACAAAATTTTTTAGTAAAATAGATTGAAAAAAGAAGAAAAGAAAACTGAACATTTTTTAACTGTGATTGTAATATTGTTTTGACTTGTTGTAAAGTGAATCTTTTTGAGTTTGTTTGAGTTTAAAGGCGACATTAGAAAAAAAAATTTACCCTGTTCATATTATGAAATTTGATGAAAACCATTAACAGAGGATTTTTTTCTAGGTTTACTAAATTTGTAATTATATTGATTCTAATTTTTTTTTTTTATAATTTGGGGTTTTCGTGGAATAGGAAATATTTTTTTTTGGGGGGGGTCTGTTTTGAGAAATCGGTGGCTGACACGAGAATAGGACAGACATTCATCCAATTGGTTTCGGATTGTTGATGGGTAGACGGCAAAGAAAGCAATTCTATCGAAGAATTCGTCGGCACATGAAGCTGTTCTATTTTTTTTACTTTGGAGTTCCGAGAATGAAATACAAGAAAAAAGGCGTGGCCTACTCCAAAATTTTGTGGATGATGTCTGAGTCTTTCAGTCACGATGATGTTTTGGATTCGTGTGTGATTTGTTAAAGTGAAACGGATCTGGGAAAGACGAGGTGCCTATATATTGGTAGCCAAGAGGGTTCCTGATTAAATTGAAAAGAAACTCGGCGCGGGTTTGATCAGGTAAGGCATGTTCCTCAAGGGCTTGCAAACCAATGGCATGGAAACGGAAACCTAACGAAAAAAAAAGTGTAACACATTGCTAATTAGTATTTTGCGTGGATTATTTTAGGTGGTTTACAGCGTGCGTGCCAGATTGTGATACATTCGGATGTATTGTGATACTTTGTTTTGGGCCATGATTTTTGTGGATTTTTGTGGAATGCTTTGGGTCTTGAAGATATTGTGTTTTAGTTCATGAAATTCTCCGGTTACTCCAGGTAGGAAACTGTTGAGCAAAGAACTGGAGTGTGGTCCCGTGGAATCCAGGCGAAATGTATTGCTGGAATGACCAGGGTCACTAAGTTTGTGACCAGGATATTGGACCAGATTATGGTCCTTTTAGGGTTTTGAAATTTCTTCAAGGAATTATGGAGGGTCCGCTGTGTTGAGAGGATAAAAAAATGCATCCGTATGGTACCTTGATGCACGCATGTCAAGATGGCCAACCACGCAAAGATAGTAAGAGAAATTTAGATAATAATTAGCCGGGCAAGTGTTACATAGAGAGAAGGTCGCCCTCTAAGTAAGATTTTATTTGGTGTGTTTCAAGTTTTTTTTGTGTTTTCAGCCATTATTGTCCTTTGTAAATTATTCTGTAAAATATGTGTGAGGTTGATGGAGACGAACGTGAAAAAAATTCCACATGTGGAATTTTGTAAAATGATTTACGGATGATTGTTATGTTTTGACCCTTCGACCCAGCCCAAAAATGCTATTCCAAGGTGATACACCGGAAGGAAGTGACACATTCCGATGGCCAGTAATCGAAAGAGATCGCGTGGGCTTATTAAGGCTTATGATATGGGACAAGGTGAAGGTCCCATTATGCCACTACAGTGATGGACCGGAAGAGAGTAACCTCTGAACTGCATGACAGTTATTTCCGTTTGATGGAACCATTTACATTCGATTTCAAAGATCCAGTGGGCGATCGTGTGGGCGTTGAATTATTATATAATTGAGTTGAGTTGGGTGCCAAAGCAGTTGCCAGTAGAAACCCAGACACCTAGAGACCAGATGTGGTAGGGAAGGCCACACCCGACCGAGGGGGCCCTCGGAAAGCCCCGATGGAGTAGACCCCAACATCAGGAGAACAAAAAAGACACAACGTGACGGTCATAACAGTGGGGTCAAAATATGAAGTTTATGTTCGGTCTCCATCGCCCTCTCACATGCAAACCTTGAACTACCCTTTCGAACCCTTGCAATAAAGTGAGAGGTGAATATTTTTCTAAAGAAGTCTTTTTGTGTCTTCCTTCCTGCGTCCTTTATTCTTGCGTCTGTTGTCACTGCATCGTAATGATGCCGCATGAACGTGTAAATGACTATACAACAAAATGTATTGAAATCAATAGGAGTCATTACTTTAGGAGTAATCTTTATGTTAAATGTATTGCTATGTCAAATGTATTGAAATCAATAGGAGGTATTACTTTCGGAGTAATCTTTATGTTAAATGTATTGCTAAGTCAATTGTATTGAAACCAATAGGAGGTATTAATTTAGGAGTAATCTTTGTTAAATTTATTGCTAAGTCAAATGTATTGAAATCAATAGGAGTTATTACTTTCGGAGAAATCTTTATGTTTAATGTATTGCAAAGTCAAATGTATTGAAATCAATAGGAGGTATCACTTTAGGAGTAATCGTTATTTTAAATGTATTGTGTTAAATGTGTTGAAATAAATAGGAGGTTTTTCTTTAGGAATAATCTTTATGTTAAATGTATTGCTAAGTCAAATGTATTGAAATCAATAGGTGGTATTATTTTAGGAGTAATCTTTATGTTAAATATTACATGAATTGAATTCTTCCGTTAACGTTATTTTACCAAATAAGTTAAGAATAAAAAAACTCGCCATGATCCACGAGTTATACATTTCTACTGTAAGGCTGAGATATACAAAACTCGGATCATTCCAACATAAGTATAAGTATGTCTTTATTTCATGATACACTTTTTTATGACATTTAGTCAGAAGTTATGAAACAACTACGCCAACATTTTCATTCAAAGATAAAAAAAAAAAAAAAGAAAATTAAAAGAATTAAAGTAGGCAGAGAGCACATTTCATGGTTCATTTAACCTAAAACATAAAATAATAATTCAAAAAGTTATTTATTCAAGACATATCAATCATCTCAAAACTTATCACTAAGTTAAAGTGTTTTACCAAAACGTTAGAAAATCGTTTTTCTCTCCCTTCAGGGAATAAGTAATTAAATCATTCACTAATTCTGGGAGATTGATTCCGATCTGTTGCAAGAGGATATAGATGAGATTCATCATTAATTTAGATACGATGTGTGTGTCTCCAAAATGTATTGACGTATTTAGCAAGAAAGAAATATACACTGTATCAAAGATTACTTTACTTGTAAGTACTATTTATTTTCTCACAACACATTTATTCCAGTGAGTCTTCTATTGGCCAAAGCGCCTTAGAACCGCCTCTTTTGATATGCAGTGAAGCTGGATAGTTTTATGTTCATCAATATCCCACCCGTACTTAAATCATATTCTTAGCGATTAATTCTTTACTTTAAAAAACAAAAAAAATGGTCAGATTTTATTTGGCTACCCTCAAGGCAATAATGTGTGAATGTAGGGTGTTACACCTTCAGATTCACCGAGATAACAAAAAATATATTTAGAAGAAAAAATATCACAAGTTGGAACGAAGTCGTTTCAACAAAGTCGTTTGAACGAAGTCGAGACGTTTGGAAATTTTTATTTTATTAGATATGTGCGACTCAGCACACTATAATTCAAATTAGAATATTCATCGAATTAAAGTTAAAATAATTTTGCCCAGTGAGCTGCGGCTGTAGAATGGAAGTGCCCGTGGTGTACTGGTTATCGTCGTAGGAAATGAACACGGCGACACGAGTTCAAATCCTGGACAAGACTGATTGCATTTCACATAGCACTAATACCCATGGGAAAGGTATGAATCCAATTATTCTCCCTCAGGCTATAGGCAAATAGTAGGGCAGACTAGGTTCTTCGGCCTTATTAATGCAATTAGTCTAGGAGAAGGAAAACTCTGAATTCAAACTTGTTAAACTCCGCTTAAAAAGATTGACCTTGTGTCATATCCTGCCCGAGCGGAGAGGTTGGGTCAATATGGTAGAATACATCGACTGCATCTCTGCAGAAGGGAAAAAAACACCACGACTACCAACAATGAATGTCCTGTTTATGACAGTAAACAATCTGGTTCCAATAACGCTAAAGCTTGGGAGAATACGAAGCATCCATTCATTGTGATCGCTCGCAGGTACACTCTCGTCCGGGGTGGTAGCACCTGATAGGCAGCTGTTGTGTCAATATTACTTTACGGATGTAGCATATGGACGCTGACAAAATGTACACTGAAAAAGCTAGACGGTAACTGCATAAGAATACTACGAGCTCTGTTGAACAAATCCTGGAAGCAACTCCTCTCGAAACAGCAGCTGGACGGTTACTTACCTCCTATCTCTAAAACAATCAATATAAGATGAACCAGACACGCGGAACACTGCTAGAAGAGCCAAGACAAACTCACGTGATGTATTTTTATGGAACCATTTACATAGACGTACCAGTGTTGGCTGATCCACAAGAACCTCCTAACAACAGCTCTGTACATATACACGATTTAGTCGGAGGAATTCCCGGGTGCAATTAATGATAGGGACAGATGATGAGAGATATCAGGTAAATTCGGACAAACAACGCGTCTTGAGGATGATGTTAGAGGATTGGAAAAAGGGATGAACGTGAAAATGACCATGGTATTGTTTTTAGTTGTGCAAATGCAATGGTACACAGGAGTTTGGGAAAGAAAATAGTCTCTGTGAAAACAAGCCTTGTCTGGTCTCGTGGATACTTCTAAGTATTCCAGCTGATCTTAACTATATTGTAGTCTGTACGGTCTCAATTCTTCCTCTAATTTCTAATTTCTTTAGTCCTGTTTCTTAGCCCTTGTGGGACATTTTAAGCACAGCAAATACAGTTGGTATCACCGTCACCCGAATGTTCCACAGCTTTTTACGCACTGTGACAAGATCCAAGAATTTCTTTATTTTTTGCTTTCTTTTATTTACATTCTAAGGTCCGCCGGATCAAGAAATTCCATCAGATTAATCTTTTTTAATCAATATACACAAAATCTAGTCTTCTGTTTTTATCTGAGTGATCCGTTTTTATCTGAAAATCCCAGAGAATTCCAAGCATCTCATTTTCTTGGACAAATTCTGTTTTTGCTTATACAATTTTACAGATGTACAATTTTTCATCTGTTGCATAATCCCCATTGATCACTTTTTCCACACACACATATTTAGTTGAATATTTCACTTGGGTCGGTTTGGTGCATTCGCTTATTATTTGATAAACCATCGCATCTCTGTCTCCACATAGTCCACACTTACTATTCCGTTGCGTACTAGTAATTTTTGCTTTGATATAACAGGTATTTATGTCATCATTTTGGCCATCTATCAAGATAGGTGCCCGTGGTGTAATGATTATCGTCGCAGGAGTTGGACACGGCGACACGAGCTCAAATCCTGGACTGATTGCATTTTCACATAGCTCAAATTCCCTTGGGAAATGTATGAATCCAATTATTCTCCCTCCAGCTATGGGTAAATAGTAGGGCAGACTAGGCTCTTCAGCCTTGTTAAGGCAACTAGTCTAGGAGAAGGAAAACTCTGAATTCAAACCTGTTAAACTCTGCTTAAGAAAATTGACCTCGTGTCATATCATGCCTTAGCGGAGGGGTTGGGTAAATATGATCTATCAAGATAGAATCAGTTTTTCTTTTGATGTTTCCTCATCTGGGCGACACCAGTTTTCTTGTTCTTTTATCCATATGTCTGAGTTCCTCTTTGTTACCTTTAAAAAAGATTATGATTACCTTTCCAAGGGAACTACCAAGGTCTTTATTCCATTGATGAAATTCCTGCTGCAGAATTTGATTTCCAGGATTTTTCTTGTTCTTCTGAGATAATATTTTCTTTCTTTTTCTTTCATTTCTGTTTGTTTAATGATGTAAGATTACCGAATTCCCAAGTACTTGCATGTTTCCTTTTCTCTGAAGCTTTCTTGATTTGAATTATTGAATTCTTTCCGTTGTCTTTCTTTTACCATTTTTCAGGATAATTGTGACACATTTCTCAATTCCAGCCCAATTTCTACATACTAGCCGTATGTTTGTATAGTATATATGAAGTTTTGTTGGGTTTTATCATGTTTGCCAAATGTTTCCTATCATCCATGTATGTTTGTTTAGTTTTTCCAATGATTTTGTACTTTCGTAGCCTTTTGTGCATTTCCTAAATGCATATTTGGATGGCATCACTGCTATTACAAATATAAGTGTCTCTAGAGAATCAGCCTGGACTTTTATCACAGTTAAAATGTGTCCTCTTTCTGTTAATTTCAAATCCCACTTGCCTATAGCTAATATGATAAATTTCATGACTGTCGGATAATTTTCACATTTTCAAACATCCTATTATCCAAATTTGCTAGAATATATTTTAGAATATGTTTTAACTATCTATGCCAGGGTACAAGTTTTTCTTTTTGTGGTTTACCTCCTTAAGGATATACTGATCTTTCTCTTTCTCTTTCTCTCTTACAAATGCTCTCTCTCTCCATCCCCTCTCTCTCTCTCTCTATATATATATATATATCTTTATATTGTAGATCACCAACTCGTCCGTCCTCTTGTAGAGGTTTTCTATTCTGGATATAACTCGCAGCATACAAGCAAATAATATATTTCTCCTCATAATTATGTGGGTTTTCGACATTATAAGAAAACAGCTTATTGGTCTGTAGTTTCTGGGATAGGTCTTTCTGAAATGAGGTAGTTTTAACCTTCATCGTTCATTCAGCAAGTGTTACTTCTTAAAAGTATTTACTCATTTGCTGAGACAATCAGTCATTCATTCACGGGATTTTTACTAAAACTAGAATCTATCTCACCATCATCTTATGTTTTCCTGTTGCTATTTTCTTGAGGGTTTCTCTCAGTGTTTCCAGGTGTATATAAGATTAGTGGGGGTCTCCTTTGATTCCAATTAATTATTTTTGTCATTTCTTTTAATCAATCAAACAGTCAGTTAAGTTCTGTTTGTTCCCATATTTTGCTTAAAAACTGTTTTTTGCCTTTGCTTCCGGTTTTTCATTTATTTTTTTATGTTTTTTTCTACTGCTGTGTTATAGTGATTTTCTGTCGTTATTTTGGAAGATCCTGTTTTGCTTTGATTGTTGTGATGAAATTAGCATCTTCTACTCAAATTCCAATCATCGGTTTTCTATAGCCTCTTAGTGTTGGGTTACTTTTAAAATAGCAGTTGATTATCTTTTGTTGACTTTTCAATATAATTTTTGGTCCCTCTGATGTATCTCTTTTTTAAAATTTGTAAGTATACCTGAAATTATAACAGCATACATACGCTGGATGAAGATCAGGTCCCGGACCGTTGTTTATAAGAAAGCACCTGCTGATCAGAACCCTCAAATCTCCTTTTGAATCCCACCTTTGATTTTATCTGTCTTGGTCAATTTCTATGGTAGTATATCGTAACTCTACTAGATTCAGAGGGATTGATACGTACGCTACCCTCAGAGAAGTGACCTGGTATTATTCTGAAGACGAATACTGTCAGCAGGCAATACAATTTTACATAATTCAAATTGTAAGTTAAATCCACTTCTGAGTTGTTTCTTTTATCATATTCTGTTCGTTTAACTTACATTTAGATTTGCATTTCAAAATAGGTGTATCAGCCTTAATCTGTCAGTAGTTAACAACCTTCCATGTTCTTATTCTTAAACGAGCTATATTTAAATTTCAATGATATACAATGAAAGATAGTAGGGTATAATGCTTCACTAGTATACTTGAAATAATCCACATTTATGTTTTTTTTCTTTTCCTTTCAGTTCGATAGGTATTAATGTAGCTCTAGTCACTTAATTTCCCCCCACCAATTATTATCATTATTATTATTATTATTATTATTATTATTATTTACTCCTTGAGAGGTTTTCACATCAGGTTTAGCTGACGTTCTTTCACAGCAGTTTCTGTGAGAGCCAGTCTCCTCAAGTTTCCAGAACGCTTTTCTGTTTTCTGAGCATTCTCAATAATGATGTAGTTTGGATGATCTGCACTCGTCATCCTTTTGTCTCCTTTTATGGAGGTGCCCGTGGTATAATGGTTATCGTCGTAGGAATTGGACACGGCGACACGAGTTCAAATCCTGAACTGATTGCATTTCACATAGCACTAATACCCATGGGAAAGGTATGAATCCAATTATTCTCCCTCCAGCTATGGGTAAATAGTAGGACAGACTAGGTTCTTCAGCCTTGTTAAGGCAACTAGTCTAGGAGAAGGAAAACTCTGAATTCAAACCTGTTAAACTCCGCTTAAAAAATTGACCTTGTGTCATATCTTGCCCGAACGGAGGGGTTGAGTAAATATGATAATTGTCACCTTAATGCCCCACAATTTTGCAAGTTCTCTTTTTTGTTGATTATTTTTAGGTCTGGTCTTCTGGACGAGATTAAGTGATCCATTCTTATGTCCCATAGGAATTCATGAGTGTCATTCTCTAGGACAGTTGCTGGATTGTGTACATACTATTGGTTCATATGGTCAAATTTAAAATTCTTGCACATCTCTCAGTCGATCACCTTGCCGACCAAGTCGTGTCTTAGTCTTATACTCCTTCTGTGCTAATTCACAACATTTGTTTATTATGTGATTGATCATTTGGTCTCTATCACCACATAACCTACATTTGCTATTTTGTTGTGTCTCATCTATTCTCGTTTTCATATGATTGGTCCTAATGGCGTTGTTTTATGCTGCTATTAGGAAAGATTATGTTTCCCTCTTAAAGTTTCCTTTCCTCAGCCACATCCGGGTTTCTCGAGGGAGATGTTACTTATTAGTCGTTTAAAACGTCCATAGACTTGCTTTTCTTCCCATTGTTATTTTCTAGTTATTGTCATTATGTTGGACTTCGTGGTGTCAGTATCGTTTCATGTGGCTGGAATCAGTCCTCCTGCGTGATTTTCTATATAGTCATCAAGTCGTTGTATCGATGCGTCAACGCTGTTTTCAATGCTGGCGAGTCCTCTTCTCCCTCCTTTCTTGATACATATAGTCTATCAAAGTCATCTCTGGTATGTAATGCCTTATGCATGGTCATTAGTTTTCTGTTTTTTTGGTCCATTTGCTTAAGTTCTTCTCTGGTCTACTTCAAAAAGCGTCCCAAATATCGAACGATGGATATAGCCCAGGTATTAATTCTTTCGATAAGGTTTCTGCTAGAGTTTTCTCTCAAGTAGCTTTCTGGTTCTCCTAAGATAGTATTTCTTAATTTTTCTTTTATCTCCTATTGTTTGATGGTATCAGCCTTCAAGATGCCCAAGTATTTGTATATTTCCTTTTCTACGTGTGTTCTAATCTTTCTTGATTTGGTTGTCCCATTCGGTCAGTCAGATGTCACTTGCCACTTTTAATTACAAGCATGTCGCATTTTTCTATATCAAATTCCATTCCTATGTTTTGACTGTAAATTCTCACAGCGTCTATTAGAATTTCCAGTTCTTTTTCATTTTTTTTTTTTTGCAAATAGTTTGATGTCGTCCATATACATTAGGTAATTTATCTTTTTTTGCGATTTACTAAGCTTGTATCCAGCTGAACATTTTCTGAATATGTTTTGGTTTGGTTTGGTTTGATTTGTTTGGTTTGATTTGTTTGGTTTTATGGCATATCAACCTTTGTAGGTTATTTAAAGCCAAATCCATTTTTATGTAAATAATCTGTTCTATTGAAAACAGTTCAGTTTAGCATAAGTACACAGTTTAATTGTCAAAAACATTTATATTTCAAGCTGTTTAAGCCGTTATATGTAATAATTCAGTTAAGTGTAAATACACTTTTAATGTCGAAAAACAGTTCTATTTGAAATAATTATGTTAAGCATAAGCACGCAGTTTAAATATAAGTACGGTTTAATTGTCAAAAACGTTTCTATTTCAAGCAATTCAGTTTACTCAATTCATTTTAGCATAAGAATGCTGTTCTGAATATAGGTTAAGTGGCATTATGACAATTATGAATAATAACGGTGATAGTGCATCTTCTTGATATACACCACTTTTGATCTTTGCTTCACCTTTCTGCTCTTAATTCCATTTTCCAGATGTTCACAGTTTTCTTAATAAACTTTATGACTTCATCTAAAATCTTGTACGTTTTTTGGTAGTTTATTATCTAGCTTTGCGTGTCCATATCATATGCCTTTTTGTATTCATTCCAGACCATAGCTAGATTTTTCTGTCTGATCTTGCTCTCGTTTGATGTAAAGTGACTTTGCTGTGCCTCTGGATCCTTTGCGGCATCATTTCTATTGCTCAGTGAACAATTCACGGCTTTTTTTGCGATTAGTAAATCTCTTCCCTTTTTTTTTCTGTTAATATTTTCCAAATCGTCGGAAAGCAGTTTATGGGTGTGTAGTTTTTTGGGGTGGTTCCCTTGAGCGGTTCCTTCTGGAAAAAAGTGATCTGCCCTTTGGTCATCCATTCGGGTACGTGTTCACCTTGTTGGCATCTTTTCATTTCTAGTGCTAATCTGTTGTGAATGGAGGTGAATTTCTTGAATCAGGTACTATGTATTCCCTCATGGCCTGGCGTTTTCTAGTTTTATATTTTTTTAGTGTTGTTTTTAGTAAATATATGTGTATTTTCGCTTTAAGGTTTTCTTCGATCCTTTCTATTTCTTTTGTCATATTGTTTATCCATTCAGCTTTTTCGTTACGTTTTCTTGGTTGCATATTTTAGTCAAAAATCTCCTCCTAGCTGTTAGTAGGATTTCCTTTCGCTGTTTTGAAATGTCTTGTCTTGTCTGTATTGTTTTACTCTTTGTCGATATCTCTTTAATCTTCATTCTTTCACCAGTTCTTTCTTGTTTATATCCTCAAGTTTTATTGTTACTTTTTCTTGCGTTGCTTTTTCGTTTTTGTCTTTACAAGTTCCAGCACCTTTCCTTTGTTGTAACGTTTGGGCCTGTTTTCGGAGATTTTTTATCTGCGTTTCCTGTCGAATTTCCCATCCGGATTTTGATTTTTCCGTCGTACTTTTTGAGATGATATTTATTTTCGGGTGTATTCAAGTATTCTAGTATTTCAAGGTCAGAAAACTAATTTTTTTTTTTATCATTGTCCTTACTTGGTCGGCAAGGTTTCGGCTTGTCTGAAAACTAGCGCATTCTTCCCAGATTTCTCTCATTCTTTTCTTCTCTCTTCTTTCTGTAGGGATGCTCCTTAAATAACTGTGTAGTGCAAGTTGGTTGACTTCCCAAGTCATGTTTTGCGTTTGTCTCTCTGATTGGAGTGGTTGCTTAAATCGACTTTTGTAAACCTGAAAAAAGAACAGCCAACATTCGCAGGATGACGGTAGGTCTCCCATATTGGCTAACACGAGAGCACCTGCCGATCATGACACCCAAGCCGGTTGCCTGGGTCCTATATTGTGTCATATTTTGAATCAATATTTTTTCATGAGAAGTATATTGTGCCTATACCAGTTGTTTATTATCTGCGCCTCTGGCATAGATGTGACCGAGAACAGTCCCGGTAAACAGTCCTCCTGCTATTTTATAACTTGTTTCTTGTACCTGAACTAGCTTCAGGTGGTCATGTATCGCCTTTATGGTTCCATATTTACTTCCGTTTTGAGACATTATTTCCTCTATTTTTTTAATAAAAATTAGGCACCTGATGGCTTTCCAGCTTGTATTGAGGACGATAATCGTTTTTACTTTACGATTTTAGACTATATAAGGTACAAATATTTTCATCGATTGAGAGAAATCACGGATGAGCCATATTGAATTTATTACAGTAAATTTAAACAAATGTATTTCGTGATTTTACAATAGTTTAGTTGAAAATAATTTTGGGAAGTAAAATGTCTTTATTTAATGTACAAGTCTTCATCAAAAGATTTTACGAATAATGAAAATTCAATGTTTTTTTTAAATTAAAAAGAAAATTTCCTGACCCAACTTTTTTCGAAAAACACACAGCTAAGATTCTTTATCTTCCCTAGCTATTCGATTCCTGCCGTCTCCCTTTTAATATATATATATATATATATATATAAGTAAAGTTGGCGACCATAGTCGAGGGTGACCCGAAGGCTCCCTTTTCGATAACTACTACACCAAGGTGTAGGGGATGGTGTTACTCCTTTCCCTGGATTGCTCCACTTTATCCTTGATCCGTACCTTATAATGCTGAGTGATATATATATATATATATATATATATATATATATATAAGAAATAGAGATCACATGACATTCTAGAATATTCGATTCTAAAGTCATTCACATATTTTTTTCACTCTTAAAAGTGTTAAGTCACCCATGCTTTTGGACACTACCTTGAATATATTACACTCAAATATCCTTTTAAATCAAAAACAAAAGTTTCTTGCGGTTTCTCTGGTGCCACTGTGTTTTACTAGCAAGAGTTTTAATTTCCTTTTCTATCGTATAGATTACATAAGGATACAGTCAACATGATTTTTACAATGAACAATATCCACTTGTTTCTGTTATCTCTTCTATGAAACTACAATATGTTTGCCAAGCAATCCTACGTCGATTCATGGCTTACAGACGATGGAATCGTGCCGCCGTACATATACTCGATTTTGTTGTTTTCTTTTTGCTTTCTTTTATTTACAATTTTTTTCTTACTAACACTCTCTTTTTCACCCTTCTTATCGGATATTTTCTAGAATATTTCTATCAATAGGCAACGCGGTATCACGTGCGATAATTGAATATATTTTTGTTGGTGATATTTTTGCTGGAATTTCAATTTCCAAATTTAATTTAAAAGTATTCATCGCATCTCTTGAGCATAAAGTATAAAATACTTCAATAAACATATAATGTAATAACAACCTAAAACTGTAAGAAAGCCTAAATGCACATATTTGCTGTTTGGTGACAGAATATCTACTGTGTTCAGTTTAAGCACTTTAATCAATTTGATTTTATATTTGACAAAACACAGGATTTGTGTCAAATTAAGAATAAATACAAAAAATAAGAATAGAATTTATTAAATGATATAAAAAGGATAATGAAAGATGGATTCATTAGTGTTGCGTAAACAAACCTTAACAACAACAAAAAATGGGCATACAATAATTTACTGTCTCTAAATTAAGGTTTATTTCAAAAAGAGACATGCAAACATATTTTAAGAGATGATGACTTATATAAGATTTCCACCAGAGCACCTTCATGTTGAACTGTGGTTTAAAAGCTCAACTAACAGTTCATTAAAGCTTTCATAAATCTTCTTCTATCATTTGAGTACTAAAATCTCTATTGGATTCACTAATTAATAATGGTACGCTCAGCTAACTCGCTAACCACAATTAATTTTCTTCTCACAAGAGATATCAGAATTTTATTATTTCTCTCGGAATATAATGAAATCCAAAGCAATGCTATTTGGTATGATTCACCAAGTTTTCCTGAAGAGATTTCTAAGTTGGTTAGTGTTTTATGGCACATCTATCATTGTGGGTGATCTAATGCCAAATTCTTTCAAGTATTGCTATTTTAAATTCAGTATACTATTTATAAAGTATTCCTATATAATACAAATGGTTTTCAGTTAGTTTTATTGTTCCAATGTATAATTCTTAGTAAATCATTGAATAATTCTTATTAACCTAAAGATGAGACGCTAACAGGTACTGCCATGAAAGGGTAGTAAATATTACTCAAATCTCCAGGAGTGGAGCCTCACTATTAGATAGTGTTTAGTTTCATACTCCATAATAGTCCTTGGAGGGGGAGGTCTGATCCCTCAGCAGAGGTTTAGTTGGCGTATTCAATCGCCACAGCCGAAAGAGTGATCAATTTAGTCTTTGTTAAGGTTAGATAGATAGATAGATAAATAGATTGCTTTTAAAGACAAGTCAACCTATCTACCAGTATTTCATGCTTAAATTTTTGAAAATTGCGTAGTTTCTAGTCACATCTTTGCTTGTCACATTTTTTAAAAGATTTCTGGCGAGCACTTACATGATATTCGGCATTTCTGTTTAGCACAAATAATTTGCAAACATATCTATTTGTCCCATCGACGGAACCCTTAAAAACCCTCCGAGTCATAGTAGACTAGGAAGTAACGGTACTGAAGGGGTACTCCACACACCCAAGAACTTCAGGACTTACCTGCTTTCTGTGGGATCTAACTATTCTTGGGTTTTAGAGACAAAATATTCTAAGCCCCTCTGATAACTCGGCATTTTTATCAACCATTAAGCAGTCAAAACAAATATCGCTGGCATCATTTATTACCAAACAATTAGCATTGAAACCAAGTAGCAAAAATATGAACGTGTATCAGTCCATGTCTATATATCATCATCATCATCATCATCATCATCTCGCACCATTAGCACAAATATCTCTGACACTCTCTCTAGGTATTAAACTTCTCTTGACACTCTCTAAAATCCTCAGTGTTACAACAGATTTTAACAAAATGCAAGCCAATTCATTTAACTAATTATAATAATCCTGAGTAAACAGCTATAACTTAAAAAAAACTATTCCAAATATAAATAATTTACTGGTATATAGCATCCAGAATTCCTATCTAATAAAAATTATTTTAAGCAGATCTTTCTTTACTAATGGATCGAGTCATAGCAGGTGCTCCAATTCAGGGTCAGAATTGATATGGAGATAATATCAATGAAAGGATACTCCACACTCTTCTGTGCTCAAGAAATTGAGGCAGCATAAGCTGCGTTTTATTTTATACCCAGGACATCTCTTTTTGGTAGCAGAGAAATCTTTCTGACTTAACACCATGTCAGATTTGTCATGAAGTCATTTTATAGCGGGGGGGGAGGCCACAAAATGCTTCATTCCCTCAGTATTCTCATTTTTTTGTCTTAGTCACCCGGAGATAAGCCCTGACAAGCAAGTATTGCCTGTTGAAGATGCCCCCCGGGATCAGGTGATCATCTTTTAATGCTGACCTGGCGTAAACGGTAAACTAGTGGGGTAAACCTGTATGATATGCTTTTTGTGGAGTTATTAACCCTTTTTAAGCATAAATCCGTAATTTCAATTGTTGTTTGGATAATAGTTCCAATGGTGTAGAGTCCGGCAAAACATAATATATGATAGTATAAGTTTTGATTTTATTATTTTGAATTCAAAATAATAGAATCCTGACATGTCTCTTTATTCAGGTATTTATTTATTCATTTCTTAAAAGAAATGTTAGGAGTAGATTTATTTATATAGGATACTGTATTTCCTTATCTGCTCTTATCTCATTTGGATATTTTTTGTTTACATCAAGTATCATAAAAGTGACCGAAAATCTTTTCTCTAGCTAATCCTGTATTTTCCTATCCATTCTGCTTACTTAACGATTGTGGAATGTAAAAAAAAGAGATGTTAGCATTTCGGTACAAAGCAAAAAAAAAGTCACCTTAAAGGAAAAACTTTTTAAAAAATCAATAATGGCAGTGCGTCATCTAAGAAATTCGGTCAATATAGGAACTCTTGATTGTCAATGAATAATATCTTAATTCCTTCGCTGAGATAATCCTTTGTTCTCTGACTCTGAAAGATCACTATATAAAGTGAGTGACAAAACTTGTGAAAACACATTTTGCTTTGAAAACAGTCACAATTCTTTCGCAAAAAAGGTGTGAATTAGTCCATGAAAAAAAAGCATAATAAAACAAGATTTGGCGGTTATAGTCAGCGACGAGCCGAAATTACCACTGCTAGTTATTCCGTGAAGTAATTCGAAGTCACTCCTCTGCTTTCATATCAGACTCCATTTTGCTTGATTGCATTTCTGCAGCAATCTTTAAAACGAGAAAAAAATGGATTGTTATATAATTGCGGAAAGAATTTTTTATATTATCATTTTTGGTTTCATATATTTTATCTCTTGATTTAGTTAGTCTTAGAACCTTTCGGCTCAGTGCTTGGGTTAGTTAGGTGCATGCATTGAGTGCAAATGTTCACGTTCACGCGGGGAGGATGTGGCAATCACTGATGTCACAATAAAAACCCCAGATAGGAAATAAGGACGCGAATAACGTCATGCCCGGAAGAGATGGGCTGGGATTCTTAGTGATTTTGGTGAGTTGAGATTTGGACTTAGACGAAGAGAGTTGATTTTTGGACCTGAGTGAGGCTGGTTCAGTTATGAACAGCGGGGTGCACGCGCACGTTGGTTGAGTCAGTGAGTTGAAAGCTGACGATGGACGAACAGTCAGCATAGAAAAATTGTGTGTCTCTCTCTCCTCGTGTCGAAAAACCTAAACTTAAAGAAGGTGATAAAAATTTTGTACCTGAACCAAAAGAGAGTCGTCAGTGTTTCGTGTTTTTCGGATTCCTATGCGTATGAACATTATGAACGTTTTTACATATCCGTATATTTTACAGATGTATCATGGCTATGTTACAGGGTAATAGGAGGGAAATTACCTCCGCCTAACATCAACAAACACGGACGTAATGTGATGATAAAATAATCGTGCTTAGCGTAATATTAACGTCGTAAAAATAGAATCGACAACTCAAGTTCAAATTAAAGACGAGGCTGTTTGCAATTCTTTCCGCGTTACTTCCCTTGGAAAAGTCATTAATCTATTTTTTTTTCATAGCTATAGATAAGTGATTGGGCAGATTTGTTATTTAGCCTTGGTCAACAACCAGTCTAGAAGGAAAACTTATTCAAACCAGACATACACCACTTATCAATGATCATGTGTTCACTCTGCCCGTGTGTGGAAGGGGAAAACATAATAAACTATTAATTTCGGGACAATTCTGTTACGAACACAGCACGCAGACATCTTTTTCTTAGAAAATGTATAGTTTATACTGATGAATGTGAAAAAGTATAGTTTCTTTGCTGAAAACTGGATATCACCAAAGGTGTTATTATGATTCGTGTATCTCTAGTGGTTTCTTTAAAATAAATTGGAAACAATATTTTCGAAGAAGCACTGGTACAGCAAAAACTTCTTTTATATGCGTTACAAAAGTTACCAGATACGATTTTGCTGAGTTGGCAGTGGGAAATAAGGAGGTAGTCAATTGAAAGTCGTTTGAATTATAGATAGTCGAGCATTAACTCATAAAAGTAGAAAGCAAACAAAAAGTGATGACTTGATTGTAAAGATAGAAAAGAAAAAAGAATATTGCGTATGTGTTATGCAGACTCCTATACGAAAAGCCGAATAGTGAGGCCTTACAAAAGATTAATATAGAAATATTCGGAAACGCACAGACACACAGACTCAAACAAATCAAACCTAAAAAAGCCGAACAATATATACTGATTTCATTCAGATGTCATAATTATTTACTCCTTTAGAGGTTTTCACATCAGTGTTAGCTGATGGTTTTTCACTGGGGTTTGAGTGACAGCGAGTCTCCTCAAGTCTCCAGGACTCGTCTCAGGATTCTGGTCGTTCTCAGCAATGCTGTCATTTTGATAGTCTCTACCCGTCCGCCAACTTCAAAGTCCTCCAGGCCGTTTAATAATCCTTTAGTTATTGTGCCAAAAGCACCAATCACAATTGACACAATCGTCACTTCCACAACTTTTTCAATTCTCAAGCAAGGTCGAGGTATTATTATTATTATTATTATTATTATTTCCGAGGTTTTCTCACCAGTGTTAGCTGATGATTTTTCGCTAGAATCTGAGTGACAGCAGTTCTCCCAAACACTCCAGAACTCTTCTTCGAATTCTGGCCGATCTTGATAATGCTGTAGTTTGGAGGGTCCCCATTCGTACTCTCATTTCCGAGTCCACCAGTACCTGTAGCATTACTTTGGTGACAGTTCAAAGCATATCTATTAAAGCTAGTAAGATTGTCACCTTCCTGTTCAATTTTTTAAAAAAATTCTTTAGCAATTCTCCTCCTTCAGTTGTACCCATTGGTCAGCCGGAACAGCAAATTTGACTATTCTATACGTTCTCTTTTTTGTTGACCATGACTAAGTCTGGTCATTTACCCGATATCATATGATCCATTTGTATCTCAAAACCCCAGAGAATTTTGTGCATCTTATTTCAATGGAAGGATTCTGGGTTCTGTATAAACCGTTTGTTCGTGCAGTCAAATTTAAACTTCTTGCATGACTGCAAATGAATGAGGTTACCCAACTATACATGTCTAGTCTTATACTGTTTTTGCGTTAATTTACTGCATTGGCTTTCTATGTGATTGACTGTTTCGTCACCACATAATCTACATCTGCTATTTTGTTGTATCTTTAACATTTTGGCTTTGATATAGTTACTCTCTATGGTGTTGCTTTGTGCTGCTATCATGAGAGATTCAGTTTCTATCTGAAGGTTTCCCTTTCTCAGTTATGTACAAGTAATCCCATGAGTGATTTCTTGTTTGTCGCTTAAAATCGCTATACAGCTGTTTACCTTTACATTTTTTTCCGGTTATTTTTATTTTTTATGCTTGTGTTTTCTGTATTGTATCTGATTTCTACAACCAATCTTCTTCCGTACTTGTTTATTATATATTTGAGTCGTTGTATCGATGCATCAACGCTATCTTAACTGATGGCAAGTCATCTTCCTCCTTTAATTCTAGACACATACAGTCTGTCTTTGCTGTAAGGACTTATGCATCGTCATGTGTATTGTTTTCTGATCCATTTGTTGAAGTACTTCTCTGTCCGCTTCAAGAATGGTCCCGAGAATCTTACATAGCGTTATTTATTCCTCTGATGAGATTTCTGCTTTGTAATTTGGTTTGGAGAAGTTTTCCCGTTCACTTAAGGTATTCTTTTTTTTTCATCTCAACTTGTTTGCTGGGATCCGCTTCCAATATTTCCAAGTATTAGAAAGTTTCTTTTGTAACGACCATTCTGCTTTTGTTTTGATTTGTTAGTTCTATGCCTTGCTTATAGGACCACAAGCCCAAAAATCACTAAATAGTATAGAGAAAATACAATCAAGGATGATGGTTGCTACTTTTAATGGCGAACCCAGAGCAACAATCATATCCTGCTACAGCCCATCAAATATCAGTAAAGAAACTAAACTCATCGACTTCTTCGATGAGCTATCCTCTCTTGTGCGTAGCATCCCAAAACACAACGTTCTCGTCATTAGCGGAGACATGAATGCCCAAATCGGGAAAAACGGAAACCACAAATACAGCCTACATACCTCGTCAAACAGGAATGGACAACATCAAACAGATTTCACGATAGAAAATAGATTAACATGCCTATATATAAAATTTCAAAAAAGAGAGGGAAATTTATGGACCTACACATAGGAAAACAATACTAAAACACAGATAGACTACGTCTTTATAAACAAGAAATGGAAAAATAGCGAATTGCGAGGCTTACTCCTCTTGCGTGGATGTCTCCCCCGATCACCGAATTGTCACGGCAAAAATACGGTTGAGCTTACGAACAATGACCACCACAGATTATGACTGGGTCCTTCTTGATAACAAGGATATTAGAGATAAATATGTTATAGGATTAGGAAACAAATTCGATGCAGTACAGTAGATGACAGAAATAATACGTAAACCGAATGACGAATATGAGAATTTCGTTAACGCCCACCTACACGCAGCAGTGAAATACATACCATCAAAACATAGAACTAAATCATGGGAGACAATAGCGGTTAGAGAAAAAGTTGCAGACGTGAAAACTGCCTCCAAATGCAATAGGAAAAACCCAACAAACGCAAATGCCCTGAAACCAAAGAAACACAAAATGAATTAGGAAGCATATACCTAAAAGAACAAACAGAATACATACAAAATCATATAGATAAGATTAGCGACTCAGTGGAAGATAGGCAACCTAGGATAGCATGGCAAACGATAAACAAAGTGAGCAAAAGGAATATACACTGTCAAAGCTAAACTGAAAGATACAAACCAAAAAGAACGAATAAAACAGTGGAAACCACATTTCCAGAATCTATTAGGAAACCCACCGAAAGTTACACATGAACCAATCACGAGAATTATTAGTAAGCAATTAGACATCAAACTGGTACCGTTTACACCAGAAGATATACATAGACTATTTGTACTTAGAAGATATACATAGATTATATGTACTTAGATATACATAGACTATATGTACTTGTAAAAATTAAAAATAGAGAAGCCGCAGGTCTAGATGAAATCCCCCCCAGAAGTATGGAAGACTAGACATTTCGATGACATACTTCTTCGACTCTGTAAGGCAGTTTATAATTCTACTCGCACACGGTCTACCAATAGAAGCCATAATGATTCTCTATTGAAACACCAAAGTGAAAGTGCGAGACACAGAATACTTCAATATTGTAGCTGGGCTACTGCATGGAGACACACAAGCCCTATACTTCTTTATAATTTGTCAATTCTACGTGCTTAGAACATCGATTGAAAAAATCAAAGAGAACGGTTTCGAGCTGACAAAGAAAAGATGAAGAGGGTACCACGCAAAAACAATTACCGACGCCGACTACGCCGATGACATAGCGATTCAGGCATATGCACTCGCCGAAGTCGAAACCCTACTACATTGTCTGATGTACTCCTATGGACCCCGTCACATGGCTGAACAAAATCAGGGCGACCAGCTCGAACCTATATACAGCAGCTCTGTTTTTGCTTTTCTTTAAGATGGCTCATTTTTCTATGCCAATTTCCACTTACGTATTTTGATTATAAATCCACACTGCTTGTATTCTGGCTTCCAGTTCTTATGTTCGTATGGTCAAATTTAAATAGCTTGGATAATTGAACGTGGATCATCTTCCCTACCCAGTCTTATCTAGTCTAATACTCTTTTTGCACTAACTTGCTTCATTCACTTTTTGTATGATTGCTTGTTTTGTTTCATTCACCACATAACCTATACTTGCTTTTTTTTGTTGCGTCTTATCTTTTTTATTTTAACGTCGTTTATCGTTACTGTGTTTTGCGTTGCTGTTAGAAGAGATGGAGTTTCTCTCTTCATTTTTCCCTATTTTAACCTATTTCAAGTCTTCTCCTGTGAGATTTCGCTTGTTTGTCACTTGAAATATCCATACAGTTGTTTTTCTTCCAACCTTTGTTTCATAGTTATTGTTATTCTATTGATACTATTTACCAACCCCTCCGCTCGGGCAGGATATGACACAAGGTCAGTTTTTAAGCGGAGTTTAACAGGTTTGAATTCAGAGTTTTCCTTCTCCTAGACTAGTTGCCTAACCAAGGCTGAAGAACCTAGTCTGTCCTACTATTTACCCATAGCTGGAGGGAGAATAATTGGATTCATACCTTTCCCAAGGGTATTAGTGCTATGTGAAATGCAATCAGTCTCGTCCAGGATTTGAACTCGTGTCGCCGTGTCCAATTCCTACGACGATAACGACTACACCACGGGTACCTCTGTTATTCTATTGATCCTTGTATTGTTTGTTCTATTTCTGGTTGCTGTAATTTACATTTCAATGTTCTTTTTTACGTAGTCTTCGATTTGTCACTTCGTTGTATCGAATCTATCTTCAATGCAGGTGACTCCTCTTCCACCTTTTTCTTGACACATATAGTCTATGTATATCAATTCTGAGATCTACATTTTACTCTATGGATAGTTTTTTTATACTAGCATTAGCTGATGTTTTTTCACAAAAATTTAAGTAAGAGCAAGTCACCTGTGTTCAGGACTCTTCTAAGCCTTCTGGACAATTATAATAATGCTTTAGTCATAATATTATTATTATTATTATTATTATTATTATTATTATTATTATTACTGTTATTATTATTATTATTGGTTTTTTTTTGTTTTTTTTGTGACTAATGGTACATCATTTCTTAGTCTCTCCTCATATTATTATTAAAAAATCTTTACACGATTAATATAATATGTATGTACAGATCAAATTCTTTGGAGTATTTCATCGAACAGTTCCCAAAAATGATCACTTTAATTATTTTTGTTACGATTTTTTCTGAAATCATCCCAATTAACCTTCAAATTTTCTATTCTATGGATTTTCTTTGATTTGATGCGGTAATTTGTTCTAAAATATATATTACTCTATTAACATTTCATGTTTCAGTTCTTCCTAAGATAAGCTTGATGGAATCTCTTGAAGGCTTTGATGTAGTTCAAGTCATTGAAAAGTTTAAAAGAGTCCATCTTTCCCTCTCTGTGTCTCTGTCTCTGTCTGTGTGTATATATATATATATATATATATATATATGGGGGTGTCATCGTAGGAAATAGACATAGCGGCCAATGTTAAAACCTGGATGTGGTTGTTTGCATTTTCCTTAAAGCTAATACTATTATTCCTTTAAGCATGGCTAAATATAACCTTGGTTGAGAAATCTGCGTGAGAGAAGGAAAACACTGAATTCAAACCTGTTAAACTCTGTTGAAAAATTAGCATGTATCGGATCCTGCTCGTGGAAAGGGTGAGGTATATATATATATATATATATATATATATATATATATATATATATATATATGCCTGTGCGTGTGCGTGTGTGTGTGTGTATTTTGTACCCTAAAAGAGCACTACAACCAAGCAAAATAGCAACACCCCTGACAGATCAGTGTCGCTGTCTAGTATTTTTGACTGCCTAGTAACTCACAGAAAGTGCTTCCACATATGTATTGCTTTGTGTGTGTTATATACCCAACCTTAGAACATTATTGGGAATGTCCAATCTCTCATAAAAATACGTTGGTCACAATTGTGAGGAGGGTAATAAAGCTGACTAAGTCGGTGGTTACTCCGTCAAGTTTACCAGACGAGAGTGCCGGGTAAGTCAGCATTCAAGTCATGCGGCCAACACTCCAGATTCTAACCCTCCTTGGAGCTACAAGATTTATTGCTGTAGTTGTCCTGTTAATGGGATTTAAAACAAATACCTGTTAAGTTTACTAAATTGTCGCAACTAGAAGTGGGTACTTTCTTCAGGATGTTGGTGAGTATTGTGTTTTGTAAATGTTATAAAGATTACAGTTTTATTTCCAACATTCACCTAGGATATTTTTCATTCGGTAAACTTTTGTTAGGTTACAAATGGGATATGAAGTAATAAGCCTGAGACAAAGAGGAGATAATGAGATGAGAGTAAGTTCACAGAAAAAATCAGTCACATCCTTAATCCAAGTAAAACAATAATCAGTTTACAGTGGTTTTACTCATCCGTTCTCAAATTAGGAAGACGTAAGGTGGTTGGTTTGGTTGTTTGGGTTTTATAGTATATCAAACTTTGTTGGTTATTTAACGCCAAATCTATTTTTATACAAAAACAGTTCTATTTCAAACAATTTAATTTAGCATGAGAACACAGTTTAATTGTGAAAAACATGTTCATTTCAAGCTATTCAGTTAAATCACACAGTTCTAATTAAAACGATTCAGTTTAACATAAATATAATTTTTATCCACTCACAGTAAAATCTCAAAACAGTTCTATTTCAAACAATTCATTTTTATAAGTACGCAGTTTATAGTTCCATTTGACCAATAGATAAGACCATATCAGGTGCTACCACTCCAGCCAGAATGGACCTAGGAGCGATGAAAATAAAGGGGTTCTCTACATTTCCCAAAACTCCAGCGGGAACCTCGCACCATCTGATTGTTTAGCGTCATATCTGGACACTTGTTGATGGGGCCTTACCTCACTGCAGAGAAGTTGTCGGTGTATTCTACAGCCCCAGCCGACTGAGCAAACTTAAGGTGTTATTATTTAGCCGTTGAAGAAAAATATCTTTTTGTTTCACAAATTGCAACCTTCCCTCACGGAATGCCGGGTTCGCTAGCTAAGAAAATTTGGCCCCTTTCTTGTCCTATATCTGTCACCAAATACCTAGCTCTTTTGAAAGTCCCCAACAATTTGGAGTCCGTTTCTTGCACTTACCTCGAAGAGTTCTCTTGGTTAACTTAATTTGTCCGATCACATGTAGAATCAATAGGTTTACTTGTAGCGCAGAAAAAGAGACCCTTTAAGTTTACATAGTGACTTGCAGCGTATTGTGCCTCAATTGCTGATAATTGCTGGTAATTACATGAATCAAAGGAACACTTAACTTTTAAAATAGAACTTTTGAAGAAGGCCTTGTGGGAATGTTGAACTCCAAAATCTTTGGTCTCACGAATAAATGATGCGGTGAAATCCTCTGTTTCCCGAATGAAAAGTTGAACTGAAGATGCTACCGCATTAGTTACGTGAGAAACAAAAAAAAACATATATATATATATATATATATATATATATATATATATATATATATATATATATATATAAGTTACAATAGCGTGAGGAGTTTGATGACAACCAGATTTTCGCCAATGTGATCATCAAGTCAAGTGGTTGCGATGTGGTGGTTATTGTTTTATATGATGTTTTTGATGAATGATGGGAAGAATGATCTAGTTTGAGTAGTATTTCGGGAAGGATCTTTTCTTTACACAGCGTGGTTATTTTCGATGCTATATTTAAATAATAATATTGAGTTAATCTATTAATTCTTGTATGTGTAATTTAGTATTTTCTCGTTATTTTATTTTATATTTTCATATTATTCAAAGAAGTTCTCATGCTGCGTATATTTCAGTTATAAATATTGCCAACTACATTTCTATCACACACACACACACATATATATATATATATATATATATATATATATATATATATATATATATATATATATATGTAAAATGAAATACCACCTCGATATGTATATATATATATATATATATATATATATATATATATATATATATATATATATATATATTATGCAATTAGAAGAAAACTCAAATCTGGTTAGATTGTCATTATAAATTCCTTTCAGCGAAAAATATTATTTTTTTCGTCTCATCAGATGAATCCGTATGTTTAATTTGAGGTGGAAAAACAGCAAGTATGGATTACAGTATATATATACATATATATATATATATATAGGGGGGGAAGTAAGAAGAAGGAAAAACGTATAAATTTAAATTCTTATGCGAAAATAAAGGGGGTTAAAGCAATGAGGTATTAGAAAATTTAAAAAACCAGGAAAAGGTAGTTCATATAAACTAACCCATCTTAATTTGAATATATGCAATATTTTTTGCCCAAGAATTTAAATTCATATTTCTTCTTTTTTGTCCTAAACATATGTAGACTGTAATCCATATTTGCTGTTTTTCATCCACAAATAAAACGTAGGGAGTCATCGGATGAGACGAAGAATATATCGATATTCTTCGCCGAAATGAATTTATGATAACAATTCAACCAGATTTATGTTTTTCTTCTAATTGGATTGTATACATTCTCTATGTGATTTTTAATATATAAACCTGGGTATTGAATATATGACAATAGTCATACATCGAGTACCTCCATATATTTATATAAAATTTCTCTTATATTCTATACATGAATAATCCACACCCATTGTCTTCAGACGATGACTGGAAATTTCTGATATATTGTTACTTACAACTAATTGAGCTCTCCGTGGAGAATTTCTGCAGAATGAAAAACAACATCCGGGGCACTCGTGGAAATGGATAAATTTACGCCAGAATACTCTATGAAAACTATCCCGTTCCCAGGGAAATACGAATTCATTCTATACCAGACGGACAAGATCGTGGAGTTCATCAAGACGATGCGATGGAAGAGCAACTTCTCTCTTAACCCTTCAGACTCACAACAGGAGCAGAGACTAAGCCGGAGGCGGTTGAATTTACAGAGGACACCACCCAGAAACCATAAACAAGGCTCGTTTGAGGATGACCTTTTCGGACTAATACAGAAAATCAATTTCAGGAATATAAAAAAAAAATAGATTCCAGTCAAAGATGATGGGGGATATTGAACGAATGATGAAACCCGGGAAAATTTGGGTTAGAGCAGATAAATCCAAAAATATATCCCAGATTAGCCCATGTGAATATGAGCAAAGTCTTAATAATAAGATCGCGAAATCCTATAGAATAGACTATTCCGACACCCAACACTAACTTAACAAATATACAGCTAAATTTGCGAGCAAACTATAAACTGTAGATAGATAAGGGAAAATATTTTAGTTAAAGATCATGAGCAGAACTTCCAAGATAGGAAAGAGACAGGACTAATTAACCTCACCAAGACCGAACCAGGTTTAATATCTAAGAGTTTGATGCAGAGAATTACGTCTAGGTTATTAAGAAGCCCTAAATATAATTGGCGGAAAAAATCACTTGATGCATTCTATTAGTTTAAAAACATTAGGAATAAAAAGAGGTCTACATTCATTCAATTCGATATATTTGAGTTTTATCCGTTCATTACTTGAGAATTGTAACTAAAAAGCCTGAACCACGCGAGAGAATATTCGGACATCACTGACGAGGAAGTAAAAAATGGTTCTAGCATGTAGGAAATCTATTCTCTCCGATAATCGTAAAACATGGGTGAAAAGTCATGTAGACAACTTCGATGTACACATGGGCCGTTACGATTCGGTCCAGGTAGCTGACTTAATAGGGATTTATATCCTGGACACGTTGGGTCGTATTGTCAATTTAGAGCAGGTAGGGCTTTATCGATATGATGATGTTATCTTCATCCCGGACAGTAACGGCTCCAAGACCTCTAAAATACAGAAAATTATTAGGACATTCAAATTACAAGGTCTCTGAATTAAAATAGCTTCAAACTTAAATATAATTGACTGTCTTGATGTCAGACTCAATTCAAAAAACGGCATCATCAAACCTTTCAGAAAGAGCAATTCCACCCCACCTACATAAATATTGACTCTAACCACCCAAGATTGTTATTGAAGCAGATCCCAAATGCCGTGAACCAGAGAATAAACAGACGATCCTCACGCAAATGAATTTTTGAGGAGAGCCAAAGTATATATGATGAAGCCCTCAAAAACAGAGGATTCCAAGGTAGACTGGAGTATGTGAACCATGTGAACTCCGGCTCTAATGGAAGAAGTAATTGTAGTGGGACCCAGGCACTCATCAAGGCAGGTAACACCAATAATAATCGCTCAAATAGACGAGGAAAAAATAGAAATAGAAGAGTAATCTGTTTTAACACTTCATTTTGTAAACTTACCAACATTAAAATAGGTAAATACTTCCTAAACCTCCTGGATAGGCACTTTGATAGGCCCAACTATTATGAAACAGTTTTAACAGTAACGCAGTAAAAATTAGTTACTTTTGTACAAATAATATGAATAGTTTCTTGAATAACGACAACAGGAGGTTACTAGAATTAAAGAATAATAGTGGGGAACCAGATGAGGTGTCCTCTAAGAGTAGAAGACAAGCGGGATGCTCCTTGGTGGACGACACAACTCGAAGAACGTCGTATACCAAGCGTGCATTTCCCCAATGGGACATAATAATGTTGGGGAGAGGATCTCTATAAGTATCTCTACAGGGAATTAGAAACAAAGACTGTATAACCACAGACATTCTTTCTCCAATCCGTGATTTAGAAACCAAACGACTCTATCTAAATATTTTTGGAACCTAAAAGATCAAAGCTAACCCCCCAAATAGAATGGAAAATAGTCAGTCTTCAACCGCGAATAGTTTCAATGGTAGATAGAACTTGTGTATCGATGAAAAAATGTGTATTATTAATTTAAAAGATATCAGACTACTGCTGGATGAACGTAATAAGCTTGTGTTTAAATTTAGACGTAAAAGAAAATTCAAAATATTTAAAAATATCCTGACAAGGGGCCATCGAGGATTTTTATTGAGAACAATAAAATCTATTTCAGTAGTTACTAGTATTACATGTAGAGAAAGATATTTTTTAAAAATTTGATATTAATTCCTTTTGAAAATTTTGTGTATATTAAAGGCACATTCTGGCTGCCAAAAGTTTTTTTTAGGAGGAAGATAATGACCCCATTAGCTGAGGGAATTAACATATGCAAAAGTAATAAATGGAAAAATATATGAAGCTTACATTATTCACAAAATTCCACCTGCTACGAAAGATCTATCATACGTTCAAATGAGGATGGGGTAATTTAAAGGAACATTCTTTTCCTGGTTTTCTTAATTTTTCTAATACGTTATTGTTTTAACCCCCTTTAATTTGCCTCAGTATTTAAATTTATATGGCTTCTTTTCTTTTTTTCTTCTTTTTTTATACATATATATAGATTGTAATCCATATTTTCTGTTTTTCAACCCAAATTAAACGCGTGGAGTCATCTGATGAGACGAAGAGTATAATGCTATTCTTCGCCGAAATAAATGTATAATGACAAATTAACCAAGTTTGAGTTTTCTTCTAATTGCATTGGATCCGCTCTTTATGTGAATTTAATTTTATAAACCTGGATAGGGAATCTATAACAGTAGCCATACATCGAGCACTCCTATAGATTTATATGCAAACACTCCTCTCTCTCTCTCTCTCTCTCTCTCTCTCTCTCTCGACAGAGCTGTTTGCATTTCACATCGCAATAATAACCTAGGGAAAGGTATGGATCCAGCTATCCTCTCTAACTGTTTGTAGGGCAGACAGTGCTCTTTAACCATGACATGGAAACTGAAAAAGAAGGAAAACTCTAAATTCAAACCAGTTAGCAGAAAGAGAGAGAGAGAGAGAGAGAGAGAGAGAGTGTGTGTGTGTGTGTGTGAGAGAGAGAGAGAGAGAGAGAGAGAGAGAGAGAGGTGTCTAAAATAGTCTAACACTTAGACTTACTGGCATCTTTTCAATACCTGCTTTATGACCGACTAGTTGAGAGTCAAAATATTTCCTGCGCAGAAGTATATAAAATGGGATTTAGAAATCGGAGTGCGTGTTTGAGACCTGAT
This sequence comes from Sepioteuthis lessoniana, assembly GCA_963585895.1. NCBI lineage: Eukaryota > Metazoa > Mollusca > Cephalopoda > Myopsida > Loliginidae > Sepioteuthis > Sepioteuthis lessoniana. The sequence goes on along the minus strand of OY757909.1, from coordinate 59,215,200 downwards.
TGTCTATTGCCAAAACGCAGGAACAGAAAAACCTATTGGCGAGGTTCGAGGATTTGCTTATTTTTTTAAAGCTGTATATTCCATTAGACAAAGAAACTGAAATTGACACAATGTGACTCATATTTTTTCTGTTCATCATGATGGTTGAAAACCAACAGAAAATTAAACATTTTCTTATGAAAATAGCATGAAATAACCAAGTACATTAGGAACATAAGACGTGTTTGTACGTTTTTTCTTCACCCTGACATAAAATAACGATTAACCGCTTGTGAGTTCAATTTGAGAACAAACTCAAAATCTCCGCAAAAGATATCACACACACTCATGCACACTCAAGTTCACACACAAATACACTCACACAAGCACGTGCACATACACAAAGGCACACACACACACACACACACACACACAAATACACGCACACATGCACACACACACACATGCATAGGAACACATACATACATACATACAGACACACAATATCGTATATATAGATATATATGAATTAAAATGCACATTATTTATAAAGAGAAAAAACTTTAGATAGAATATTCTGAGAGAAATAACTTTTTTTAAATAATGATTAATGTTTGTAAAATAATATGAATTAATTCCTCCGAAGACAATCGTGTCTGGTGATTGTATTTTTTATCGTTAAAAGATCTAAAAGCAGTACATGATATAAAGAAAAACCGTTAATAACTTACTTTTTGAGCTGTTTGGATTCATTGCGTTCGAGCATATTATATTATACCAAGTTCTTAATCGATTTTTCTCCGTTACATTTTCATTATCATTTCTTTATATATATATATATATATATATATATATATATATATATATATATATATATATATATATATTTGATGTTGATAGCGTCCCTTCTCGTTCGTTGATTGTTAAATCTTATCCATATACCCTCTGCTGAGATGACAATTGAAATATTTTTGCATATATCGATACTGGTATTTTCTGGTCTGTGTCAGATCCAATTTATTGAAACCCCAGGATTAGTATATGTGTATATTAATTGTTCTGATTATCTCTGAGTCGAAGATACCTGTTTGCCCGAGAGTATTTATCTATTTACTTTGCCGTTAATAATGAAATCTTGAAATTAATCTTACATTTCAATTTCTATAAGAAAGGTTGTACATATCTATTTTACTTGTCATGTGTTCGGGCACACCACAAACACACACATATGTACACATATACCCGTTTGTGTTTAGAGTTGTGTGTTAGTGTGCTTATATGTGCGTGTGCGTGTGTTTATTGCGTATTCGTTCTGTAATAGATATCGTTGAAGGAAATGGACACGAAGAACCAAGTTCAAATTATAAAAAAAGCTGTTTGTAATTCACAAAAGGGTAATATATTTGGAAAAGGTATATATAAAACTTGTCTCTCTTCAGCTATAGGAAAATAATTGGACAGACTGGGCACTATAACCTTGGTATGGAAACATATCTTGGAAAAGGAAAACTCTGATTTCAAATCTGTCAAAGTCAGCTCAAAAATTTACTTTGTGTCTCATCGTACTCGTCGGGAGGGTTTGGTAAACACACTCTTACAGACATAAATATCTCTCTGTAAGAGAGAGCTGGATAGGAGAAAGAAAGAGAAAGTAACTGAGAAAAAGAAACCGACTTTCTATTATATTCTAAGACATGCATTATGTAGTAAAGTTTCGACCTTAGTCGAGGGTGACCCGAAGGCTCCCTTTTCAAAAGCTACTACACCAAGGTGTAGAGGAGGGCGCTACTCCTTTCCCTAGATTGCTCCACTTTACTCTTGATCCTTACCTTGTATTGAAGAGTGTTAAGCAAAGAGGCATCGAGTACCATTTTCGAGTCTTTGGTATGACCCGACCAGAGATTGAACCCAAGTTTCCCGGGCCATAAGGTTCACTATATAAGTTTCGAATTTACCACACTATTCACTATTAAGATTTAATCTTCGGTGAACATTATTCTCTGATGTACGCGTACCCACAAGTAAACAAGGACACACACACACACACACACACACACACACACACACACACACACACACACACACACTCACTAAAACACACACACACACACGCACATACACACACACAAACACTAAAACACAAAAATACACATATGTGCACATCCATTTGCATCTTCTCAAAGACATATAAACACGATTACACACACGTATGCCTGCATGCACACAACCAAAAACCAACACAGATATGCACGCAAACACATGCACGTGTATACGCACACATACACACGCCCACACTCACATATGCATGTATCAGAAAGCGCTGACATCCACATCCATAGACTCTCGTAGAAAACCACACACACGCAAACACCCTAACACATATATAAATTGGTTCAGGTGTTTCTGTTCGCCCTCACGCGTATATTAATGTTTAGATTTTGAAGCATTCACCTAAATAGCTATTTATTCACCTTACACACAAACTGAGGACAGATTTTCAGCTCGTCTACTCGACAATATAGCTTTCCATCGCTACAATCCAATAAAAATAACTGAATTGTCTCGGATCATTTATTCTATGTCCATTTCTGCATTAACGGAAAATGTGTTATCTGCCTTAACTCAGCGTCAATTTACATCCTTTCTTTGCCGACTTTCACACGTAATAACACAAGCTAAATTGATATGTGCTCAGTTAATGTAGCGAATTCCATAGCATTGATTAAGCTTGTTTTGGTGAAATCATCCACAAACATATGCATGCAGATCTTTTGCCAAATCGAGTTCACGTGCGATTGCATATACCCATATGCTTAAAAACAAACATACTACCCTTTGAAAAAGGTTATTTTGAGAAAACTTCAAAACTAACTCATAAATCATTGATTGGTCACATAATATAAAGAAATTAAAAGATAAGATGCGAATATTTATGTTAGCAAGAGTCAAAGTTATATTTCTTTTAGAGGTTTTCCGATAAAATAAATCAATAATGTTCAGTCAATATGATCTCCTTTCTCTCCCGTTAGTCCACGAAATTCATATTTGAATTCATCTCTTACACTATATCTATCTATTTAAAGGCAGGAAATCCATTAAAAATTGTATTATGCTAGCAGGTTAAGGACACGCTTTTATTAAAGATTGATTTTGGATATGTATAGCACGCCGACTACCTCTCTCTAGAGAAGTAAGTATTCCCCCATCCAAAATAAGAAAAAATTGTTGGCCGTGAGTGGCAACCACTAATGCCTGAGGATGGGATTGTTTTTGCTGAGAGCTCCGCCATTTTAGTAAGCGGTAATATGACCTGCAAACCTTTTTTTGACCAGTACTTTTCGAGAAGGTGGTCATAGAGGTCCGTTTGGATCCCTTAGCAAGTAATGTCAAGACCTTGCGCCTAATAATTAAATCCTGACTGCATTGTTTAAATTTCTAAAGGCAGTAGTGGAATATCAAATGTGTCGAGAGAAAAAGTTTGTTTAGTTGGTTGGGTTTTATTACATATTAACACTAGTAGGTTAATTAATACCAATCCTGTTTACACACACACACACACACATATATATATATATATATAGAGAGAGAGAGAGAGAATGTATGTGATATGTAAACGCATTTTGGAGGTAATATTTTAAAATCAAACAGAGCCTTTTGCTTGCTAACAGTTAAATGGTTTCAAGTATTGCTATAATGAGAGTAACAATCAATTTAACATCAGTAAATAAGTTGTGCACATATTATTATGATTTATGTGTAATATTGTTTCTAAGTTTCAATAGGCTATCGATTATATGGTCATAAACGATAAAATGAAACGCAGTTTCTTCCAGGCAGCGGTCGCATCGATACTGCTATATGGATGCACTACATGGACTCTAACAAAACGCCTGGAGAACAAGCTAGTCGGCAATTACACAAGAATGCTGCGAGCAATCTTGAACAATTCCTTGCGGCAACACCCCACAGGACACCAACTGTACGGCCACCTGCCTCCTATCACGAAAACTATTCAAGTTAGACGAACCAGACATGCAGGAGACTGCTGGAGAAGCAGGGACGAACTCATAAGTGATGTACTCTTATGGACCCCCACATATGGCCGAGAAAAAGCAGGACGACCAGCACGAACATACATTCAGAAACTACGTGAGGATACGGGATGTAGTCCAGAAGACCTGCCAGAGGCGATGAACAATAGGGAAAAGTGGCTAAAGAGGGTCAGGGATATCCGTGCTGGCAGCACGACATGATGATGATGATGATTTCTAAGTTTGGCTGAACTAACTTTTTGATACATAAGTATTCATACTGTTTTTACTCATTAAATTGGTTTCAATTATTGCTCTCTAACACTACGAATTCTTTTTAGTATCTTTTGTTTGCCTAGTAAAGTGGTTACACGTATTGCTATTCAATACTAATCATTCTATCGAACACTTTTCATTTATTTGCAAACATTTAAATGGTATCTGTGTGAATTCAGCTTAATATCAGCCTTTTTTTTTTCAAATATTGAGAGGGTCAAATTATTCTATTTCTAACAATTCAGTTTTATATAAGTTATCAAATGTCAAAATGTTAGATTTGACCCATTGGTGGGACCCTCAGTTACTACCACACCAAATTAGATTTGACCAAGGCGTAATGATATTGAAGAGATAATTTGCATCCATCAAAGCTCCTCACAATCATATAGTTTTGAATAATGTCAAGGACAATAACCCCTCTGAAGAGATGGACACAGTGTGCATATATCTTATATAATACTCTCTCCCTCTCTCTCTATCTCTTTGGACATATATATATATATATATATATATATATATATATATATATATATATATATATATATATAGTGAAGCATCGGTATCACTGAGTGTTTTCTGGGGGTGATTTGAATCAAAATCGAAGAAAATCAAGACAATGTTTTCTAATTCAAATTCATATTATTTCACCATTCATTACTGATCCGTACAATAAAAGAAGATTAAGATAAGTTATAACAAATGATAGAGATAGTTTAAACAGTTGATGTTACTTAAAAACGACAATACTCTATTGAACGCGCGCAATATATATATATATATATATATATATATATATATATATATATATTCTGAAAAATATTGATATCCTTTGCAATGTATTTCTGAAAGAAAATAATTTTGTTATAGAATAACTTGGAAAATTCTCGTTCAAATTATCTCAAATCTGTCGCTCCCTCTCCCTATGAATTTATATATTCTGTTGAAACCTGAAGAAACACTGTTTAGTTTGCTACCAATTTGAATAGCATCAAAATAAATTATTTTTGTGGAATTAAGATAATAGTTCCAATTAACAATTCCCAAACACTGAAGAGTATACATTTTCAAAAAAATACGAAAAAAAGGATTCCTCTTTTTTTTTTTAAATTCCACTTTTTTATCGAATATTCGTGCTATATATACAAGGACTATAAAATATTACACACACACACACACACACACACACACACACACACACACACACATACATACATACATATATATATATATATTTGGTTTTTTCTTTAAAGAAAGAATTGCTCCGTAATATTAGTTGCATTGAGCTCTCTTCCAGGAAAATTTAAATGTTCAGCTTTTGAATGATTTTCTTGTCCTGAAGGAATTACTCCCAACTCTGGTTTAACTGGACCGAATAATACTATATATATATATATATATATATATATATATATATATATATATAGCATTAGCAACATCAGGTTGTGCTGCTAGCACGGATTTCCCACACTTTAACAATTCTTTTCTACAATTAATCACTCCCTGTTTTCCAGACTACATCCCGGGGCCACATAGAGATGTGGTTGGCAGGAACCTATTGATCCGTCAAAACTACCAGGTCCATATGCTTTTGTGCTTGCTTCTCTAGACGTCTTCTGTATGTCTTGTTCGTCTTATTTGGATGGTTTTAGAGATTGAAGTGAAATGGCCGTACAGCAGCAGTTTTGTGTTGCTTCCAGGATTTGTTCAATATAGCTGGTAGCCTTCTCTTGTTCCCGTGTAACCTTTTCTCTATTCGTTGTTTCAACATCTATGTGGTACATCCCTGAAATAATATTGACAAAACCACTGATAGGAATAGATTTAATTCAATTTATCGGACAGGTTAGAATTTCATATGATCGATAACCTATCGATAGCTGTTCCCGTTGTCTGTTGGTGAATTTTGAAGTCACATTCAGTAGATGATACGTTGCTACCAAGGTGCTTGAAACTGTCTACTAATTTCAGAGAAACACCGTTTAGAGTGAAGATGGTCAATATTTGTGAGGTCGTGGATCGATTTCTTCGGAAATCCATTTTGATTATGAATCTTAGCTACAATGAAAGTAAGGGTGATATCATGGCAGTTAACTGTGATTCTGAGCTCACCTTTCTTAGGGTATGCTAGGAATGTAATTTTTGTTGGTACACGTGTGTTTATGGGTTTGTATGTGTGGATGTGTATTTGGCCGATGTTTCCGATTAACTATTAGGAAATCAAACAATGTTTACATTTACCTACCTCTCCACTGACCAGAATGCAACACAATGTCAATTTTTACGCGGAGTTTAATAGGTTTAAATTCAGACTTTTTCTCCTCTTAGGCCGGCTTCCATGCCAAGGTTAAAAAGTCCAGTCTGTCCTTTGTTTGCCCATGACTAGGGAGAGAATCGTTCGATTTATACGCCCTAATATTCCGTAAGATATTAGCTCTATGTGAAAAGTAAACAGTATCGTCCAGGAGTTGAACTCGGTTCACTGTGTCCATTTCAAATGACGATAATCATTACGCTACGGGCACCTTCAAATTTTGGTTACTTTACAACGCTCCTCTTCTCTCTCTGCATGTACAGATCTCTTACCGAACTGTAACCAGTTAACTGAGGCTGTAGAATGCACCCATTACATCTCTGCAGAAGTGTAAGATTTCCCAATGAGTGTCCTGGATTTGATACTAAACCGTCAAATAGTGACGCCCCAGTCAGCGTAGCTCGTGGAAATATAGAGTACTGTTTCATTGCCATTGCTCCCAGGTCCACACTGACTTGATGTGGTAGCACCTGATAGGGTCCTATCTTTGGGTCAAATAGAACTTTTTGATACCTAAACTGTGATAACGAATGACAGTTTAATTGAATTGTGAGAAATGAATTGCAATAAATGGAACAATTTCAATGTGTGCAAGCTAATGAGTAATATTGAATATAATTATTAGTGTTTACTAGCAATACTAGAAACTTTTAAAATGTGTGCGTAAATCGAATTATTGGTGTTGCATTGCAATTCTTTTGCAAATAAATGAATAGTGTTAACTAACTGTAATTGTTACAATTTCACAGCATGCAAACATGATTGATTTCATATTTCTGAACTAAAATTTCTAAAACCAAATTTCTAATAGAATTATTAGTATTACATTGCAATAACTAAAAATATTTAAATGCAGAAACAATAGCAAGAATAGTGTTCGAAAAAATTACTTATTACTCATTGGAAAATGAAATTACCTACGAACTATATGTGCAAGAGTTTTATGTTGTAATACATGAAGCCATTTAATTTTTTAAAAAAAGAGCTTTGGCACGTTTAAAAATGCCATCAACAAAATGTGTTTAATTTATATGTATAAACAGGGTTTGACATTAAATAACCAAAAATGCTTGATATGCTTGATTTTGTTAATGACAAAAATGCTTTCTTTATTCACCTTTGTTCTGGTGCTTTTTTGTGTAAAATATTTGTCCGTTGATGTCTAAAACAAATATATATTTACCCGTGCTTTAAGAATTCACGCCAACCTGCATATATATATATATATATATATATATATATGGTATATAAAGGAACGAATCATAACGCTGCTTTACAAAAAAGATAAAACATGTTACCAGGCGTAGGGTCTTCCAGCTGCCCCCTTCTCAATCAAGGACGATGCTACTTCTTACAGGCATTTAATGTTGGCCTCCATGTTGAGTGTAAGGTATTCTGGGAAGTTATATGGAGTTGCATGAGGTCACCATCACTCGTAACTATCCCAGAAATTATGATTAAGACCGGGCGTTTTGCTTTCATCTTTATTGATACATATTGCGAGGAAAGATAGTGCCAACTCTAGTACATTGAGCTCATCATTCGATCTTGGCAGAATTTTTTCTTGTCTGAGAAAAATATAGACATGTTAGGCGGTAGAGGATTGTTGAAAAGCTTTCTTTCCCATTGTCTGTCATGCCAGTGATAACAATGAGCCCTTACATATCTTCTATGAGAAATAATGAATGTTTTCATGCACTATCTGCCCAAAAAGAAACTCAGACACATCCATATCCCTGGTTATGGATGTAAATGACTTGCTGGGATCGTTGTCAGTGATGACCTTAATCTCAACAATAAATTTAAGAGTTTATTCTTCCCAGAAGGATCATTGTGAGGATTCTGAGCTGAAAAGCCGTTGTAATCTCTATTTGAACCATTCAACATTTATGAAATCCGATGCACAGTCATCTATTTGATAAACAAACAATTGAATCTTTGGATTGGCGCTTTTCGTGTGAATGCCAAGCAGAAAATAACGCGTTATAAAAGTTGGGGATAAGTGAATTGCATCATCGTGTTGATTTCCTCCACTGATTATAGTTTCCTGCACAGCAGAAAAAAAATTAAAAATTCAAAATCACTTCCATTTATCAAACGCGCAAACACACACACAAACAGCCCACAAAAGTATCTCTCTATCAATCTATCCCGTGGTGTAATGGTTATTGTCACAGGATATGGACACGGCGATACGAGTTCAATTCCCGGACAAGACTGATTGCATTTCACATAGCACTAATACCCTTGGGAAAGGTATGAATCCAATTATTCTCCCTCTAACTATGGGTAAATAGTAGGGCAAACTGATTCTTCAGCCTTGGTGAGGCAACTAGTCTAGGTGAAGGAAAACTCTGAATACAAACCTGCTAAACTCCGCTTAAAAAGTTGACTTTGTGTCATATCCTGCCTGAGCAAAGGGGTTGGGTAAATAGGATCTATCTATCTATCTATCTATCTATTGCGTAATGTGTCGTTCAATGGTTCCTTTTCTGCATAATGTTCTTTCCTACGCCGTATATATATATATATATATATATATATATATATATATATATATATATATATATATATATGCAGGCCTGTATCTTTATATTTTAAGTTTCTTCTCTTTATCGTCCTCTGTCTATTCCAGCCGAGGCGCCAGAAATACGAAGATCATAAAATAAGTTTCCAGACTTTTTTGTATGGGCACTTTTATTGATAGTACACACATGAAACTCTAGACCCCTTGGAAGTAATCTCCTCCACTCGTTGTACCGATCCAACAACTTCTCGAAGGCCTCAGGGAAGTCCTCTTGTGTGAGCGTGTCACTGACTTTTATCACAGCCTCTTTCATTTCTTCAATTGTCTCATAACGACAGCCTCTGAGCTTAGGGAATAACCAAAAGTCACACTGAGAAAGGACTGGACTATAGGGAGCCTGAGGAACTGTCTTGATGCCCATCTTGCTCAAATAGTCTGTGACAAGGATGGAGTTGTTGTCAGGTGCATTGTCTTGGGGCAAATTCCACGGACCCGATTTGAAAAGTACTGGCCTCTTCCGACGAAAACTCTTCCTGAACTCCTTTAAAACCTCAACATAGTAGCCTTAACCCTAACCCTTTGGCCTATCAACTCTGGTCTATTGACTTCCTTACTCCTTATCATCCCTCACAGACTTTCTGCCTTCCTTGAATCTCTTATGCCACTCAAAAACTGATGCTCGATTCATGCAAGATGCTCCAAAGCAGTCAGAGGCATTCCATACGTTTCTGTGGTATTTTTTCCAAGTTTAAAACAGAATGTTATTGCATATCGTTCTTCTAAAGTGTCCTCACGTCCAGATTGCATTTTTTAAATTCACCAGCTGTGACAATCAGGCTTTAGTAGGGTGTATTCCAATTCCTGTTGTAGCTGTTCATTTGAACCTGAAATCGTAAAAATTGGTCATTCATCTTATACAATGTATATCAATAAAATATTGAATTTTCAAGAGTCCACAACAATTTTAAATGCCTGTACAAAAAAGTCTTGAAACTTATTGAAGGCACCACGTAATCATTCACAATACTTGTCTTTTTGTTGTAATTTTTATAGAAACTGTTTTTGCTGGGTTGATTTTTTCCATTCCAGCCAATATGTCAGAATGACTATCGAACCAACAATTCTTGCGTATTCAACCAAATAAAACACATTCAAAACCCTTCCAAATTATAATTATCGTTAAGTTTTTAAATCAACTTTTCTCGAAGTAATTTTTAAAAAAATCTAAAACAAGACAAAGGATTCATTGATTAGGTGTAATCGCTGGATTCTTTCAGCATTGAAATGTATTGACATCGGCATTTGTAAAAACAGAGTATACATATGCATACACGCTCTGATCTGAGGGATGCGTGCTGTTCTGCATAAAAAAGAAAAGTTTGAGATGTGCATTTTTGCTGTTTTTACTTAAACATCCAATAAAGAAAGCGTGTTGCAAAAGTACTAACATATACACTGACAACGCACACACACACACACACACACACACACACATATATATATATATATGGGGGATCTGTGAGTGTATGTGTGTGTTTGTGGGAGTGTTGGTGCTGGTCTTAGTATGCGTTCTGTAGTATACATTTATGCATCAACATATTAGGCAATATTGGTGACTTAGAATTTAAGTGGAGGCCATTGAATATCACTATCTACAGACACCGAAATTCATTGGCAGACATGGGTCGGAAGGTGGTATTTTAGGTTGGGATAAGGAGAAAAAAAACTAGTCTTTTCTGGAAAAGAGAGACATGACACTCCCACACGCCAATAAAATCCTTCGTTAATGCATTGCTTGAATTCGAGATTGACCCCTCATCTTCTTCAGAATTGAATGAGTTTTACTAGCATTTATACTAAAACACACTTTTGAGTGTATGTGTATATACGTGTGTGTATGTGTGTGTGTGAGCAGATTTAAATGTCTGGAAAGTGCAATGCATGAATATACAATCGCTCAAAAAAGAGCCGACTGGCATCCTAAAAAGAAGAATTATCTAGATTTAAAGAATTCCTTCAGAAGGACACATTACGTGACAGATTGGGAAATCAGGAACGCAACAAATAAAAGGTTCCATTCGACATTCTTACAGAATAAAAAAACCGTATGCAGAAGGAAACTTTCTACCAGGAAAGTATTGATTAATCAGGTACAGATTGAAACTTTAAGGCTACAGTATAGATACACACATTTCGTTTTAGAATAGAGGACAGTACAATTCAATTCAGAACGACCAATTTGCTCTTGTATTGGAAAGAATATTCCACACAAAGAAATATTCGTGGCCTTCATCCAGCTCCTCAGAACACAAAGATCATGTGCAGAAGAATACATATATTCTAATAAAGGATTCTCGTCAATCGATTAGCTTTGAATATCTAATGTAAGAATTAAAGATACATATAACATCGGACATATCATTGTTAAAGTCAAAGCAACTTACGTCTATTAATTTATAATGTTTCTTCCTTTTCTACGAGATTAAAATGTTCCAACACTTAACAATCTTTTTCGTTTTATATACATATATAGGGATGTATACAGAGTTCAGTGAGAAAAGGGGATATATAGAATGTACACCATCGCACTTTAATAAGAACACACCTACTTTCATAGAAACACATCATCATCATCATATCGTGCTGGCAGCACGGATATCCCTGACCCTCTCTCGCCGCTCCTCCCTATCGTTCATCGCCCTAGGTAGGTCTTCAGGACAACAACCTGTATCCTCACATAGCTGCTGAATGTACGTTCGTGCTGGTCGTCCTGCTTTTGCGCGGCCGTGTGTGGGGATCCATAAGAGTACATCTCTTATGAGTTCATCTCTGCTTCTCCAGCAATGTCCTGCATGTCTGGTTCGCCTAACTTGAATAGATTTCGTGATAGGGGGCAGGTGGCCATACAGTTGGTGTCTTGTGGGGTGTTGCTGCCAGGACTTGTTGAGGATTGCACGCAGCATTCTTGTGTAATTGCCATCTAGTTTCTTCTCGAGCCGTTTTGTTAGCGTCCATGTAGTGCATCCATATAGCAGTATCGATGTGACCGCTGCCTGGAAGAAACTGCGTTTCATTTTATCGGTTAGGTCTGATTTCCATATAGTCGATAGCCTATTGATAGCTGTCCATGCTTTCGTTAACCTCGTTTCGATGTCCTTTTCGGTTGATTCGACGCTGCTTCCTAGGTACGTGAATTTGTCTACTAGTTTAAGAGGGGTTCCTTCTAGAGTGGAGATGTCCCCTGTTTGGTTATAGCACATATATTCCGTTTTGTGTGCATTAACATGGAGGCCTATGCTTGCTGCTGCTCGTTCCAGGCTATGCAGAAGTGTTTCGGCTTGGTCAGGTGTATTTGCCAGTATCGCTATGTCATCGGCGTAGTCGGCGTCGGTAATTGTTGTTGCGGGATATCTTCTGCTTCTTTTCTTCGTCAGTTCGAAGCCATTCTCTTTGATTTTGTCAATCGATGTTCTAAGTACGTAGTCTAGACAAATGATAAAGAGATACGGAGCCAGCGTGTCCCCTTGTAGTACTCCTGCTACAATGTCGAAGTATTCTGTGTCTCCATCTGGTGATCGTACTTTTACTTTAGTGTTTCTATAGAGAATCGTTATTGCCGCTACGGTTTCTTTAGGTATGCCGTACGCTAGTAGGATTTGTTCCATCTTTCCTCTGTGAATGGAGTCGAAAGCCTTGGTAAAGTCGACAAATATTAATGTCGCTTGTAGGTTCTTTGCCCGTACACCCTCAAGGATTCTGCGGATGGTTAGTATTTGTGAGGTCGTAGATCTATTTCTTCGGAAGCCATTTTGGTTTTTTCTAAGTATGTTGTCGATTTTGGGTTCTATGCGGTTTCGTAGTAGGGCATTGTAGATTTTGGCAGCTATGGATGTAAGTGTTATGCCTCGGTAGTTTTTGGCTAATCCGAGGTCTCCCTTTTTAGGGAAGGGGAGTATGCATCCCTTCGTCCATCTATCTATCGGATTTTGATTGTATACTGCGTTGCAGTGTCGGAGCAGTATGTCGTCGAATTGTCTGGTCTTCCATACTTCCGGGGGAATTTCGTCCAGTCCTGCAGCTTTCCTATTTTTAATTTTTCTGAGAACCGAGTCGAGTTCTCCTTGTGTGAACGGTCCAAGTTTAATGTCTAATTGTTTGCTAATTATTCTGGTGATTGGTTCATGCGTTATTTTTGGTGGGTTTCCAAGTAAGTTTTCGAAGTGCTGTTTCCACAGTTTTATTCTTTCTTGTTGGTTTGCTGCTTTAAGTTTTGCTTTGGTTGTGTTCTTTCTTCTGCTCACTTCGTTTATTGTTTGCCAGGCAATTCTAGATTGTCTATCTTCTACCGAGTCTCTGATCTTATCTATTTGATTTTGAATGTATTCTGTCTGTTCCTTTATATATATGCCTGCTAATTGATATTGTGCCGTTTTTAGTTTTAAGGCATTTGTGTTTGTTGGGTTTTTTCGATAGTTTTTGGAGGCTGTTTTCACTAGTGCACGTTTTTCTCTCACCGCTAAGGTTTCCCATGGGACTCTATATTTAGTTTTAATTTTTGTTGGAATGTATTTTGCTGCTGCCTCAAGGTGTGCATTGACAAAATTTTCGTATTCGTCGTTTGGTGTACTTTTTTCCGTCTTTTCTTGTAGTGTTTCGAATCTGTTTCTCAATTCTAATACGTATTTATCTCTGACATCTTTGTTGTTTAATAGGGCCCATATAAAAATTTATCTCAGAAGTCTCATGCTTTTTGAGAAAGTCACAATTCTACTTGTTATTTATTCTTCTATAGTATTAAAAGAACATTTCACAATGGAGATCCTCTTGATTTTATAATTAAAAATTCCACCCCATAGATGTTTTAAATGTAAAAAGAAATTACCTGATTAAATACTGTCCTCATCGGTCATTCCATTGTAGCTAGTGAAAGAGAGCACATCATAACCAATCTATGATCTTACGCCCCTAAAAAGATGGAAGTGCCCGTTTGACGTGTAATTTCTTCTCCATCCTACAACAATACAACAATCATCAAAAATGATACAGGAAAAATATTGAATTCAGACTTGTCTTTTCTTCCCCATCAACGACATTGAACTGCCCAGTCGGCTTGGGCTGTAGAATACACCGACTGCTTCTCGACATAGGAGTAAGCACCCTCCCCTAATTGGTGTCCTGGATTTTACACTTATCAATCTGATGATGAGGTTCCAGTAATGTTGGAGCCTTGTGAATGCAGAGTACTCCTTCATTGCCTTCACTCCCAGGTCTCCTCTGTCCCAGAGGGATAGCACCTGGTAGGGTCCTATCTATGGGTGAAATAGAAACTGTGTACTTACGCTAAACTGAATTGCTTGAAAAAGGACTGTTTTGACATTTAAACAGCATACTAATGCTAAACTGAATTGTTTGAAATAGAATTGTTTTTTATATCGAAACTGTACTTACGCTAAATTAAATTGTTTGAAATAGAACAGTTTTAACAATAAACTTTGTGCCCACAAAAACTATACTTATTTTAAACTGAATTGTTTGAAATAGATCTGTTTGACTAAACTGAATAGCTTGAAATAGATATATTTTTGACGATTAAACGGTGTACTTATGTTACACTGAATTATTTGAAATAGAACTGGTTATTTGAATAAAGATAGATTCGGCATTAAACAAACTACAAAGGTCAATATACCGTAAAATTCAAACAAACAAACAAACGATATTCAATTGACCTTGTATCAAGTAATTCCCATCTTTTTCATTCCCTGCGCAATGCTCTAAATGACAAATACATTCTCAAGATAATAACGTGAAAATGTTTGTTGAAAATTTAAGCTCGAGACCAGATGAATTTTATATTTAATCTAAATTAATTATCCAAACTAACGTAAAAATTAGAACTTACGTTGATATTACCCTAAAAGTGTACTGTGTCCTCATTTATGAAAATGATTAATACCCATGTTATATCAACGTAAGTTCTAACCATCCAAGACAAGTTTTCAAAGCTACCCCTAAAAGTATTATGACTAGATTGTCTAGTAATTCTTCTGACATCATCATCTTTACACAAAGCAGGAAACAATTATGAGCTCGTACGAAAGAATAGTGATAACAAAACCAAACTACAGATGAAATATCCAGTTTACGTGGTAGAGGAAAGAATATGTCAAGGAAAATTCTATGGTTTACGCCCCCATATAATATGGCCGAAGTGACTAAAGCAGGGAAGAAATTCTTTAAGTTATTGAAAAAACTATATGATATATTTAACAATATTTCTAAAAAGATAGGTTTTGATTAAACTATTGCTGCAAGCCCAAATTTTCCAACTTAAAAGTAATTCTAAAAATATGCAATTAGAAACAACATATGAGTTCCCTAGATCTAACTGTATTAATAAGGCTGCATGTCTTTTTTAAGGGTAAATGTCAATATCAGTGTGTCGTATATAGAGTTGAGAAAAGAGAATTTGCAAATTTGTCGACTTTGCTGTCCCGGCTAACCACAAAATAAGACTGAAAGAATGTGCAAAGAAGAATAAATACCTCGACCTTGCTAGAGAACTGAAAAACTATGGAACATGAAGGTAACGATTGAAATTGGTGCTTCTGGCACAGTAAGTAAAGGATTAATAAAGGGATTGAAAGACTTGGAAGTTGGCAACCGAGTGGAGACCATCCGAACGACAGAGTTATTGAGAACGGCAAAAATACTGAGAAGAGTCCTGGAGATTTGTTGAGACTTGCTGTCACTCAAACTCCAGTGAGAAACCATCAGCTAACGCAGATGTGAAAAACGCTAAAGAAGAAAAAAATAATAATAGCAGTGTACCCAAGGAGCTTTGAGAAAATGATATAACCATAGAAGTAGTTTCGCACATGAAATATACAGGCATAGGATGGGTTTATCTAACTATTTGTTGATAATATTGAAAAGAAGCAAGGACTAGATCATATATCAAAATGGAAAATAATTATTAAAAATGTTGAAAATATAAAGCTAGTGAGATATATTGTCGACTTTGTATAAAGAAAAAAGTTTGCTATGGTTTCTTATAATGACTTTAATGAATTGCGAAATTAGAGATCTAAAATTTTAAGTGCTTACAGACATGTAAAAGCCTGGTTCCCTGGCAGATAGATTGTAGGTTTGGGTTCTGTTTTTATATGCTATTTTTTTCGTTCTGGTGGCCACTTTTATAATAAGATGTCAATTAAGCCAACCCTCTTTTATCAGAATAATTCTGAAGACGCGTTAGGTGAAACCTGGATAGGTAGTTTCAAGCTTTTTTCGGTATTCTGGTTTTTTATTACTTAGCATATTGAGATCTTTTACTTATTAGCTTAGATAACTTTTTCAGAGTTTTTTTCTTTTGTCTGGGCATTGGTCTTCTGACTGATTATTTTCAAGCAGTACCGATGTTTTCAGTCTTTTCTTTTGTATTAATTTTTCACAGATATCGGTTTGTAACATATTTTTTTATTTTCAAATTACATTATCTGTTTCTTTCACGCCACCAGAGTTCGAGATATAGTTATAAAATTTATGATAATATATATATATATATATATATATATATATGAATATGTGTGTGTGTGTGTGTGAGAGAGAGAGAGAGAGAGAGAGAGAGAGTCTTAAATGTGCCACATTTAGTGGCTTCCCCCTACAAAGCAATTGTCTCTTGCTACACTTGAAGTCCAGTCAGTGATGAAATGGATATCATCACCTTCAGCAACGGACAATCTTTGCTTACTCTACAGACTCCCAAACGTAACTTTCTAAATCTCGGGTGAGATATGAATGCTCAAATAGGCAGAGATGGAAATAAGAAATTCTCCAAGCACAATGTGTCAAGCATAAATGACGAAAATCGAGCCGATTTTTTTCCCAAGAACAGTCTTGCACACGTAAACATCAAATTAAAAAAGGTAAGGAAATTGATGAATCTACACTTACTCAAATAACTCTAAAGCATAAACATAAAGCTGGCAACTGTAGTCGAGGGTAACCAGAAGGATCCCTTTTCGAGGTGTAGGGGAGGGTGCTACTCCTTTTCCTGGATTGCTCCACTTTACCCTTGATACGTACCTTACAGTGCTGAGTGTTAAGCAAGGAAGTACCAAGTATCATTTTTTAAAAGTCTTTGGTATGAATCGCCCTGGGATTGAACCCAGATCTCCCTGACCATTTGTGAACACTTTACCAACAAGGCCCAAGAGCCAGTGATTCATAAATATGAAGTGGATTAATAGTAATTTGAACAGAGGCATTATCACAGAATCGTCTCGGTAAATGTATGCCTGAGGTTTCGTAAAAATTTTGAAAAACAATTAATACCACACTTTATCACTTCTCCTCGCATACCGACATTGATTGAAGCAATAAGTATGCCGTATCAGCAAGAAACAAGTTTGACGCAGTTTTGGACACATCTAAACGACATGCTCTGAATGACGAATATGAAAACGTTATTACCGCTCATATGGGAGCAGCAGTCGAGTTCATACCAACCAAAGCAAAAGCCAAGTCAAAAGTTCCATGGGAGTCAATAGGCATTAGGATGAAATGAGATAACTTGAAAAAAAAAAAAACATCCTTTCTAAATAAAAGAAATCCAATTAATGTCAACGCGCAAAAACTCATGAAAGTGCACACCAAAAATAAATTACTAGAATGCATTCAAGGCCAAATCAATAAAATTAGAAAACCCGTTGAAGATTACTAGTCAGGATGTGCATATCAGAGAGTAAATGAAGGGAATGGAAAGAAGGGCACCTCAACAGGAAAAGTAAACACTGCCAGCCAAGAAAAAAACTTCACAAATGAAATAAACATCTCAAAATTCTGAGCGGAAACCTTCCCAATCCAAAAAACTTTATAATGACCAACCAGACAACAAATTTAATCAGTTTACGAAGAATGAACGTGATACATTGAAAAGAAACTAAAAGCAGAAATGCTACATGCTTCAACTAAATATACCCTCCCCCACTGAAACTTAAAAGATAAGACAAGAAAAAAAAGATAAGAAAATTTGATGACATACTTTTTTGATTATACATCACTATAAATACCTAAAACACAAAAGAGAAATGGACAAACGGATGCATCCTCTCCTTCTCCAGGAAAGATGACCTCGGATTCGCTATAGCTGCTAAGGTATATAATGCACTGCTTTCCAATTGTATCTGATATGAAATCTAAAACAATTCTTAGGGGAAATTAGAACGGCTTGTGGAACAATGGTTCAACAACCTCAAAGAATCATACAATCAATCGAATCACCGAAGGAGTACGGGCAAAAAAAAAGTCTTGAGACAACACTACCGGTCGTAGATTTCTTTAAGGAGTTATTTTCAATGCAAACTAGAAAGATGGAGCAAATACTACTTTAATATTGTCTCCACACAGAAACTCTTACCACTAAATTGATGCATCATAAAAACAAAAAAAGCAATGCTTTGGACACTTGATAGACACACCAATTTATTCGACATTATCACAGGGGTCCAGCCAGAAAATATAGAAATACCATTATTCTTTATAATTTGCCAATACTACATACTTCGAGAGTCGATAGATATATTAAAAGTAAATGATTTCATCTTGAAAAACCCAGAAGTTAGACGTTAACCCGCAGAAACTATTACAGATTGAGACTGCATAGATGAACTAGCGTTTCTCTCAAATACACCAGTCAAAATGCTTCTCCAAAGAATAGCCTGGAGAAAGCTGAAAAAAAAGGCACTAGCCTCTTCGTGAAAGCAAATAAAACAGGGTTTTTTTTTTAGCATGACGCAGACACCTCCATTATAAGTAGCAAGCGTCAAAATTTGACCCGTTCCAATATCTCGGCAGCAGCATTTCATCTTCAGAAAATTGTCAACAGACACTAAGTCAATGTGTAAAATGTATTGATATATTTCCGATCATATGAAAATCAGATCTATATGACAAACGTTCTCTTTTGGACTCCTACACGTAGAAGTGTTGGCTAACCAGAAAACACTTACGTACATGAGCTCTGTGCGGACAGAGGATTCAAACTAAATGACATTCTATGAGCGATGGATGATACGGACGAATGGTGAGAGAGGTGAGAGAACTCCGTGCAATCGGTACATCATGAATTTATATATATATATATATATATATATATATATATATATATATATATATATATATACACATATATATATTACTATGTGTGCTTGTATGTGAGGGAATTGATCATATATATATATATATATATATATATATATAAGTGGGGCATTCAATAAGTTTCTATACTTTTTTGTACAGGCATTTAAAATTGTCGTAGACTCTTGAAAATTCAGTATGTTATTGGTATACATCTAATTAAATGACTGACCAATGTTTATGATTTCAGGATTAAATGAACAGCTACAGCAGAAATTTGAATACACCCTACTAAATCCTGATTGTCACGGCTGGTAAATTTCAAAAATGCAATCTGGACGTGGGGACATTTTAGAAGAACGAGATGCAATAACATTCTGTTTTAAACTTGGAAAAAATGCCACAGAAACGTATGGAATACTTCAGACTACTTTAGGACCATCTTGCATGAATTGCATCAGTTTTTGAGTAGCATAAGAGTTTCAAGGAAGGCAGGAAGTCTGTGAGGGATGATGAGGGTTGTGAGAGGAGTAAGGAAGTCAATAGACCAGAGTTGATAGGCCAAAGGGTTAGGGTTAAGGTAACTATGTTGTGTGAGTTCAGGAAGAGATTCCTAGGGAAGAGGTCAGCAATCTTCAAATCGGGTCAGTGGCATTTCCTCCAGGACAATGCACCAGTCCACATCTTCATCCTTGTCACAGACTATGTGACCAAGATGGGCATCAAAACAGTTCCGCAGGCTCCCTATAGTCCAGAACTTTCTCAGTGTGACTTTTGGTTATTCCCTAAGCTCAGTGGCTATCGTTATGAGAGAATTGAGGAGATGACAGAGGCTGTGAAAAAGTTCACTGACACGCTCACACAAGAGGACTTCCATGAGACCTTTCATAAGTTGTTGGAACGGTACAAGTGCATTGCAGCCGGCGGAGATTACTCTGAAAGGGACTTGAGTTTCGCACGTGTACTGTCAAGAAAAGTGTCTATACGAAAAAAGTCTGGAAACTTATGTAATGTTCCTCGTATATATATATATATATATAATATATATATATATATATTAGGGTAGGTCGATTTTGGAACTGTAAAAAGAATAATGCGGTGAAAGTTGCAAAATAACATCAGAAGTTACCCCACGAATTTTTTTTTTCTAAAATTTTGTATTTTTTTGCGAAATTGC
Source organism: Sepioteuthis lessoniana (assembly GCA_963585895.1). NCBI lineage: Eukaryota > Metazoa > Mollusca > Cephalopoda > Myopsida > Loliginidae > Sepioteuthis > Sepioteuthis lessoniana. Next base: position 59,194,756 of record OY757909.1, on the reverse strand, counting down.
ATTTAAAGACATAATATTTTGTGATTTTAGTCGTGATATCGGTGACGCTGGAAACCTGTATCCATAAAATTAAAACTGAGACTAAAGGAAAATTAAATGATAAAATTTATCAAATAATTGATATTTTCAAGTTTATAATCCATTTTCATATTATATTTAATTAAATTACCAAAAACAAAAATAAAATCTCTTAAAATATATAGTTTTAAATACAAATAACGACTTACTAAACCTCGTTTTATTTACTGGATATTTTTTCTGCTTTCACCGGTGGTAAATATCTCTCCGGAGTACTTCGGTTTGTTAATGTTTTTTACCCTTATAATTAACGTAAATATACATTTCGCAAAGTAGACATACTATTAAAATATTTAAACATTTTAAAATTATTGTAATTTATTTATATTTTAAAATTTAGTCTTTTTTTAAGTGAAAAGTCGGTTTACGAGTTAATTTTGGAACTAAACAGTACAATACTGTTGTTTGTAAGTAAACATTATTACTTTTTTAAATGAATTTCGAAATTTATTTACAATTTTTTTTAAACATCTTCGTGTATTTTCAGACAATATATATATATATTCTTTTTACATATATTTTGATTAAAAAATGGCAGGAAAAAACACTGGAGTTTCCACTCGAAGTAAAGGTGCTAGTAAATTTTCAGGTTTACCAGCACCATTGGATAAAACTAAGCCATGAATTTGTCAACAAATAATTCAATACAGCTATTTTTTAATGAACACTTATCCCCACCTTTCTTGTTTAGGTATTTCTAAATTAATAGCAAATGACGTGATAGATATTTGGAAGGCTGTCAACCCTCGTTTGCCTTTGTTAAAGGGAATTAGTGTTGTCAGCGGTTAGAGTGTTCGCCAATGGCCCGGGAGACCTGGGTTCAATCCCAGGTCGAGTCATACCAAAGACTTTAAAAATGGAACTTGATACCACCTTGCTTAACACTCAGCATTATAAGGTACGGTTCAAGGGTAAAGTGGAGCAATCCTGGGAATGGAGTAGCGCCCTCCCCTACACCTTGGTGTAGTAGCTATCGAAAAGGGAGCCTTCGGGTCACCCTCGACTATGGTCGCTAACTTTACTTACTAGTGTTGTCAACAAGGTGAAAATTCTATGCTTTCAGAAGGCAAAGCAAATAAGTAGGAAACATCTACCTGCTGCCCTAACAAAATTCTGGAAGGAAAAGTTGGATACATTTTTTGATATATCATCATGTTCCTGCAACCTGCCAATTTTAAGTTGTGACAATATTAATGTCAAATGCACCAAAGAAAATTGCCAGACTAAGCACATCATCTGCACTTGTCCTCTGACAAAAAAACCAACAAAAAAGTATGAAGATATCCCCACCAATAGCTTCAACATTATATGTTCAGGGTGATTCTTCCCATTCTTACTAATCTTCTCCAAGTGATGAAACAGAGGATTATAAACAGCTAGATAGTCCTCTCCACGTGCCTTATAACCTCACAAAAATTCCAAGGTATGCTCTTGAGTTAATTAGGGGTGATATATTTTCTAATCTTGGAGCCAGCCTAGCCCATGCCTTTCTCTCGGATTTGAAGGCTATTGGCCTTTTTATCCCAGATATAGATATAAAGAATATCTATATGGATAAATGTAAAATACAGCAAATGCTAAAGTGAAAACAAATGCCTATGAAAAGCATAATGAAAATGTAGAGAACCTTCTTTGTATAGGAGTTGATGGGAGGAAAAAGACACACTACACTACAAGGAATCAGTGGAGGAAAATGGAAGTAAAATTCTGAAAAAAGCCAAAGGACCTAATGCCACTTGACAATCACAAAGGAGACACCAAATGAGAGTATATATTTGACTCACGGTATCTTCCTGGTATTGGTGCAACTGGGACACTATTAAGGCTGTCCTTGTTGACAACACGAATGCAAATACAGGCTGTGAAGGTGGACTTGTTACACTTTTAGAAAAAAAAATCTTCACACAATTGGTTGCTCCTTACATCAAAATGAACTTCCATTTAGAGCTCTATTCAAACATTTAGATGGCACCACAAAAAGCCACACTACATTCAATGGTCCATTGGGTAAATTATGTGCAAATGATTGCCATAATTTACCCCAAAAATCTTTTTCAGCTGTTGAGAATCCCCTGGAGTTTCATTTTGGAATGAAAGATATGGATAGCCTTAGTAGTGACCAAAGACTACTCTATGAATATACAGTTGGTATTTCTAGAGGTAAGGTGGACCCTAGATTTGCATCGTGGAAAATTGGTCCATTAAACCAGGCAAGGTGGTTAACTTTGGCCATCAGGCTCATGTGCCTATGGACTCGTGGGGCATATCTACAGAATCTTTCGACCAAACTATATAGTTTGATAAATTTTATTTTGAATGTTTATGCTATTTGTTGGCTTGGTATAAAAAATAGTAACAAGTTCCATCACCAGCAAATTTATATTTACAATATGATTGACAGGATACGAAAAAAAAAAAAACAATTGAGGTTCAAAGGATTACATTAAAAAACCTCCAGTTTAATGCCTTGGCAATACTTCAGGAGAATGTTTTATTTTCAATGGTGAAATTTGATGAACCTGAAGTGAGAGAAGAGGGTATAAAAAGAATTTTGGCCATTAGGTACGTTTACATTTATTCATACAAAACTGGTTGAAGTACCTGTGCCAATTTATTGAAACATTTTAAAGATTACATCTGATTTCACCAAATATTTTTAAAGCAGAACAAATTGCATTTAAAATTAAACTCAAATAATTTTTTATATTCTTTCAGAAGAGGGAAGCCAGTCAAGAAAAGATTTTAAAAGAGCCCAATGATCAACTTTAAAGCTGTGCACTGGACTGATTTAATTGATTTGTCAGTAAATGAAGTCTGTGAGCCACCACTCACACTAGACTGTTCTGAGGATGAATTACAGAATTCATTGGAACGGGCAGTTAAGTTAGTAACGGAGGCTTCTCAATCCGTGTATGGCTTTGAAGCAAGGCACCAGCAGATACTTGTAAAAGTTTTGTGCCAACAACTGAGACCAGCATTTTCATCTAAGTGCTCATATATGGAACTATTTGATTCCATATATTAAAAATTATTAAACAATTATTTGTTTTTCCACATTTTTTTATTTGTTGTATTTCAGTTCATATCAGGAAAAAGTTTTTTTTCAATATATTCGAATATTACTGCTTGAATAATATCATTTTAGATTCGACACAGGTAAAGCAGAGTGGGGTAGGGGTTCAATTTTCAATTTGAACTTTTGTTATAATTTATTTATCATATTTTCATGAAATAAAATAAGATTTCCTAATTTAAATACTGAAATTGTTTGGTTTTTACATCAATATTTAGGCCAAATCTTGCAAAATCAAAGACTTTTCAGTACGTGTTTATTCAAAATCTTTCATGCCAAATTAGCAAAAAACCGTTGAAGATTCAGATCTAATTTTTGGTATGAGTATTTAATAGGTATATACACAACTTTCAGTGCATTATTCTTTTTAATATTTAAAAAAAAGTGAAAAATCAACCTATCCAAATATATACATATATAGCGTGTCAATGGATACAATATATCATTGTTAGACTGTTGGATAAATGCTGATAAAAATGCATATAAATTAATTGACGAAATCTATCGATGAATATATGCAAAGACACTCATATGTACCCAGAAGTGCATACTATCTCACGCACTCATATTCACACAAATGTGCAAACGCATATATATATATATATATATATATATATATATATATATATATATATATATATATATATATATATATTCATTTCCAATAACTTTTGTCGTATTCACGTACATATATTGTATTTTTCATTAAGCGATGTTTGTCTCTAAGTAAATCTGATAGAAAATGTTAGAAAATCAAATTGTGTTAGAATTTAATCACCGTATAACGATTATCTTAATGATGTCTGCAAAATTTTCATAAAGCAATTGATGATAGTTCGATAAAAATAATTTATAAATGAAGAAGTAAAATACGAACAAAGAAGGAAATTATATTAGATTTATTTGTGTGCGGAGAAAATATAAAGAAAATAATGAATCTTATTTTTGGTCAAAATTGTTCTCTAAAAAATATTATAAGCATATATATCTACATGTATATATATATATATATATATATATATATATATATATATATATATATATATATATTTGGGATACGTAGATGAATACACTTTCATCACTAATTGGTAAAAACCAACTTTATTTTGTAAAAAAAAATATAACAATATTTTATTATTGTTGAGGGAAATTATGCAATTAGAATTCCTATAATTACATATAATTAATTTTAAAATTAACCCAGTAAAAATCTTTAAGATTAGAGCATCCATTTTAGTAGCATAGATCAGTATAGTTATTAACTTTTTCCGTTCTATAATTTTAAATCTTTAGTTTTCTGCAATGAATAATGCATTTTTCTATCTTTTTTTAACTGTAATTAATTACCACATAGATATAATTAAAGACTAGTCATTATATATATATATATATATATATATATATGTGTGTGTGTGTGTGTGTGTGTGTGTGTGTGTGTGTGTGTGTGTGTGTGCACGTGCGAAAAAGATTAACGGAAAAGTGGATAAAGCGAAACACAGACAACGAAATCAATTGATATTTCTTTTTCATTCAATAAATAACTTCATCAGGAACTTGTTTCATCATAGTGTCTAGCATAAGAAGAAATACATAAAAAGTGAGGGAGGAGAGTCTAAAGAAGAGAAAAAAATTGAAAAAACAGAAATACAAATGTGAAGTGGGATAAATAGCCATGACTATGATTCATTTTTGAAAATATCTAGGCAATAGGTAATGAAACAAGAGAAAGGAGACATCTAACGGTGAGAGTATAAAACTTCATCGAGACATAGCCTCCTGGAATGGATTATCTAAATGAAAATTAATCCAGAAGTATAGAGGTTGTGTGGCAGAGAAGTAAATGTCTTAGTTGTATTTCATATTTTAAAAATTTCTCCTATCCATTTTCAATTTCAATTTTATTCTTGAGTAAAATGATGTCAAGTAAGTAGGGGGAGATAATTAAAAAGCCAGGGAGTTGGTTAATGGTGTTATTGGACTAAGAGATGATTGCTGATTTTAACAGTCGACAAAATTTTCTGCAATATATAAGTTTAATAAAAGTTGTGTGGGAAAAATATGTGTTTGAAATAGAAAAAGTGAGAGAAAAGGGCATTTCGATCATCATATGTTGGGTTTTGCCAATGAAATATTTGCCATAATCATTAAACGGAATGAAGTATTTGCTTGATTGAGAAGTGGTTATTTTGCTTTTGCGTTTAGAGATATTAGAGAAATTTTAATGTTTTGTGATGTGGCTTGTATTAGGTGAGCAAATCATTGCTTTTTTTGGTTTTATGAGGCTTGGAGAACATAAGAACGTAGTAGCAGACATTTTATGCTAGAATAATATTGAAAGTGAAAATGGATAGGAATAACTTTTATAATAAACAAAATAAGATATTTATTCCCCTACCACACTTCCATATATTCCAAAACTATAATGCTCTCTCTCTCTCTCTCTCTCTATATATATATATATATATATATATATATATATATATATATAAGTAATTACTTACGGCATTATAAATACGAAATAAATAGAATTTACCCAAAATATATTTAGAATAAGTTAGATGAATTAAATGAACAATAGAGTATGGAATGCTTATACATTACAATAGATATTTTCATCAAAAATTATGACAAAAGTACGCAATGTAAAAGTATGTATACCAATATATATATATATATATATATATATATATATATATATATATATATATATATATTAAAAACATACATTTCATATATTCACATCAAATAAACATTTAGTTATCAAGGAGTGAGGTAGAATCAAGATACAAAAGAAATCACTTTGATTGAAAAAAAAGTCTCTTCCTTTTCATTCATTCACTATTCCATTCTATCTCCCTGTTTCAGCGCTTTCCATTAGTAGACTGCTGAAATATATGTATATAAGTAAAGATACATGCCATTATGTACGTAGTAATACGTATATTTGCATGCACTAGCTACAGCACATACACGAACTCTAATATTCAAACGTACACAAGTGAGTTCAATCGCATAGATTGCTTTGATGTTTTGGTCACTAGGCAGACTAATATTTCTTTAATCTTTTTCGTTGCCTTGTGTCTTCCTTGCAGTGTTCAGAGTTTCCATGCATATAAAATCCAGAAATTTATATGGGGATCATGCAGGAAGCATTAGAAATGTTGGCCTCAGTACTCTTTTTGAAGATTGGTGTAAAGCAATTTTCTCCAACGCCACCCACAATTTCTTGTTAGTTTGGCCTCGTGCCATACTAAGCTAATATTAGTTTATATAAAATTTAACGGAAAAGAAAGTGAAAGAAGCATAAGAAAGAAAATGTAGAAGTTCCCCGATCAAATGATATGATAAAAGAGACCAATCGTTTCACCGTCTTCCTCTGTAGATTTCAATGTCTCCTCGACATTTTTCCCTTTTTTCAAGGTCTTATTGGCGAGACGTGACCTGGGTTCAGATAAAGAAGTCAGGGTTTAATTGCCTTTGAGTGCACTGATCTGATCGTATATCTCTTTTGGAACTGAACAAGACCTCATAAGAGGTATTCGTCGAGGGAGAAGTAGAAATGTAAGAACTATGACTGGATCCCTTTCACGAGAAAAATAAATTGACACACCACAAGACTGAGTACATCGAAAATATATATCTGTCTCTTTTAACTATGCATTAATGTATCTATGCAGATAAAGCTCTGAACACACGTACACAATATATTAAAAGACATTGGTATGCATATAAATAGTAGGTGTAACAAGAATATTATCTTTTTTCCTTTTTTGTCAATTGAAATTTGCTTGGAAAAATCACTAGAGGGCGTTTGTATTTTTGAATATTACATAATCGTCGGACAGTTTTCTGTTATATAATTGTGGATTGATTTTTTTTTATATCATCATTTTTCGTTGGTTATATCTTATCTTACGGTTTAGTTAGGCTTAGAGCTATTCGGCTTAGTGCACGGGTAGGGGCACACATTGAGCGCAGGTGTTCACGCTCGCACGGGGAGGATGTGAAAATCACAGATGTGATAATAAAAACCCGGATAGGAAATGTGACTGGGGATGTGAATGACGTCATGCTTGGAAGCGATGGGCTGAGGATTTCGGGTGTTTTTTGAAAAAAATGCAGTTAGTTGAGATTTAAACCTAGACGAAGCGAGTTGATTTGTGAGCCTCGGCGAGACCAGGTCAGTTGCGTCTACGAGATGCGACGCGCATGGTGGGATCAGATGGAAACAGTCAGCATAGTAGAAATTGTGTCTCTCTCTCCTCGTGTTGAAAACCTAAAAGTCAAGAAGTTAATAAAGTTTCGTACCTGAAGTAAAGAAAGTCGTCAGTGTTTCGCGTATTTCGGGATTCCTAGCCTATAGAAGTTACACATATTATATTTCAAGTATCTGTATATTTTGTATATCGTTATCATGGCTACATTACTTTCAATGAGCAAAGTAATCTTTTGGAAACATTTGATTAGTGATATTTGTGCTCTGTAGAATCATGAATGTTAACTGATTGTTCCGAGTCCCTCGCTTTTATTTTAAAGGACAACACAAGATACATGAAATATTAAAACTAATTTTGACTTGTATACATCCTTCTAATTCACGAAATATACACAAATATAAAATGGCCTTGCGAATTTCTTTTAAAAAAGAAACTACTAAAATATATATCTTATTCTAATATCCATAATCTCCATTGAAATATCTGAAATAATTAATAGATTTGAATATATACATATATATATATATATATATATATATATATATATAGAGAGAGAGAGAGAGAGAGACGAGTGTCATTCAATAAATAGTGGAGATCTTTACTGAAAAAAGCAAACAAACATTGTTTAAGTGATTATTACAATAAATGCTAAGACTTCATTGCTTGGAAAAAATATTTTATCTCGCAAAATTATAAGTGTTGATTCAAAATAGCAAGTCAAATACTGTGCTCAAGACTTGAACATTTGGTCATACATCACATTTTGGTGACTGAGAAGTGTTAAAAAAGATTGAGTGAAAAGACGCCCAGAAGAAGGCTTTAGTCAAAAGTTATTATACAATGAGCTCACATAGATTTACCACTAAGAGACCTGAGTCGAAAAAGATAGTCCATCAAGTGGTAACAAAATGACTTTACTGTAAATAAACCATAATGGCCATAGTATATACTACTGAAGGCCATGCTGACAGCCATCTGAGTAATTCACGGCAGCATCACCATGGATTTCCTTACAAATATGCTCCTATAAACAATGTTTTTGATTGCTATCTCCTTAGTAAGAATTTAACTTCTTTACTGAATAACTCATCTAAACCTTTTAAGGTTCCATGCAAAAGAGTGAGCGAGCTAGAATATGGGAGGCACTAAGAACTTTGAATGACACTCGTATCCACACAACACAGACACATATATATATATATTATATATATATATATATATATATATATATATATATAAACATGTGGGTGCTTATATATATATATATATATATATATATATATATATATATATATATATATATATGTATATATGTAAAGGGTGTCTGTGTGTTTAAACGACTATACTTCATGTTTGCGTTTTTTGGATTGGGCAACCAAAATAGCTTTGCAGGATTATCAGCTTTACATCTGCCAAGGTATTTTGATGATGCTAAAATTGATGAACTTAAGATAAAATGAAGATAAATTTCAACATATTTGTGTTCACACACACACACACGCACACACGTGCACACACACACACACACACACACACACACACACATTTATGTATATATAGTAATAGTATTAATAATATATAATTTTGCTCGTACCAGCTCTAATCTGGAAGAGAAAATCGTTCAGAGCAAGCTTGGTCAATTCGAAAGCGTAGTAGAGCGGGTTCAAACCTATGCGTTTAACATGTGGATTGATGTTATTGGAGGTTAAACTAATATGGTGGTAGAAGCTGGCTTACTAGAACAGAACATTAATACTTTTTTTGAAAGTGAACATCTTCCTTTAAGGAAGGAGATATCATATTAGATAATATCAAAAGGAATTATTAACGAATGTCTCCTTCCACAAAAAGTCGGGAGGAACACTCAGTCACAAAAGTATTTTTAACAAAAATGCTCGACAACACAAAATGCAGTGGTTATGTGTGCAATAATATAAATAACTACACACTCGTCAGTCTTTCAACATCGTTCTCTATCATCTATCCTTTTTAGCACGTTTCTACACTGTATACGAGGTCTGCACAGAGCAATCTCCATATGAAGAATTCAATAATAAAACTTTGCCTATGAGTAAGTCTCGTAGCCAGTATATCTTGTTCTTCTTACGGTACGGTAAATGGCCATGCAAATGCTATTTTGTGGCGTGCTGCTTCCAGGATTAATCAAAGATTTAACGTAGGATTCTTGTTTAGTTCCTATATACCCATTTGTATATTTCTTTCGTTAAAATCCAGCAAGTGCCTCAATGCAATAGATTGACACAGTCAAGATTTGGTAGAAATCTCAATATAATTTTATCTGAGAGATCATATTTCCATATGATCGACAATCAGTTTATGGCAGTCGATATCTTTCATTACGCTTATGTTGATATCAGTTTCAGTAGAGGAGATATTCCCATTGTGATATGACTACTGGTTTATTAAATTCAGATAAATGTCCTTTAATGTGGAAATGATTCCTTGTTTAAAACATATGAACAAGTTCTCTGTCTGGAGATGCCCGTGGTATAATAGTTATCGTCGTAGGAAATGGACACGGTGACACGAGTTCAAATCCTGAACGAGACTGATTGCATTTCACATAGCACTAATACCCTTGGGAAAGGTATGAACCCAATTATTCTCCTCCAGCTATGGGTAAATAGTAGGACAGACTAGGTTCTTCAGCTTTGGTAAGGCAACTAGTCTAGTGAAGGAAAACTCTACATTCAAACCTGTTAAACTCCGCTTAAAAATGACCATGTGTCATATCCTGCGCGAGCGGGGTGGGTGGGTAAATATGATGAACTCTCTCTCTCTCTCTCTCTCACTCTCTCTCTCTCTCCCTCATTATCTCTCTATTTCTCTTTCTTTTTCTCAACACACACACACACACACACACACACATTGAAAAATTCTGTCTCGCCATGAAATAAGAGCCATAATGGAAAAATTTTGTTATGGCAAAACACTACCACTTCTTATAAAACTAGAATAATTTTAGATTTATTTCTTAATTTTTTTCCTGTACGTGAAGCCCATAAAATAGAGAGAAGTGAACTACGGAATTGAAAATCTAGGTTGAGGTTTACAACTTTTGGATGTATATAGATATAGACATAACACACTTTATATATCTGAATCTTTACGTGTGTTTGCGTGCTGTGCCTGTTGAGGGTGTCTGTATGTATGGCTTAATGGTAATATAATTGCGGAGGGATTTCGTTTTGTATATCTTGCCTTTTGGTTTAGTTAGGATGAGAAACTTCGCATGGGTTAGTTTAGTGCAACATTAACGCAGGTGTTCACGTGCGCGCGGAGAGGATGTGTCATTCAGAGATGTCAAAATAAAAATCCCAGATACGAACTGGACCAGGGGATGTGAGTGACGTCATGCACCGGAAGCGTGAGCTGAGGATTTTTGGAATTTGAGAAAAACCAGTGAGTCGAGTTCTTGCCTCGGAGGAAGAAGGTTGACTTTCGGGGTTCTCTAAGACCAGACCAGTAGTTTGCGGCGGGGTGCCGCACGTGGTGGTGGTGGGGGCGCAGATGAAGACGTCAGCATAGAAGAATTGTGCCTCTCTCTCTCTCTCTCTCTCTTCTCTCTCTCTCTCTCTCTCTCTCTCTCTTCATGTCGAATTACCTTTAACTCAAAGGTAATAAAAAGTTTCGTACCTGAACCAATTTCTTAAAGTTTCGTGTTTTTTTTTTTTTCGTCTATTTCACACATCCGTATATCTGGTTATGTAACATTATGAACCATTGTATTTCCATAGTAAAATCAGATTCTAAAGATATCAAAAATTTTTTTCAGGATATCATAGTTATATTCTTAATCAAGAGAATTTTCATAAAAAGTGTGATTTCTATGAAGATTAAAAAATTCTACTTTATGCAAAAACAGAATGTTGTGAAATGCTAACAGCGTAGACGATGTAGTTGCATAAAGTTATGTGCTAAAACACTTGGGAAAGGTAGCAACCTACTATTCTCTCTTCAGCTCTACTTGAATGATAGGACATATCAGGCTCTTTAACCTTGTTAAGAAAACTCGTCTAGTAAAAGAAAAACGCTGAATGAAAACCTTTTTTGCACAGTCGGCTGGGGCTGTAGATTACACTGACTGCACATCTACAGAGAGGTAAGACCCCCCCCCCAACGAGTGTCCTGGACATGACACTAAACAATCTGATGGTGAGGTTCCAGCAGCTGTTGGAGCTTTGGGGAATGAGGAGTACCCCTTCATTGCCATTGCTCCCCAGGTCAACTCTGGCTCGGAGTGGTAGCACCTGATAGGGCCCTATCTATGGGTTGAATAGAACTAACAGCATACTTATGCTAAACTGAATTTTTGAGTAAACTGAATAGCTTGAAATAGAAATGTTTTTGACAATTAAACCGTACTTACATCTGAACTGCGTGTGGTGCTTAACTGAAATGTTTGAAATAGAACTGTTTTTTGACATTAAAACTGTATTTACACTTAACTGAATTGTTACATATAACTGCAACTGTTTTTTGACATTGAAACTGTATTTATACTAAACTAAATTGTTTAACATAGAACTGTTCTGACATATAACTGTGTGTAAACAAAATATCTACTTTTACAAAACTGAATTAGCTGAGGTAGAATTGCTTGACTAAACTGAATAGCTCGAAATAAAAATGTTTTAAACTATGTACTCATGTTAAACCGAATTGTTTTAAATAGAACTGATTATTTACATAAAAATAGACTTGGCGTTAAATAACCTACAAAGGTTGATATGCCATAAAACCAAACCAAACCAAACTAAATCAAATCAAAACCTTTTAAACTCAACTTAATAATTGGCCCTGTGTCCCATCTGGCTCGTAGAGATGATGTTAGGTAACTATATATAATAAATAAAAAAAAACTGATAGTTTTCACTCAGATTTAACATATGGTGTTTTAGGATACAACAGCTGATTTTGAATATTTGTTAGTTTAGAAGCATACAATCCAAAAGAATGTTAAAAAAAAATCAAATGTTCAACTGCACGCTATACAATTAATAAAAACGCATAAACCGAAGCCTTCCCATATGTACAACCTGCTTTAAATGTTCAAGTGATGAATAGTCAGAAAAGGAAACGAGAAAAGGTTAGTCTGATTATGAATAGTTCCACTAAAGAAAAAAGGGTGTCCTCGTGGTGTTATGTTTAAAGCAATGGAATGCGGAAGTGATGTAAGCGAGTTCGCACTCTAGTCACGCTTTTACGTTCACTTTCGGACAAATACCCTTAGAAAAAGCTGTAACCACCTTTACTCTCCTAGCTATGGGTTAAATATTACCACTACTTTACTTCTAGAAGGATGGGTTTGACATTAAATAACGTACAATGGTTGATAGGAAACCAAAGTACAAAAAAATCTTCGTTCAAAACGCATCGACCCTTTTGTGTATATACATATGTATAAGTGTAGAGAGAGAGAGAGGGGGATACAATACGTGTGTTAGATTTAGATTTAGAAAAAGACAGGAAGACTGATAGAGTTGTTGTTAGCGTTAATGATGAACACAGCACATAGAATACGCGAAACTTCCTGAGTGTTCGTATGGTAAAGGTATGTATCTGTATTTCCCAATAAGTCTAATCAGTAACTACTCTACCCGGAGAATACCATTTAATCCAGTATTTTACAAATACTTTATTTTAAAATTGAGCATCTTTTAATCACACTAGTTGCCGTCTAAACTGAACTCATGGCTTTGGAATATAGCACGATGTTCACTTCCGCAATGTACAAATTTGATTTCATAATTATGTTTATTTGTAATAGTCTGTCGGTGTTTGCATGTGGCTGTTTGTGAAAATTTGATATTTGGCTTATAAATACATCTTTTATTTCTATTCCTTGTTCATCCCTTCAGGTAAGTGCTTGACTACAGAGTTATCGATTATATATATTTGCCCTCTTTGTTTGAACCTAGCTAGGCATCTATGACACGTAAACATCTCCCTGATACGTTAACATTAAATTACCAAAGATAATATACTATCAGTGCCGTGCGATAGCCGTATCAGTTTACATCAACATCTGAGATCAATATAAACGAAGTTTCCTATTCGACAGAAATAAGTAAATACTGAACGCATTAGAATCTGAAAACACGTCGGCTGCGAGACAAATTCGATAATCTCGGGAGACGCGGGTAATAATAGTGTCAAGGATATCATTCTACTCTGTTGACAAAATCATATTTGGCCAACTCGGAGCGAGTGACATGCATTATCAAATGTGATTCCAACTAATGGATGTACACTTGAAACATATTTACGAGTTTGCGTGCGGGTTTATGTCGCTTGTAATGTAGCAGAATCGAAACCAAGGGATAAAGCAGGCTGTAGTTATGAACTCTTGAGTATTGAGAGAAGAGAAATATATACTCGTGAGCTAAATAGTGCGCAGCATCTGCAAACACATCCCTTAAATAGAATCATAAGAATTCAACCTTGACATTTTTATTTAGATAAATTATTCCCCGATATATTGGAATATTTATAAGATTTTAATTTCAGAAAATGAATTTGGTAACACACACATCTACCCACCCATACAGAAGTAAATACCTACCACACCTCTATATATATCTGCATATATATGTGTTTGTGTGTGTCAGAGAGAGAGAGAGAGAGAGAGAGAGAGAGAGAGAGAGAGAGATGATGATGATGATTATGAAATTCACAGTCAAATGGTTAGAGCTGAAGAGTATGTCGACTGCCTGTCCGCAGGAGGTTCACGCACCCGTCTAACCAGTAACATGCATATACCATTAAGCTGTCTGATGGTGAGGCACAATTCCTATTGCTTTGGAGAATATGGTAATGATACGGTAATAGATTCGAATATTTCCCGTAGTTTTATGAAAGATATCGGATTTCCATTTGGTCATTATTCTGTCAATAGCAGCACACGCGTCAACTCCGTGTATGTAGACATTGCTGCTAGAAATTCTTAGAATACACTAACTGTATACCCGGCAAGATGGTAAGAAGTCGCAACAAGTGCGTCCTGGGTACGACAATACGTCTGAATGTGGGCTCCACTTTCCAAGTACTCTGACTCAGAGTGATGGTACCTTTTACAATGCAGGGTCAAAAACATAATTCCTGTTCGGGTATAATATATATATATATATATATATATATATATATATATGACTTTATAGATATATATACTCTCCTACCCCCGTAGGGTTGAGTTCTCTAAGCGAATGAAGTAATCGCGTTACTATTAGGGTTTGTTGCAAGACTCTTCGTATATGAACTGAGTTCTAGGTAGGCGTTAAGCGGATGTATGTAAACAATAGTAATTGTGATTCATAACCGTTTAAAATTTACTTCACTGCTACTGCTTCCTCGTGGCTGAGGCGAAGAGGATTGGATTGGCGTTTGAGTCAACCGGGTTTCGGTACCAACTTCGGGAAGCTAGTATGTCTAGCCACACTGATGAGTTCTGATATAACGAAACAGATCTGTCTGTGGATGACTTTATATATATAGATATATATATAGCATGTTGATGTTTCTCTAACTAGAGAAACTGTTAACCATAAATTTTGAAGTGTTTGCATACTGAAAATAGGTAAACAAATAGTTTTTTTTTATGATATTCATCTACCGAGTAACGAATCGTTCCAATATTTTTCTTAAAAAATGTTCTCAGTACTATGTCTGTTTTCTTTCAATTCGCACACACACACACACACACACACACACACACACACACACACACAGACATACATATATATATATAAGAAAGTAAGAAAGAAAGAGAGAGAGAGAGAGAGAGAGAGAGAGAGAGAGAGAGAGAGATCTGTATCATAAGTAATGTAGTAGTTTGTAAACTTCCCACATACGATCAAATTTCTGAGAGCATTTATACCTCCGTGAGTGGCTGATCATCTTTGAAAACGACAAAAAGGGGTCAACCATGAGAAATTCTGCAGTAAGGACGAAAACCGGTCACATGAGAATGAGTGATTTTTAACAGAGTTAGCCATTAGTGAACTTCAAAGTTAAACACGTACGTTATATTTTGGTGCTAACGAACGTGAAAAAATCTTTCGGATTTTTAAAAAAAATATTAGGACCTTTTATTCTCCATTTTCTTTTCATTAATTCAGTCACTGACGTCATATAAGGAAAATGACACATCATACTATGAAGTAATTTATTCCTTATTGAAGTGACAGTCCTCGCTTGGGGGTTCATACACCAAACACCATAATAGAAAAAGAGGGTGAATCACAATAACTAAATGTAAATCATATATGAGATAGCTATTAGTTAAGCGATCTTAGTCTGTTTAGAAAATCACACCTGCCAACTAGGAGGAACTACTACAAGAACGCAAAACTAGAAGGCACTGACCAGTAGATTAATTCCACTCCTGTTTCCTAATCGTTCTAGCATATAACATGCTAACCCTCTCTGCTCACGCCTATGAATGAAATAATTTGTAATTTGATTTCCACCTTATTCTTATTCCTACTTTTATTTTTTATATTTATATTATTTTTTTATTCTTTATTTTTTAAATTTTTTTCTGATTCTTATTTTTTATTTTATTTTTACTTACCTTATTTTATCTTCTGAATACGAACTGAAACTCCACATTCGATACTTTGCGACTGGAGGGAAGCATGTAAAGAGTCATCTGACGAGACGGAGAGTAAAGCAATTATATTCTTCGCCGAAATAAATTTATTATGACGACTTAACCGTGTTTGAATCTCCATTAAATTGTACTATATATATATATATATATATATATATATATATATAGAACTTCACAGAACATCCAACCTCTACTTCCACTACAGGTGGGTGACATTTCTGACCCCACGTCAATAATTGCGCGGTGAAGTGCATTATGTGGAGGGAGTGAAATCTGGTAACTCGTCTTTTTAGGCAGAATTGGAAACCAGCAGAAGAATCTAGACCATTGTTGAGATCAGCTAGAATACGTTCACGGACATTTTATTCCAGAAGGCACAAAAGGCAAAACCCTATTTATCGACTATGGTGTGAGACACTTAAGCAGATCTAAATAAATGAGTGTTAATTTTACCAAAAAAATGTTCCTACTTTAAACTTGTTTTAATAGATATCGAATTAAAAAAATAAATGAGCAATTAGCGATTTATAGTTTTAAACGGATAATGCTTAATTTAATATGATCACCAAATAAATCTTTTCAATTTTTGTTATTCGTGAATTGGTTAACACTATATTTACAGAGGCGTTTATTAATAAGAACAAAAGTATAAACCTATAGAAGGTCAAATACCAGTCAGAGAAATTTTATTTACCTGAGAAAAAAGAAAACAATTTGCATTTTAAAGGAATAAAGTAATATTTTAAAAAATTATTATGATGGAATGATTTTTTTGCAATGGAGTGTAGGTAAAAATTATTTTATTTTGATGAGAAAATTGTTTGACAAAAATGAATTGTTATCAGAAAAAAATGAAAGCTAATGTAATATTACTTGTTAAGCTAAAGCCGTCATAAGTTAAGTAAATTATTTCACCAAATAGCTGAGTTCCGTATGGAACTTTTAAACAATCCCGAAATAATATGCGTCAGCAGAAAACAATTGAAATCCAAATTAGGAGAAAATTTGACATTTTTGTTTCCCTGTATTACCTGTGAGATGAAGATAATGCATAAAAAGATATGTTTGTCCCCTGCCGTAGTAGACCAGCAATAGACGAACGAAAAAACAGCACGTGAGTTGGGGAGCAGTTTCCCCAAACTGAATTTTTGACCGTGCAACAGACTGTTCTAAGTATAGAAACGAAGAAAGCCGATCATAATACAACGCTGTGTAAAAAAAAGAAGCTTTACTTAATAAGCACTTGTGACTTAATATCAATGTGGGAGGAAAGCAAACATAAATCTATTTAAGATTGCCTTGCTCCAGATTATAGATACCAAGAATAGAAAAACCTAAAGCTTCAAGGAAGAATCGATGGACCACTAATAGGTGAACTGGTCTCTGACTAGAACTTGCCACCTCTGGAATGGCTGAATATACGTATCGTTTTTGAAAGACATTCTTTTCATACGAAATATTTTTATTTTGCAAACCGTATTATGTTTTCTGTTTCTAAGCGTCAACTTTTAATTTTTTTTAATTTCTTAATTGTGCAGTCTCATTCGTTTATTCACTGACCCACAGCTTCAAACAGCAATTCTTCTGTAGTCTGGATCTAAAAAACACAACGCTGGCAGATAGCGAATCGGTCGTGACATCCGAAGATATATACGGCTTGCAGAACAATCAACAGATTCGAAGCGGAATCACCCCCATGTGTGGCGAGAACGGCCGCACTGTCACATCTCTTCCAGTGAAAGAAATAAAACAAGAATCTTTTAAACCAAAGATGATAGGATTTATTATTTCTAGGGGACAATTATCAACGAATGGTTAACATTTCCAGCCTCGCCCTTAACACCTGCTACATCAAGCGTATCATGCTGCCTCAAGGTAGTGGAAGCTAAATTGAACTGAACTCTGTTAACTCGTCTTATCTTTGCCTACAGGCTATTTTAGATAAGCCGGTATCGTTTCCTCATAATGCTATATTTGCATCTCACATTTTCGAGTGTAAACATCTCCGTTAAACAAACAAACAAAAATTATTGCAAGCTTAAAACATTCGTTATATAAATCATAAAAATGAAGAAAATAAGACGATTGAATTGCAGTGTAAATCTTAAAATATAAACTTCAGAAAACTATTTTTTACGCACCAATATATGTTTTTGTATTTTACTTTCAAGTTTATTTAATGTTTTTAAAATAATTTCCAATCTGTCAGAAGTGTTTTAATAATTTATCCTCGCTTGAAATCATCTGTGAAGTAGTAGATTGTATACTCTGACAGACTGATGTATAGATAGGGGACTGTTTAAGATATAGATGACTCGGCAATCAATCAAATATCTATTATTTAAATATGAGAGAGAATTTCTCAAAGTTTTCGTCTGGGAATAGGTTTTAATGCGAAAAGAAATGAATAAAGAAGCTAAAATTAAGGCTTTCGATATTTAAAATTTGACGAAAGTTCCTTCTTTACTTCCTTTTCACGCTTTTTCTTGATTTTTTAAGATTGATGATCTTTGGAATTCTCTGAAAAAGGCAACTAAAATACCAATTCAAGATTGTGCTAAACATTACATCATGAAATTTAGGAAATAACGAAAAATGTTTTATATTCTGGGACGGTAGATATATGCAAAGTTTCATGTGCGTTGATGGTGAAACAATTTTTCACTAAATCAATATTTCATATAAAGAAGTTCTATTTATATCAAGGATGATTTCTAGTAAATGTTTTAAATCAATAATAATTATTTGTTTTAACGCATATAGTTTAAAGTATTCTTATTAAAGATTTATCATTTTCAAACATATCTATTTGACCCATACGATATTGCTGGGAGTAAGTTATCATTGCCACTTGACCCACACATTTTAAACATTAGGGGAAATTCTATCGCAACCTGTGGATGCAAAACTACTTTAGAATATTTCTTTATTTTCAAATACATTTAAATCGTTAAAGTACGATTAAGTTTTTTCTATCCTTGTACATCTTGCTCGACCCGACCAAGAATATTGAAAAAAACTAACATTTTACTGTTTTAAAGATGATGCCAAAGTGAATAAACACTAATACCCTCACTGAAAAGTCTCTGTGTCTCCTGAAGAAATGAACAACTCAGTTTATTCTTGTTTAAATATTTACGAGTTGTATTTTATCTAACGGGGTACCCATGAGAGCAGTAGAAAATAAAGTTGATTAGTAGATTGCATATTTTTTCGCATTCTTGCAATACATGTACACATAGATAGGTAGATAGATAGATAGTCAATCAATAAATAAGAGTTCTTTTAAGTCAAAATATACATATGTAATTGTTTTTTTTTTCAGAAATGTCTCTTGAATGTAAATTCTACAATTTTAAAAGTTTCTTTATGGCAAAATTTATCTTAACATTTTTTAAATATTTACTTTGAAGGAATCAAATTGACAACAAAGCAGACGTCTGTCATTAAATCTTTGATGGCTGAGAACTGCAATTATGTAAAGTTTTCAAATGAACGATTGACGTGTAAGGTGAAGCATGTTTTTTCGTTGTTTTTTTTAAAATGCTTACAAATGGCCAAAACATCGATTTATCATTGCAAATCAAAAATACAGTCCATCGAGTGAAAAAGCATCGTCTCTCAGAAAAAGAAACATTTCCTTGGGTAGGACTCAGTACAAAAGATCATGCAGTCAATCTTCTGGGAAATGAGAGGAACCATCTGATTTTTTTAAAAAAAGGTGCAACTGTAAACAATAATTACAATTATTTCTTATTTTTTATAGATGTTTATTACCGTTTGTTATTTAAATCAATCACAAAAAAAAGGACTTATTTAAGCTTAAAAAATCGGCAACGTTGACATGACTTAACACAAACCAACCAATCAACAAATAAAATCAAACAGAGACTTGTGCTGAAGAATGTCAGTTATCCTACATGTCTAGCAGAGTGTTAAACCTTGGAAATTAGAAGATAATGGTAACCAGGGCGAGGATTATTGAATGCAAAGACTGCCTTACGTAGATAATATTTATTGAGGAAAACTATTATTGATTGACAGACACTGATGAATTTCTATTTCACATGATGTAAATAACCTCAGGTATCTTTGTTAGCTAAAGGTATCTAATTACCGATGGAAGTCTTATATAGAACTTTTGCCAGACTAGGCTAAACAAGAACACATGGACAGCTAAAAAAATTTTAATATTTCCATATATGTTCAAACAAACAGAAGGTGAAACTGAGCTGAGTCAGACGTCGATGATTTGTGTTTAATCAAAAGTCACTGAACTGAAGCAACAATACGTAAAAACATCCTCGTAAATGCTGTTCAAAACTTACGATAATTACGACTTATGATAATAGATATACTCCGGTGTTCTGTCGTGATAAGATTAAGAATTCTTTGCTCGTTATTCAAATGGTTAAGTATATTTCTGAAGACATTCGCACACAATTTTCATAATACTGTTATTTTTGTTTTGTTTTTCTCTTTTTTGGTTCAGAGCAAATGTATCATTCTTTTCTAAATCAAGTTGAAAAATATAAGATAAAAACGCTGATTATATTGTAACAGTTACTGTCAAATTCTACATCATTTAAACATTTGAACTAAATATAGAATCGCAACACATTTGTTACTCAAAATAAAAATCATATATATTGCTTTCTATGATTATAAAATAGGCTTAGTATTGGTATTAGAGCTTTTATAGATATTAGTTTAAATAGCATATACACATTGTCAAAGATGGTTGATGACTACCAGTTTCACGTTCTCTCTCTTTCTATCTCTTTCTATTTATATATCATCATCATCATCATCATCTCACACCACCAGCATGGATCTCGCTGACCCTCTCTCGCCTCCCATCAGTATCGTCCATCGCTCCCAGCATGTCTTGCTGGCTATATCCTGTATCGGCAATGAGCTGTTGTATATAGGTTCTACCTGGTCGTCCTGCTTTTGTTCGTCCATGTGAAGAGGTCCATTCGAGTATGTCGCTTACGAGTTCGTCTTTACTTCTCCAGTAGTGTCCCGCTTATCTGGTTTGTCTAACTTGGATAGTTTTGGTGATGGGTGCTAGGTGGCCTTACAGCTACTGCTTTGTGGGGTGCAACTTCCAGGGCTTGTTCAATATAGCTCACAGCATTCTTGTGTAATTGCCGTCAAGCTTTTTTATCCCTGTGGTTAGTTAGCGTCCATGTAGCGCATCCATATATAGTAGTATCGACACGACCGCTGCTTGGAAAAAAACTGTTTTATTTAATTGGTCAGGTCTGACTTCAATATGACCGATTGCCTATTGAATATATATATATATATATATATATATATATATATATATATATATATATATATATATATATATAATTAACTATTTTTTAATTACTACATAGTAATATTTATATGGCTTGGTTTCTCTGTTTAACCACATATCAACTTTTGTGCTGTCAATGCCATCCTTGAAGAAACATTGTTGTGATACTATTTAGCCCATAAGTTGGGCGGGGGGATTCATACTTTTCCCAAGGTATTAATCCGAAAGTGGACGTTACAGCGCGATTGGATTTCGAACTTACTCTCTCCTATGCTTCTGTCTAGGACTGTAGCCACTACGCCATAGGTAATCCCTCAGATGTTAGCGATTAAGAATAGAGGGAAATAACAAGATAGGTAGAGATGTTGGCAGATGGATAAGAATGGAAAATGTTTGCTAGAGGTTTAGGTTTCTTTGTTTTATGTCATATAACTTTCGTGGGTTATTTAATACCAAAGCAATCCTTCTAGAAGAAGAGCAGTGATGCTATTTAACGCATAGTTGGGAGAATAAGGCGTTTCATACCTTTCCCGAAGAATATTTGTCCGAAAGTGAACATAATAAAGCGACTGGAGTTCGAACTCTCCCACTATGATTCCATAGTCCAGCGCTTTAACCATTACACCATAAGGACACCCTTGTTCGTAGAGAAAGAGAGAGAAAAAGAGAGGGGGGGATACGGAGATATACCGAGGGGGAGGAGAATATAAGATTGAAAACATGAATATTATCATTGTGTGTACATGGAAGTATTAGGGATATTTTTTATCGTTGGATATTTTTCTTCTTACTTAATTGCATTACTTAATATAATCTATGCAACAACTATTCTTTCTTTATTCAGATTTGACAGACCTAATGTTAAGGAGGCTGGAGAATAGAGGCATTAACTAAGTGAAATGTTCCCACCCAGAATATGCACACGCCAGCAGGCATATTTTTACTATTCAAAGTTAGTGGGCGAATCGAAATAATCTCAAATATAAACTCCATTTATATCACTGAAATACTACAGCAGCATATGAATTGTTAATATCTTTTTTATTCCATTATATTTAACTATACTTAGTAAGAAAATATACATGCATCAGATTTACACAAATTGATGCAGTGAGTTCACTAAGCATCTATAAATATCAATACTTATTAATAAATCAACAGGACTGTCTTTGGTGTAGATTCTAAAATCTAATTTTTTATACATTTATTGTTGAAGTGGAAGTCTTTTTAAGCCAATGCAATAGGAATATTAGGGTCTAAAAAAGGAAATATTTTGCAAATAAAAGGTTTAATTTATTTTCTTGTATCTGATACTTTATTTTCACACACACACATACACACACACACACACACACACACACACACACACACACACACACATACATATATATATATATATATACCAGGATCATTAAATAAGTTTCCAGAATTTTTTCGTATGGGCACTTTTATTGACAGAGCACACATGAAACGCTTGTCCCCTTCGAAGTAATCTCCTCCAGCAGCAATGCACTTGTACTGTTCCAACAACTGCTGGAAGGTCCTATGGAAGTCTTCCTGTGTGAGCATGTCTCATAACGACAGGCTCTGAGCTTAGAGATTAACCAAAAGTCACAGAGAGCAAGGTCGGGACTATAGGAAGGGTGAGCAACTGTCTTGATGCCCATCTTGGTCAAATAGTCTGTGACAAGGATGGAGTTGTGGACTGGTGCATTGTCCTGTTGGAAATGCCACTGACACGATTTGAAGAGTTCTGGCCTCTTCCGACGGAATCTATTCCTGAACTCCCTTAAAACCTCAACGTAGTAACCCTAACCCTAAACCTTTGACCAATCAACTCTGGTCTATTGACTCCCTTACTCCTCCCACACCTCTCATCTTCCCTCACAGACTCCGTGCCTTCCTTGAATCTCTTACGCTACTCAAAAACTGATGCTCGATTCAAGATGGTCGAAAAGCAGTCTGAAGAATTCCATACGTTTCTGTGGAAGTTTTGCAAAGTTTAAAACAGGATTTTATTGCATATCGTTCTTCTAAAGTGTCCTCTCGTCCAGATTGCATTTTTGAAATTCACCAGCTGTGACAAACAGACTTTAGTAGGGTGTATTCCAATTGCTGCTGTAGCTGTTGATTTGAACCTGAAATCATAATCTTTAGTCAGAAATCTCAAAAGATGTAAAGCAATAACATAGTGAATTTTCAAGAGACTACCCCAATTTGAAATGCCTGTACAAAATGTCTGGAAACTTAATGAATCCACAACATATATATATATATATATATATATATATATATATATATATATATATATATATATGTTGTGGATTCATTAAGTATATATACAATATATATATATATTAAGTATATATATATATATATATATATATATATATATATATATATATGTTGTGGATTCATTAAGTATATATATAATATATATATATGTATTAAGTATATATATATATATATGTATATATATATATATATAGAGAGAGAGAGAGAGAGTGAGAGAGAAGCATTATTCTATATTAGTGAATTGATTTAGAGGGTTATTGAAATGCTATGAAGTTTTACTTTGAAATTAATTAGACTTAAATAATTATTATTTTGTTTTGCAATAGGCCTGTAAATTAATTGAATACTATAACATAAAATAATTTGTGCAATGCTTCAAGCAAATTACAAAATACTTTATATATATATATATATATATATATATATATATATATATATATATATACGTTGGCCTTTCAATAAATAAGGCAGATTTTGCATAAGCAGTAGAAGAGGGGAACACAATTTGCAATTGATCGTTTGAAATCGAAATGTTTGGGTCCCTGAAAGATTGCAAGCTTAAACATGTTCACCGACTATTTTGCCCGGAACGTTCAATGATAAACTCTCTTTTCGACTCAGGCTCATAGTGGAAAACCAATGTTTAGAAAATTTTTAAGCATTCTTTTGAATTAAACTGGCTTCCTTGTACATATCATTCTTCTTTCAGTAAATTTTATATTGTTTACACTTTTCAGACACTAAATATTTGACGACATAGATCTGTTCAAGTCTAGGATACTGAGTTTGATTTACTAGCAATTTCCATTGGAGAAAACAAATGTATGTGAGATTGTATTTTTGCCTGATAATTCAAAACCATCTAGATCTTATTACATTTATAGAAAAAATTTTGGAAAAAAATATTTTTTAGTAAAAACAAACCCTTTATTCATTGAATGGCCTTTATATACACATAATTATTTATGCATGGATATATGCGTGTACGTTTTGTGGGAGAGACAGTGAGAAAGAAAGAAAGAAAGAAAGTTTGAAAGAAAGTTTGAAAGAAAGAAAGAAAGAAAGAAAGAGATATGTTGACACACGAAACTCAGATTTCTTAAAAAAACGCTTGAAGTATATCATACCATCTTATAGTGACATGATATATCTCAATGTGGTTGTAAAAAACTTTTATCGAACAGGCGGTAGCATATCTTCATCAACATTATAAGTAGTTGGGATATATTAAGATGATTTTATTCGAAAAAAAGTATGACGTAGAAATCCCAATGTGCTCTCCCTAACATTTCTTTTAAGAAAAACTGACTCTCTCTCTCTCTCTCTTTCTCTCTCTCTCAATATATATATATATATATATAACGGATTTCTAATTAAAAAGTATACACGTAAATTTTTAATTTTAAAAGGTATTTTTCTAAATCACACACACTCACACACACACACACACACACACACACACACACACACACACACATATATATATAATTTAGAATTAAAAAAATTCATTAAAAAATTCCCTTGTATGCTTTTTTAATTTGGAATATATATATATATATATATATATATATATATATATATATATATATATATTTCGTTGAACATAATAGACATTTTCTCTCTACATATTTTCTTGTTAATCTGTTCCTATTGCCGTATTGCTTTTATCGTATTCGGCTGGAATTGATTGATGTATTTCCCATAATTGTATATATCCCAATTATTTTCTGACCGATTTCCGGCCATCATCAGGGGAGGATTTATTACAAAAGTTTTTTTTTTTTTGCATTACTTCTATGTAAGAGCGTCGGTACCGTTGGAGTGTATAGCGTTTGCTTTTAAATTTGTTTCTAAAAATTGTGTCAGAAGAACCTTTCTAAATTCAGTGAGGCTAATGTACCATTATTTGAATTAATTGTATGGAGAATTTGAATATATACATGTATACATTTTATGTTGTATTTGCTAGGTGAATATGGTGAAATAAGCTGTTTTAATGTTTCTGTGAGTTCATGAATTGGTGTAGGTATTTATGATATAATAGGGCGTAGAGGATGATTAGGTTTATAATCACCTATTACTTTAGATAGTTTTGTGCTATTAAGTTCGACATTATTAGCAGTGATTAGTTAATTCATTTTTGATTTTTGTTGGTTGGTGGGGTTCTTATTTAATTTTTTGAATTTTAAATGGTCATCGAGAATATTTTGTAGTTTTGAATGGAAATCTCTTTTATTTAGTACTACAAAATTGTTTGTTTCATCTGCTTTTTTTATAGTGATGTTATGGTGATTGCGTAATTCTTTAGCAGCAGTTTTTAGGTGATGGGTTCGTAATGTAGTTTGTTTTTTTATTGTATCTTTTTTTGATGGTTTCAGCTTTAAGGAGATCACAGAATTCAAGTTTGATTGAAAAGTTCTTATTATCCCGGAGCTTTAAAATATTTTGGTATAAAATCTCAATTTCAGTATTTTTGTTGATGCTGGTATACCCTTGGAATAAATGACTGTTGGGTCCCATGTTGAGGAAATCTTTTTGTTGTTGAATTAAATTACAGCCCGAGTGATTGTTATATTTGTCAATATTATTTGGAATAAGTAAATGTACTTTGTAGAGGTTTTTTTTTTCTTTTTTTGAAGAGTAAGTTTGAGTTCGTAATCACTTTTGTGAATGATTACGGAAAGTCTGTTATCTAGTTCGTGGAGTTGTACAGGTGTATTAGAGCTTTCAAGTTTGTCTCGTATTTTTTGTGATTCAAGATTGAGTGTATTGATAGTATTCTTACAGAGTGTAATTTGTCTCTTCACGACATCAC
Source organism: Sepioteuthis lessoniana (assembly GCA_963585895.1). Lineage (NCBI taxonomy): Eukaryota > Metazoa > Mollusca > Cephalopoda > Myopsida > Loliginidae > Sepioteuthis > Sepioteuthis lessoniana. Next base: position 59,168,338 of record OY757909.1, on the reverse strand, counting down.
GTCTATATTGCAAAGTGCTGTTATATTTATGAGCTTCAGGATCATGGAGTTTAAAATATGAATAATTAGGCAGCATTTCTTCATTAATACAAATTTCGTTGAACATAACAGACATTTTCTGTTTACATATTTTCTTGTTGATCTGTTCATATTGCCGTGTTGCTTTTATCGTATTCGGTGGGAATAGATTGATGTATTTTCCATAATTGTATATATCCCAAATACTTTCTGCCTGACTTTGGGTCATCATCAGGGGAGGATCTATAACAAAAGTGATGTAACTTTTGTTTTTGCATTATATATATATATATATATATATAACCGGCTATAAGTGTTACGGTACAAGTTTTCGTTAGACCACCAGTCAGGACTGAACCTGTGACATCTAGATGATTTCACAAAGAACCTCTTTAACCAAACGCCCGTATTCGTTATGGCATGTGGCAATCGCAATGACAGTTGATGGGATTAGAACAATCTTCGCTCGTTGATTAAATTAACGTTTCTTTTCAAAGTTCCGTGTAGGTTCCCTATTTCGACAAACACGTCTGAAGAAGGTCGAAGAACGCCTCTCCGGAAACGTTTTGAAAATTGCAATAAAGATGAAAACAATAATCCGATAAAATTTATTAAGCTTTACCGCAGAAATTTAGACAACAAATATCCATATATAGAATATCTATATTCAGCCCACTACAATACTAATTGAGCCAATAAAACTATTTTACAGCTTTTCTCGTGGAGTAACAGTGGCCCTCGTAAAAAGGGGAGACAGCGAACCCGAATTTAAATACAGGACGAAGCTGGTTGCATTTTTCATTGCACGAACACAACTAGGAAAGGTGAGAATCTAACTTTTCTCTCTCTCTCAGTCATTGAAAATGAGTAGAAATTACAGGAGTTATCAACTTTGATTTACCACCGTTCTTACGGAAAGATTTCTCTGAATTGAAATTAACTGTACACCTCTTAAAAATAGTCTTCCTGTCACCTTTTTCTAGTTGGTGAATTAGGAAAATACGTATCGCCCGATATTTCAAGTATATTAGAATGATAATCCAACTTTTCATGCGATCACGTTCTAAGTCAAGAAAAAAGGATGTTTTATGCTGTATTGGCAATTCCGTGAAATTGTGGTGGCCTGATTAACAGAAGGCAAATTGAACTTAACTTTTACTGAAACGAATATGAGAACGTCTGCGTTTTGGAGAACTACTTAGCTGACGCGTTTTGGGTTTTTAAGATTTTAAGAGCATGTGTAAAAAACTTTGGAAAAAGCATAGTTTCTTTCTGCATATGAATTGGGTAAAGATTCATTGAATCGTCATCAAACGTGGAAACCAAATTAAAGATGTGGGTTTGTCTACTTCTTAAGCCACCTGAAGTCAAGGAAAATTACTTATTTCCTTAAGCTGTGGATTAATTGTGTGCAATCCTTAGGGTAAACAGTACAGGAAAAGAAAAACAGGGAATTCAAAATACATATACAGGAAGATCCAGCCCTTGACACTTCTTTCAGGATACATTCAGCGCATTGGGAAGTATCATAAGATTGGAATATATATATATATATATATATATATATATATATATATATATATATATATATGTATATATATATATATATGTGTGTGTGTGTGTGTGAGAGAGAGAGAGAGAAAATATAGGAAAGTGTAAATATAGAAATGTGAAAAAAACTAAATATTCAAAGAATATACACACACACGAGCGTGCGCGCATGAACACACACACACACGCGCGCGCGTGCGCACACACACACACACTATATATATATATATATATATATATATATATATATATATATATATATATATATATATCATCAATTTTTTATCAGTATAAATTGAAAGAGACTACCTTTTAATCATTAAGCTTATCATTTTTTTATAGTTTTTCAGTAGAGATTGTGCCGGAAAAACAATTACATTGATAAGTCTTTGTAAGAATTGAAAACAAAGAGAGATAGAAAGGAACCCACGTGATTGTTATCTTCGAAAGAACTGTCAAAATTATTGCAATTTAATTGGAAGCAAATTTTATCTTCAAGAAAAGATAGAGAAAAATTCGTTTTGCTTTACAAGGTTTTAAATGTCTTTTTCTATATAAACCCTAATGTTTCTCACCCAGAGCAATTATATACTTATAGATGAAATAAATTAATATCAAATTCTTTGCATCTTCTACGCTACTTTTTTTCTCAAGATTACATAATTGATTTTTTTTTTGTGAGTATTAATTTGATTTCTTTCGATGGATTGGTTTTACTGATGATCTCGCAGTAATACTGACAAAATCAAAGTTGAGTCAATTAAGTTATAGTTTCTTCAATTCTTCCTTTAAATGGGATCAAGAAAACGGGGTTCTTTTCACTAAGCCTGGGCATCAAATAACCCACGAATCTTGATAATGCCCAAAATACAGAAAGTACGAAGAAAGAGTAATACTTTTAATGTACTCTCCAAAAGCCTTTTGGGATCTCAATCCTTGGTAGGTTATTCAAGTTAGGAAAATGAAAACATTGAATTCAGAATATCGTTGAGAACAAAATATAAATTCCTTAATTTCACAGGAATATTTTTTAAAGGATTGATATATATATATATATATATATATATATATATATATATATATATATATATATCAGGAATTCGTTTTTATCGTTTGCTACGACAATTACGACGACAACATGGTTACTCTTAGACAAATAAATCTGGCTCGCTTTCGGAAGACATTTTCCCAACTGACATGTCTTTTATCGCTGTTTTACAGAATAACTCACTGAAGCGGGTATTGGCTCGATCCTGCTCCTAGCCGTAAGTTGCCATACATCTTTTTAGTTTGAAGAAGTAAGTTTACCCTCTCTAAGTTCACCTCACTATTCCTTATTGAGATAATTTGCCATTGAACCTTAGTTCAAGCTTCATCCAATTTTGGGTTGGTTGAATCGCCTGTCCAATTTAATGTTCTCATCAATAATACCTATAACAAGGATCGATCCTCTTCTTACGATCTACCTTCACCCTTCTGAGCTAAAATATGTTAAGTACGATTTTTTTTAACATTACAGTCAACAACTTGCATTCTAATGTTTCTTTTGGAGGGTACATTAAAAGTATTACTCTTTCTTCGTACTTTCTGTATTTTGGGCATTATCAAAATTCGTGGGTTATTCAATGCCCAAGCCGACTGTGTAGAAAAATAGCAGTCTCTTTATTCAACCCATAGCTTGGGTGTTCATAACTGTTCTAAAATATTTGTCCCAAATGAGCGTTATAGCGAAACTTGAGTTCGAACTTGTTTACTCTAGCCATTACTCCCCCATAAGTGTTATTCCGAGAGCTCCTAACTCATCTTTGCTTACTACACCGGTAATGTCGCTGGGAAATGAATCGGTGACCCAAGTTCAAATCCTGGAAGAAGCTGCCAATGTTTAACTTAGTGCTTATGCTCTTGGGAGAGGCATGAGTCCATACGTTTGCCTTCCGGCTATGGACGAATAGTAGGGCAGCAAGAAGTCTAGAAGGAACATTCCGAATTCAAAATAGCAGTAGTCTGTTTAATCGCTGACCCAGTATCACATAAAACTCACGGTGGAGGGGTTTTGTAAATATACACAAGACTTTTAGGCATTAAATTACTTACATTCTTTACAGAACTAGAGTAAATGCATTTTTCAGTCTAACGATCTTTTCTATTAAATGTAAATTTTCTTCTCAATCAAGTGTAACAGGATTTTGTTATTTCTAGGGGAACATTATACGCGTAAATCGGATATTACTAGCTATTATTCATTATAAAAGTCAACAGCACTGAACTCTGTAACAAGAAAAATCAAGTTTAGTTTGAAAAGATAATTAATATACAAACTTTTGTGTTGGAGTGAGCATATTCATATTTTTCTGTTTTATTGCTTTAGTCTTTGGTAATAAATAATAACTAACGAATAATCTGAAGAAAATCCAGATAGATTGTGTCAGCCCATATCAATGAATCTTTCAAACACAACGTGGTCACAGAGGGAATTAATAAACCAACTAGCTGGAAACGTATCTGGTTGCCACGGAACTAAGGACAAATAAAGTACAGTGACTAGCACAGGATCATACATTGTCCCGTGAAAACTATAAATCACCGAGTCATCATTTATTTTGTTAATTCGATATCGATTGACACATGTTTTAACTAGTATTTTGGTAAAATTAGCGTACATTTCAATGGATTTGCTTATCTTGCTTATACTGCAGTAGATGATTATATTCTTTGCTTTTTATGTATCTTCTCCTGAAATAATACTGTGTGATTTGGGAAAATTGTAATTGACCAAGGAAGCTTTAATAATTTCTGTTATTTCAGACTGAAAGTTAATCATATTCCTACTGAGTGTACATTCCTATGCTGAATTTGGCAGTGATAATTGTTTGAATGATTCATTTTAAGGCGATGTCAATCAGTCGGAGGTAAGAATAATGCAATAAATAAGTGCTCCACCCGCCATAGATTGCCCAGTTACCTGAAGCGGCAGAATACACTGATCACTACTCTGCAGAGGTGTAAGGCCCCCCACCCATCCACCAGCGAGTGTCCTGCTTATGACAATCTGATGGTAAGGTTCCAGTGATGCAGAGCCTTTGAGGAATGCGGAGAATCCTTTCATTGCCAATGCTCCCAGGTCCACTCTAGCCCGGAATGGTAACACCTGATAGGACCCTATCTATGGGTTAAATAGAACTAAACTCTATACTTATGATAAACTGAATTGTTTGAATTAGAACTGTTTGACTAAACTGAATAGCTTGAAATAGAAATGTTTTTGACAATTAAACTCTGTACTTACATTCAAACTGCGTACTTATACTAAATTGAATTGTTTGAAATGGAACTGTTTTTGACATTGAAACTGTACTTACGCTAAACTGAATTGTTTAATATAAAACTGTTTTGACATTTAACTGTGTGTAAACAAAATCTATACATATACTAAACTGAATTAGCAAAAGTTGTACTGTTTAACTAAACTGAATAGCTTTAAATAGAGATGTTTTTGACAATTAAGATGTGTACCCATGCTAAACAGAATTGTTTTAAATAGAATTGATTATTTGTTTAAAAATGGATTTGGTGTTAAATAACCTACAAATGTTGATATGCCATAAAACCCAAACAACCAACCAACACTCCATAGATCTCTAGAAGGAAACTCTCACCATCAGTTTTATATCATAGGGAGGACACCATTCTGCTGAGGATACACTTAGAGTATTCAAATCCTTAACGACAGAGTTAATGAAATATGAATATACAATCCAGAGTTTATATCACAGAATTCATATCGTAA
>OY757909.1:59115482-59157982 GCA_963585895.1 Sepioteuthis lessoniana | reverse complement strand
TAAGCATCTATATTGTACTAAGAAAATTCTTAATTATTGAATCCATGAGGCAATATCAGGTAAGAGGAAATGTAATTTGATGGCTATCTTTGAGGCACCTTATGAGGGGAGTAATTTTTTTTTTTCAATTTTAGAAGTCGATAATGTATAGAGTCCTTTTTCATTTATATATATATACTCTTTATATACGAAATAAACCTTTTTCTTGAAGCAATTGCCACTGTGACTGTATCTATTTACTCATTTAAAATAAAATGATATATTTTTTATCTTCATCTTCGAAGAGTGTCAGCGATATTCCAAAGGCATGTAACATAACGTTAGTCAATTTAAGAAAGAGACACATCAAATCCTGGTCGAGGCCGTAAGAATTTTTATTTTGCTATTTTCGGAAAGGCATTACTCGTTTTCTTCCTCCTTTGCTTTGAGTAAATAGTTGGGCAGACTGATTCTTTAAACTGGGCCAGGTAATTGGTATATGAGAAGGGAAAAGTTTTAATTAAAAAAATAAGGGCCATGAAGCTATTAACTATTACTTATTGCTAAATAGCAAAACCATCAGAGATGAAGGTAGCGAAAATTTACATCACAGTGGTTTCCCATTTGAATTTAGAACAAGCTCTGAATTGATTAACTTTGATACCTTTGAAATAGGCTTTCGAAAAGAAAGCATTCCCTCATATTTAAGAAATGACCTGTAGACATAAAGGCATCACGTCACTTTGTGGCTTGTTGAAAGAAAAATATACATCAACTAAGTTATCAAATATAAATTTGATTCTATTTCTACTATGAATATTTCCGTGTATCGAAATCTTGGATTAATAAATTTAATTATGACATTTATGTGGTTACCGTTGATAAATTTAACGGATGCCATTATTTACAGCCTTTCACATTTTTTCGAAATTTTGTTCATAACAAGATAAGTATGATAAGTTCAATCATTAATTTAATATTCATTCCTTATTCTTCTTTTATTCTTATACAGCATATTTCAGACAGCTATTTAAGATTTTAAATTGATTAAACTTCAGCTCTAAATTGGTCTGTCGCGTCATATATTACCATCTTTTTAGATTTACATCGAAGATTACGAAAGTGTAATTTTTATATTCTCATAAAGTAAATATAATTGCTTATCACATTGAATGAAACATAAAAATTAATTGCATGTATTTACTTATTGGCTGTTATCAGTTGTAATTATCAATGCGATATTGATGGACTGTAAATCAATAAAAATAAACAGAAATGTAGACACTAAATTTGTTTTGCATGACTCTACAACTGCAAATATTGTAGAATATAAAATCACTATCATATTATTATCAGTACATGTTTTAACAAGCAACATTATTTTAACTTGCATATATTAAATACTTGTACTTTTGAAGAGGCTCATTATAAAAAAAAATGCGTAGATTCGCTTTTATAAAATTAAACAAAAATTGTTTGCATTTAAAAAAAAAACCTCTTTAATTGTTTTATTTACTACGAACTACAATCTTGAATCCAAGAGTCCCCGTGGAATGGTTGCTAAAGTGTTAAACTTCGATATTGTCGTAAGCAAGAAAGAATTCCACGTATTACGTTCACATTCAGAATAATACTCCTGGGAAAGGTATAAACCCTCTTATCCCCGCAAAATTGGGTTAGATAGTAGCCCTACTGTTCTTTCACAAACAAGGCTTGGTATTAAGTAAACCACAATTGCTAATAATTTAAAATAAAAGCTACCTCCCCAAAGAAAAGAAAAACTAAACGACCTTTTTTACCGTGCGTGGCATACCTGATTTGTTTTCGAGTTTGTAAGGAGATTTCAGGTACAAATCCATCGACTGGTATTTTGGATATGATGAATAGGTTCCAGTAATGCAGGAGTATCGGTGAACGCCGAATACCTGTTCATTGCTATCGTTCCCAGTTCCGCATCGACCAGGAGTGTTAGTACCAGGTACGATCCTGTTTATGGGTTAATAGTTTGTCATTTAAACTGTCTGCAAGCCAATGACTTATTAAAATTGAATTGCTTGAAATAGAGCTGTTTTATAATTTGACTTTGTCTAAACAAACCACTGATGGTAAATTGAATTGTTGGTGATACATAACAATACTTACGACCATGTAAGTTCGTAGACATGTTAAACTGAATTGTTTTTAATAGAATGGGTTTTGTATTCAACTGTGTGTAAGCAAATGACTGATATTTAATTTAATTTCTGTCGTTAAATGGTAATACTTGAAAAGGTTTAACAGCATGCAAATAAATGAGTAATAATCGAATTATTCCTACAAGATAGAAATAAGTGAAAACATTCTAATGTTTGCAAAAAAATGGGCTGTGACACGTTTAAAATGTTTTCTACAAAATGATTTTAAAAATTATATAGTTAATATTTATGTATAAAATGGATTTGATATTAAATGGTGAACAATGGTTAAGCCGTAAAACTAAACTAAATCAAACCAAATCAGAAAAAAATATAAAAAATAAAAGAAATAAATTTCGCTCTAAGATAGAGATAGGAAATTAAAATATATTCAAATATATATTCTATTCATTTACCAAACGTAGAAGCGTATTAATCATAGATTTGTTTATAGGCATATCAAACTTTGTGGGTTATCTAATGTAGAAATCATTCTTGTGTAGTCCAATCCTAGTCATGGTACATGATTGTAGCCATAATTCAGTGACAACCACATGCATTTCTCGGCTCGTTGATCTATCAACACCTTCTGTGCTCATGGTGTGTTTGAAAGATCCACAGATGTGGGATGTCATATTGGTTCGTTTAAAAAAATTGCCTGGGTTTTGGCAACTCAAAGACAAGGAAAACTATCCATTAACTATTAACAACTATTTATTGAAACACAATGGTGAAAGAAAAGGATATACATATATATATATATATATATATATATATATATATATATATATATATATATATAATCATCGCTATAGTCCCTAGCTCATGGCAGGTCCTCCGTGCTAAATCCTGAATCAGTACAGAGCTGTTCTGGATAGGTTCTAGCTGGTCACCTAAACCTTACTTGACCGTTTGAAGGGGTCCACCGAGGTACATCGCTTATGAGATCGTCTTTATTCTCAAGCCCGGTCTCGCATGTCCTGTTCGCATAATTTGGACGGTTTTGGTGATTGGTTACTGATCGCACAACTGCTGTGTTGTAGAATGTTGCATCCAGGATATGTTCAATATAGCTCGTAGCATTATTTTGCGATTGCCGTCAACGTTTTTTCTCCATACGCTTAGTCAGCGTCCACGTGAGGCATCCATATAGGAGAGGCATGGGCAGCTATCGATATACGATTGGTCATATGGAATTCAGACTAACCTGATAACATAAAACGCATTTTCCCAAACAGCGGTCATGTCCATACTACTATATGGATGCATTAGATATATATATATATATATATATATATATAACGAATTTTAGGGTAAGTGGCTAGGGGTAAACTTGGTCCCTAGTTATCATAACACAAACACAAAATAATTATGTAACATGAGGGTTCGTAGATACTAAACTATGTTCATTTACAGGGGAATGAACATGGGACGAGGAGGTATGCAAAGGTAAAAAAAGACAGAAAGATGAAAGCAAGAGGGGTGAAAGTAATGCCTGGGCTAAAACCAACATAAAATGTATTTTGGAATAACGTTTAGAAGATTTCCTTAAGTCTGGCCAGCGAAAACAAACGCAACAAGACCTGAATAAACAGTTGAATACAGCAAGTGAAAAGAAAGGATTACCGGTTAATTCTTTGACCCACAAGAAAAATTTAGGCACCTTTTGCTCAGTCAACGGTAGGATTAACTCACCCTAACCGGCAGGGCGCTGGGTCACAAGACCAGCAGCAGCAGTCCGAAACCCCGACTGGCCACAATTATACTCAAGATGACCCAGATAAAGAAACACCGAAAATTCCACTCCTTATTCACAGAGTACATATGAAGTCTTCTCGCAAGGACAAGTTGAAAAAGGGTCATTAAGTGGTAACATATATATATATATATATATATATATATAGTCATCCACAGACAGACTGTTTCGTTTTATCAGAACTCTTCAGTGTGGCTTGACGTAGGACGCTTGAAACCCGGATCGAAACCCGTCCAACTTTCCGTTTGACTTAGCATCAGACCGCTCGGCTAACAAGCGTACCATGTTTGCAAAGGGAATTATAAGGTATTATGTAGGGAACAGCAGCAGCAGTAGCGTCCGTTTGCTTATATTTTTATACCCTCTGTGTGTGTGTGTGTGTGGAAAGTGTGTCGCTTTTTGTTGTATTTCAGACAGACAAATTAGGTATCTGGCTGATGCAATTTTCCGATGCTATTCAATTTTTCGAACTGTGAGTCTTTTGCTGAATTGGTTTTAGTGCCTGAAGAGATTTCTTTTCAAACTCTCCTGTCTACGGTATCGAAATCGGATATCTTGGAATTTGTCTAACTACCACCTTAGCAAGAGTATGGCCCAAAGCATTTTTATAGCCTCAGCCAGGCTCCAGCCGAAACTCAAATGCGATGCTAGCGCGAAAATACGTTGGCCCCACGGCATTCCCGCTAAAAAGAGCATCTCAGGTGCTGGGCAATAGAACTTAACCTACCGAAGAAAGTGAAAGCTGGGGGGACGGCATCGTGATTCCAAAGAGTTATCAGTATTAGCCACCCGAAACAAATGCTGTTTCCCTTGTTCGCATGCCTGGTGGCCTTGACATCTGTCGAAGCCCACGACTCGATCTGTACACCAAGAAACACGCCCGTGATTTTATTCCCTCAGCCTGATAACTTATTTTTATTAGGTATTTACCCAGGGAAAATATTCTCGAATAGCTAAACGATCAAAAATCATTTCCTATTATTTTACGTTTTTCAACGGGTCCGCCAATCAAATACACTGATCTACGTCTGTGGGACGATTATCCCTTCCAAGTATTAGAATTTAATTGGTTATCAAATCCCACCACAATATAAGGACTTAGTTAATTAAGGGTCCCAGCCCACATATTGTTTGGAAATTATCTCTTTTCACATAAACCAAAATAAAAATCAAAGATCTCATTATTCTATCCGAATATTTGACCTTTTAACCCTTACCGTTCGGCAACCGTTACTTCGGGAAATCATGATTTTAAATAAATCAATGAACTGACACATCCCAATATTCTCGTCTGGTTACTTTCTCTTTTTTGACTATTTGAAATTTTGGAAAGTAAAAGAGGCCTTAACTGACCATTTGAATTGACTTTTGTTTTTTTTTCAAAATCAATTAGTCTGTTTTATAATTTTATAAAAGGAAAATTACATTTTCATAAATTAAAAAAAAAAAAAAGATGCACGATGCTCTCCATAAGTTTTTACACCAGAGAACAATTTATATTGCCATACTTGTAGAAGGACAATAGTCGTATTATTTAATGCAGTTGTGTTTAATAGCGGGACTGGTATTCGAACTCGTGTCTTTGTTCTCCACGTTAGCCACTCCGCCAAGATGACTACTCGCAGTATTACAAAAAGACCTTGCGTCAGGCAATATAAAATGTTATTATCACCATATGAGTATGATTTCAGATAATCATGAAAATGGGTAGCTTAAAATTGTGAGTTGGGTGAGTCTATTCTTTATATTTTTAATATCATTGTTATATTAGCCGTACGGTATTTTCAATTTGGCATTACTTTATTCGCAAATGTTGACTTTGTTGTTTGATTTAGTAATGGGGTTGTTTTGGATTTTTAACGAAGACCATTTGTTTTAATTACAACATACACATACCCCACTATATATATATATATATATATATATATATATATATATATATATATATATATATACCCCACTATATATATATATATATAATTTAACTAAAAGTCATTGATTTTGTAACCTTGTTTTATTAAAATTCTGATTGTTTTACATTTGTACCATTACATCAACTAGGATGTTGTAATGTTACTGGACTATATAGGATGTAAAACCATTACCCACCAATGTACGTCTGTTCCACCACGTTTATACACGTATCACTATGTCTGTGTAGTAGTCGGACCCTGTCGTAACCTCACTGTGTGAAAATTGACAAACATAGGAAACGCTTTCATGGTTCACTAGTACAAAGATTTATTCGCTACTACACATTTTTAAGAAGTCGCCGGGAAAAAAGTAAATTGTTGTTATCTTTGTTCAGCTAATCCGGGCGAATTAGCTTCCATATGTTGTATAGCCATGACCAGCTACACAAACACATAATACATATTCATCTACATATGCATGCAGAATCATAACGGCGACACAATAAAGACGAGCGACGCAGTCCTTAGAAAAATATACCTCTCACTTTATTTGAAAGGGTTGTGTGTGAGAGGGAGTTGGAGACCGAACAGAACTGCAACATTTTGACCCCCACTCTTAAGGCCATCAGCGTTTCTTTCCCGTCTCCTGGGCTGCTCAACCGGGGTCCTAGGGCCCAGCCTCTCTAGGACATGTTCCTAAATCCAGCATCTTCTCCCAACTGGTCTGTTCACCGACTAGTCTTATCCACAACTGATTAATCGGTGGCCCGAGGGCTCCCTCTGCTCGGTGCTGGCTTTCTCTACCGCATCTTGTCTCCTACTCGTCTGATCCCCAATTAACTGAATTCCCTGTGTACTGAGTTATATAATAGTTTAATGTCCACCTTCTTCTTGTGGGCGTCATAATTTCGGACTCATTCAACCTGTCCACGGTCAAGGTTATAATATCCTTATATTCCTCGACCGGATGCACATGTTATTTACACAGGTGCATTTCCTATTTTGACAGCCCGGCCGTGCTTAAACCTGAGTCACTCAGAGGTCAGCAACTGTTCCCTTAAACTATGTCTGCTTTTTCTTATTATTTTTGTATTTTCTCTCTCCTTACTCAGAAATTAGCCTCCCGTTCACTTAAAAACTTGGACCTACCATATCACGTTACATAGTGACTAAACTTTTCTGAGGATGACAGAAAGAGAAAATAGGAAAAAGAGATGTACAGAAATTAAGTGGGATCAATATTTCAAGGTCAAGTGCTCGTAGTGCAATGGTTATCGCCTTTAGAAATGGACACCGTGACTCGAGTCCAAAACATGAACGAGGCTGTTTGCATTTCACATTGAATATAAGAAAGTTTAGAATTCAAAAATTCTCTCTTCTGCAATGGAGAATAAGTTGGACAGACTAGACTTTATAACCTTGGTACGGTAGCTTGTCTAGGAGAAAGAAAACTCTGAATGCTAACCTGTTAAACATCGCTAAAGATTGTATTTTCGTTACATACAGTGAGTGAAAAGGGGTTGGTAAATGAATATTCATGTTTTTGAAGCTTGGAAGCGTTAGGTTATAAGGTTTATTGTCGTTGGAAGTGGATTCATTTATCCGAAATCAAATCTCAAATGCAGTTGTTTGGATTTCACAAAGCTCTCTCTTGCACCTGGGAAAGGTAATCATCGAACTCTTCTCCCTCCAGAAAAAAGTGAATTGTAGGGCAGACGGGGTTCTTTAACCTTGATGTAAAAAACAGTCGAGGTGAAGGAACATTCTGTGTTATAACCAGTTATATACCCAGTGAGCGATGGATTCCACCAGATAATTCTTACTCATAACACGGTACATGAAGAGCGCCCCAAATACCAAATTAGTTTACGGGAAAAGAGAAAAAACATGAAGAAAAGAGGAAAAAACATAAAAACTAAGGGCTTATAAACCTTTCAAGTACTCATTTAGAAATGTCTTTATTCCGGCATAAATGTCAGACTTTTATTGTATCTGAAAATGATGATAATATCCTAAACATTTATTTGGCTCACTACATAATTAAGTGAAAAAAAAACAGTTAAGTATTGTCCAAACTGGTTGGTTGGTTAGTTGGTTGGGTTTTATGGCATATCAACCTTTGTAGGTTATTTGATGCCAATTCTTATTTACACATATGAATATATTGAATATCGAAGATTTGTAAACAAATAGTTCGTAGGGATTGTTTTAGACTATACATAGCTCAGTCAAATAATTTCTGTCATTACTATATAATATGAATATTTTCACAGGTGAATGTTTTTCAATAATTGCTATGTATAACAAATAATTACATATAATATTAATCATTTGTTTGCTTACACTTAAAAAGTTATATAATTTGTAACTGATTTTGTTAATAGGTAATTTTCAAAAAGGTAGAGATAATTTGTTTGCACTCAATTAAGTATTGCTATCGTTTGTGCAGTTAAATTTTTACAAGTATTGCAATCGAACACTAATAATTCAGTTGGATACGATTCATTCATTTGCACATAGTTAAATGCTTCAAAGTATTGCTCGGTAATACCAATAATTCAATTTTTGCACTCAGTTAAACGGTTTCAAACATTCCTATCTTATACGAATAATTCTATTAAGTATTACTCATTCGTTTTCTCTGACTTAAATGGCTTCAATAATTTCTATCTAACACGAATAGTTTTATTTACACCTTGTTAAATGGTTCCAAGTGTTGCTAATTCAATTTAGCATCAGTAATTTTTTACAGAGTAAAATGTACTTCACATTTCTCAGAGCTCAATAACCGGAGTCTCACTATCAGATAGTGTTGTGTCATATCCAGGAAACTTGTTGGGATGGTTTTCTCCACTACAAAGATATAATCGATGTATTCTACAGCTCCAGTCAACTGGACTGAGGATATTACAAAGCAACTTTGTAATCAAAAATACCTTGTAAAGTTAATATACTCTCTCTGTAAAGGGATTTTCATCCATGAAATAAGTGAGTTAAATTTTCTTACATTGAATTTACTCAGTAATCTTATTTTAAAATACAAGTACTTACGTGCCTATACCAACAAACATAACTAAGTTTTGAAGAAATGAGGAGTCCCCATCTTGTAGTGGATGAAAAGCTGGTATAAGATATTTTGGTAAGCGATTTCGACCGCAAGTCGCGCTATGACTTTCATGTTAGAACAAATACCTCCTGGAAAAGTATGAATCATCTTATCTCCGCAGCTATTGGTTGAATAGTACCTCTACAGTTTTTCTACAGGGATGCCTTCGGAATTAAACAACCCACGACTGTTGATATTCTACTTAACAAACAATGAACAAATGAAGTAAATAAGGCAGAAACAGTACAGAAAAGAAAGGAAAGTAGAAAATTTTGTAAGATGAATCCGTCAAATCTCCATTAAAACAATTATAAGAAATATACCATTAACGTAGACGAGAAAACAAAAATTTACACCTATGATTAAAAAGAATACCTCAGTCAGCAAGTAACCTTAAAATAAAATGTCAAATTAGAAATATAAATGCCGGCGAAATTTTATTTTTTGGAATCGTTTCATTTCATAATTACTGTAATAAATACTTACACGCTTCTAATTCCAGTAATCACTCGTAGTATACATTTTTAATAATATTTTCTTAGTTTTTACAGCGGCTATGTAATTGTTTAAATTTACCGCCCTAGAATTCTATATTGCTCATCTCGGACTACTCTCAATCGGTGACAATATTTTACCTGATATAGTCTGAAAGCGATAAGTCAGAATAATTACCGTTCTCAATACAACCGGAAGGACATTAGGAGCCTATTCTTTATTAAAATATGACCAGCGTTTGTAAAAAAAAAAGTCTCAAAATAGGCCAGTAAATATAAAACCATAAAAGAACACCTGGAAGACCTGAAGATTGGAACACTGGAACACCTGAAGATTATTCAGATACTCAGTTCGAGAAATAAGGCATAAAAATAGCAGAATAATTAACTTTAACTGAGTTAAAATCTAAGATATTTATTTATTTATTTATTTATTTATTTTGGTGCGGGGACCTGTTGTTCATGAACAGTCACTATGACTGTTCTTAGTCACATCTTTGTCAGGCGCGCAGCTAGTAAAGAACCCCTGGGTCTGGTAAAGCCACGATATACCACACATGATGAAAATGCTGAATTAAAATATGACAAAACGTGGACCCAAGCAACAATCTTGGGTGTCCGGATCGGAATGCTCTTCTGATAGCTAACATGGAAGAATCGAACGTCATCCTGCGAATGTTGTCTATTCTTTTTTCTGATACACAAATGATAATTTAAGCAACCACACCAACCAGAGACGCAAATACAAAATATGGACTAGGGAAGACAACCAACTTACACTGCACCGCTATTCTAGAAGCAACTCTACGCAAAAAGGATATAGGAAAACTATTTCATACAACAAGTTTAAGACTTGCCGACCAAGTCAGCACAATAATAAAAAGAAGATTGGTGTTCTGACCTAGGAATACTAGAAATACACCAGAAAATAAATCCTGAACAAGACAGTAATACAATATCAGATACACCAAGTATTAAAAAACAATTCAGCCAAACAGAAATGAACCGCCAACTTTGGAAAATAGAAAAGCCACAAAACCAAACTACGCAAAACCAAACAAACCATTTTCAAGGTAAATCTAGAAAATGTACTGAGAATTATGATCGGAGAAAAGACTACTTAACCATAACTAAGAAACATAGAATGGAGAACAGTTAAGAGGGAGACGAAAAAGATAAATCAAGTATTACTTTATATATCAACACATAATGTAACCTATTTAAATGAACTAATCTATGCAGCGAAGGGGGGGGTAGTTTATCAGAAAATTGCGATCCCTCAAAAGCAAGAAGGAAAAATCAAAAACCAGGATGGGCAATTCGACTGGAAATGCAGAAAAAAGCTACGAAAAAGGCTAAAATGAAAAAAACAAAGGAAAGTTGCTGGAACACGTAGGGAAAAAAAGGAAAAGGCGTCACAAGTAATAATAACAATACAACTTAAGGAAAGAAACCAGAAAGTACGGGTGAAAGAAGAGAGATTAAAGAAATATCGACAAAGGGTAAAACAATACATACAAGCATGACATTCCAAAACAACAAAAGAAAATTCTACCAATAACTGGGAGGAGATAACATAAAAACATGCCAACAACCGGATGCAAGAGAAACCGAACGATTTGGGACTAAAACATATCAACCAAAATACATAAAGAAAAAACTGAATAGATAAACAATATAAAAAGAAATTAGAAGGGATTGAACAAAGCTCAAATGTTGAAATACACATCGATTTACTCAAAACGACACTAAAAAATACAAAGCTGGAAAAAGGCCGGACCATAATGGGATACATGGATTCTAGATAAAGAAATTCACCTCCATTCACGACACACTAGCAATAGAAATGGACATATGCCTAAAAGGTGCACACGTACCTGAATGGATGGCTGAAGGAAAGACCACTGTAATCCAGACAGACCCATTCAAAAGAAACGCCCCAAACAACTACTGACCCATAACCTGCCTACCGATGATGTGGAGAATATGAACAGCATAAATTAGGGAAGAGATTTACAACTCGCTAAAAAGGTGTGGATTAATCCCTGAGGAGCAGAAAGGAAAAGTATCTAAAGACACAGGATATCTACTTTACATATATTAGCACATCCTAAACAAGAGCAAGACCAGACGGAAAAATCTAGCTATGGCTTGGATTAACGACAAAAAGTTAAATGATATTGTCCCGCAAAACTTTACTATTCACCGGTACTATTCATAATTGCTATGATGCCACTTAACCACACACTCAGAAAACACACAGCTGGATATAAACTTAGCTGATGGCAAAAAAAAAAGATCTATCACCTTATGTACATAGACGACATCACATTATTTGTAGAAAATGAGAAATAACTGGAAACTCTAAAACACGCAGTCAGAATATATAATCAGGACATAGGAATGGAATTTGGCATAGAAAAATGTGCCATGCGAGTAATGAAAAGCGGCAAAGAACACTTGACGGATAGAATGGAATTACTAAATCAAGACAATATTAGAACGCTCGAAGAAAAGAAAACCTACAAATACTTAGGCATCTTGATGGCTGGCATCATGAAATAAATCGACATGAAAGAAAAAATTAATAAAGAATATCTCTTGAGAACTAGAAAGCTACTCCAGATAAAACTATTTAGCGGAAACCTTATCAAAGGAATAAATACCTGGACTGTACCAATTGTTTGATATTTGGGACCCTTTTTGAAGTGGGCCAGAGAAGAATTTAAGCAAATGGACCAAAGAAAAAGAAAACTAATTACCATGCATAAGGCATTACATCCCAGAGACGGCATTGACAGACTATAGTATCAAGAAAGAAGGGAGAAAGAGGTCTTGCCGGTATAGTAGACAGCATTGATGAATCGATACAGCGATTAGAGGACTACCTAGAAAAACCTTGGAGGACTGATTACAGCCACCAGAAACGAGACAAACAAAACAATGGCCAATAGACTGACTATAACTAGGAAACAAAAATGGGAAGAAAAACAACTCGATAGGCGTTTTAAACGACTAATAAACGACATATCTTATGAGAAAAGCTGGACGTGGTTAAAAAAAAATAAATCTCGAGAAAAAAAACAGAATTTCTTCCAATACCAGCACAAAACAACGCTTTAAGAAAAATTCATGTGAAAAAGAGAATACATTAGACTCAACAAAATAGCAAATGTTCGTTATGTGGTTATAGAGACAAACCATCGATCACATAATAAGTGAATCCAGCAACTTAGCAGAGAAGGAGTATAAGACTAGACACAACTGGGTGGGCAAGGTGATCCACCGGAAGATCTGCAAAAAATTTAAATTTGACCATACGAACAAAGGGTATATGCACAGACCAGCTGCTGTCCTACAAAATGACACACAAACTCCTATGGGAGTTTGACTTACAAATGGATCACATAATCTCGACCATAATACCTTATACTAATCAGCAAAAAAAAAAAAAAGAAGAGATGTACAAAACTGTGGACTTTGCTGTCCCACCTGACCACAGAAGAAAACAGAAGGAAAGTCAGAAGAAGGATAAGTACCTCGACCTTGCTAGGGAATTGAAAAAAACTATGGAACATGAAAGTGACAATCATACCACTCTTGATTAGTGCTTTTGGTAGAGTCACGAAAGATAATTAAAAGGACTTGAGGATTTGAGATTGGAGGATGAGTGGAGACCATCCAAACTATAACATTATTTACAACGGCCAAAATACTGACAAGAGTCCGGGAGACTTTAGGAGACTTGCTGTTATTCTAAATCCAGTGAAAGACCGTCAGCTTAAACGAATGTGAGAAACTCTCTAGGAGTAAATAATAATAATAATAATAATAATAATAATAATGATAATAATAATAATGATAATAATAATAATAATAATAATAATAATAATAATAATAATAATAATAATTAAACGATTTCATCTATGTAGGATAAAAATTAGTCTGTGAAAAAAATCGGGGTTCCTCTGAATGCCAGACAGAAAGTTAAATCCGGGATAGAAACTCAGATTAGAATTGCCGATAGGGAAATTGCAACAAGCAAAAATGCGAAAATGGAACAAGAAAATATATTCGGGCGAAGCAGAAAAAGCACGACAGCTAGAATTAAAATAAAAACTTGAAGAGCCAATCAAAAATTATTGGCGTAAGAAGGACGACTAAGATTATACCTAGACAGGACTAAACAATATAAATGAAACAGGACTTTCCGAAACAATGAAAGGAGATTTTACATGCAAGTAGGAGGAAAATGGGCGAAGCCATACCAGCTACTGGATGTATATGAGGAAAAAAGATTTTGGAACAAAACATGGGAACGAAAAGATCATTATAAAAAAGCTGACTGAATGAAAAACATAGAAATAGAAATGCGAATTCTCGAATAAGGCCCTTAGGAAGAATTACACCTCCATACACTCGAGGCAACGCTAGAAATATACCAAACTGGAAAACCACAGGCCTTGATGGCAATCACGAATTTAAGAAATTCACCTCCGTCTACAAAAGACTGACAACCGAAATGAATAAATACACACAAAAAACTGAGATAACCGATTGGATATCCAAACGGAAAACCAACGTTATCTAGACAAAAACCTCAAAGGAAATACCCTAAACAACTATAGACTCATAACGTGCCTACCGTTGATGTGGAAAATACTAACAGCACAAAATCGGGAAATCTACAACTCACTAATAACCGCATACTCTTCTTCGAGGAAGAGAATGGGTTCCGCAAGGGACAAGAGGCACTATATATAGATCAACACATCCTCAACGAGAGTAAGAGGAACCAGAAAATTAAGGTATTGCCTTGATTGACTACACAAAGGCTTACGATATGGTGCCCGAAAGCTGGATATTATATTGTCTCAAAACGTATAAGAAACCCAATGAAGTTTATCGAGAAGACCATCGAAAACTGGAGAGTGGAAATGACATCATAAAGAAAAATCTTAGCAGGGGTAAGGATCCACAGACGAATATTCCAGGAAGATGCACTATCCAAATTACTATTTTTAATTGCGATGAAACCAATCTATCACATTTTCAGGAAAGGCACAGGTGTATACAAACTTATTAAATTGCAAAAATAGACCAACCGCTTAATATACTTAGACGACATCAAACTGTTTGCCACAACTGGGTGAGAGGGGTGATCTGCTGGGATCTGTGCAAACGGTTGGTGTGTGTACAGCAGGAACCTCCCTTGAAGAGTGGGATGCACGAGCTCCTCTGGGATTATGAGATACAGGTGGGTCACCTGGTCTCGGACAGATGACCGGATCTTATAATAATCAACAAAATGAGGAGATCTTGAAGAATTGTGGACTTTGCTGTCCTAGCTGGGTGCAGAGTACAATTAAGGAAAGCCGAAGGGACGGATAGGTTGGACTTTGCTAGTGAATAAATGGAACTGTGAAACGTGAGAATGACGCTAATGCCAGTCGTGATGCGAGCTACTGTTACAGTTAACGAAGGATGAGCTAAATAACTAGAGGAATTAGAAATAGGAGAAAGAGTGGAGACCATCCAAGCTATTAAATCGTTGAGATAGGCCTAAATACTGAGAAGAGTCCTTGAGACTTGAGGAGACTTCTTTTCACTCAAACTCCAAATACTATCAGCAAACGATAGTATCTGGAGTTTGAGTGAAAATAAGTGATTCGAAAAACTCTCAGGAAATAATAATAGTCGGAGAAAAGGAAAGAAACAAATACTTCTGGATATTGGAAGCTGACACCATCAAACGACAGGAAATGAAAGAAAAATAATAAATAGTATCTCTCAAGAGCCAGAATATTAATTCAGGCAAAACTCTATTGCAAGAGATAAATACCTGGGCTATCTCCTTCGTAAGATACTCGGGCCTATTCTTGAAATGGACCAGAGAAGAACTTAAACAAATTGGGCAGAGAACAAGAAAACTAATGACCATGCCCAAAGAATCGCATCCCAGGGATTACGTTGACAGGTTATATGTGTCAAGAATAGAGGGAAGAAGAGTAATTGCCAGTATTGAAGACAACGTGGACATATCAATACAACGACTCAAAGACTTCATAGAAAAGCGCGGAGGAAGACTGACTACAGCCATCGGAAAGAGTACTAACAACACGAGCACCAGTGGAACGAAAATAACCAGGAAACTAAAGTGGGAAGAAAAACAACTCTATGGACGTTTTAAAGAATTAACAAGCGACATCTCACACAAAAAAGTGGACGTGGACAAGGAAAGGAGACCTTAAGAGAGAAACTAAATCTCTTTTAATGACAGCACAAAATAACGCCATAAGGATTAATTGTATCAAAGCGAGAATAGATTAAATGGAACAATTCAGCAGATCTAGGTTATGTGGTGGACGAGAAAAAATTGGGAATTGAGCAAGAACTTGAAGTTTGACCATACGAACAAATGGTATATGCACAAACCCGAATCTGTCCTAGAGATGCACAAACTCCTCTGGGATTTCGAGATATAAACGGTTCACTGAATCTCGGCCAGACGACCAGATCTTGTAATAATCAACAAAAATAGAGAACTTCCAGAATTTTGGACTTTGCTGTCACGGTAGACCACTGATATAAACTAAAAGAATGTGAAAAGAAGGATAAGTACCTCAACTTTGCTACAGAGTTGATAAAGCTGTGGAACAGGAAAGTGACGATAATACCAGTTGTAATTGGTGCTGTTGGTATAAAGGATTATTACAAGGACTGGAGGACTTGGAAATAACAGGACGACTGGAGACCATCCATATTACTGCATTATTGACATTGGCCAGAATACTGACAAGAGTCCTGAAGACTTGAGGAGACTTGTAACTCAAACTCTTTTAAGAAACCATCGACTAACACTGTTGTGAAAAAACACTCAAAAGAGAACAAATTATAATTATAAAGACCATCAGCTAACGCTGGTGTGAGAACCTCTCATGGAGTTATAATAATCGGTTCGAGAGAATGAGGCGTAAAAAATTCTCTGAGATTTTGAGATACAGACGGATTACCTAGATCGGCCCCAATACTGAGAAGAGTCCTGTGGCCTGAGGAGATTTTATGACACTCAGACACCAGAGAAAGATCACGAACTAACTCTGATATGAAATGATTTACAAGGAGTAACATAACAGATTAACAAAATACTTTGTAGGACCAGATCATCTCCATTGAAGAGTACTATCAATGTGAATGAAAAATATCACCTAACAGACAGGGTAAAAGCTAATGAGAAACCGAAAATTAAGCTGAAGAATCAATAATAATAATAATAATGATAATTGACAATGGTTAATCTAAAAATGAAAATAAAAAGTTTACATCTGGTTGACGTGTGCTTTTCAAGTCACCCATCATGCATCTTAAAGTGCACAGGTTTTGAGTAAAAGGGTATTTCTTTAATTCCTATCTTCTTTTTTTATGAAAGTCTATCTGCTTTATAGAAATGTAAATGTTGTAGCCGTATATCGTACTTTATCTTATCATACTTAGATGGTCATCCATAGAAAGTACTGGATGTACTCCTTACTTTCTATCTGAATATCCACTCTAGTATGGTATATAAAGAATTCATTCTGATACGCTGGGGAATGGTTAGTAGTTTTCTTTTTCAGAGTATCAACTTATGTTGGTCTTTTTATACCTAACACTGTGTATATATATTAGTTGTTTGGTGGGTGATGTTTTGGAGCATATCCACCCTTGTAGGTCATGACTGAATATTTATATTTGGTCCAAAGATGGTACTATAACCAGTACTACCACTCCACGTCAGATTTGACCGAGGAGTAATGTCAATGAAGGAGTACTCCGTGTCCCCCAAATCTCCAGGTCTGGAGCCTGAGCATCAGAAGGTTTAGTGACGAATCCAGGGCACTCGATGTTGGGTCTTGCTCTTCTGCATAGATTCAGTCGTCATATTCGGCAACCATAGCCAATTGGGCTGAATGTATAGTGAGTCAGCACCGAAAATTAGATATTGGATTATGTAATCCAAAAGACATAGAATAAAGAAAAAATGCACACACACACACACATATGTATATATATTTATTACCAAACATAAATTATCAATAACTACGTATGCTTAATATCACCGATTTAACAAATATCTGACTAGCTTTGCACCTAAGGAAACTTTTAATGTTTACTACTTGTCTAATTGCAGTGTCAAAAATATAATTCATTAATTCGATTGCTTTTGCTGCCAAAAGCAATTCATTTGAAAATCAGAGAGCCAATTTTTAAGTATAAACAACTAGAGATACCCAAGCAACTATATGGATTATGATAAACAACTACCTTTCAACGAACATAAAAATGTATATAGCTACAACTTAAATATAGATAGAAAATTCATCATCAACGAAGAGATTAAAAAAACACATTGGACCAACGAGAAGAGAAACAAACCAATAGAAACACATAAAACCTCTCTATAAACTGACCGCAAGTGGCTTTAACGTCACTGTAAACCACCCGCAGAATATCTCTTGAATTAGAATGGAAAGATGGGTAACCATGTCAAAATCTAAATAAAAAAATACCCAAATCTGATATTTAATTAAAATATTGATATTTAATTTGAGACTTGCCAAACTACAACTAAACAAATATCTCCTACGAAAAGGTCTGACTGTCAGGTAGCAAGGATACGCGGGTATCGTATTACAATCTGATGAAAACACGTGCATAAGAAATATGTTTACATAATGGATATTCTACGAAAGAGGTTCGTTTTTTTTTGTTTCTGCTTCAAGTCTTTCAAAAAATCTGTGTAATTTTTTTTTAAAGTCACCTTTCATGACCACCTAAACTAGTCAGTGATAATTAAAACGTTACTAATAAAACACGTCACTCAATAAGTTCCGGTCCTAACTAATAAAACAAAAACGTTTAGGCAAAATTCGACGTTATTCATCAACATAAACTTCTTCTAGGGTGATGCACAGATTCCAACGCTTCTCTAACAATCCAATACCTTTTTTTTAAGAACGAATTATCTTTGGCCTTAACATACGCCTTAGTTTCCGATTTCACTTATTCACTGGAGCTAAATCTCTTTCCCTGGAACATTCTTTTGAGGTCCACAAACAGCCAATAGTCGCTGGGGACCAGATATGGAGAATTGGTTTAATGCAGAAATACTTCGAAATGCAGTTCCTGTAATTTTGCCATCGTTGCGATCGACTTTTGACACAGTGCATTGTCTCTTTTGGTGTTTTCCGTGACAACTGCTGAATTTGGGTGAGCTGAGCGTTAGCATGACTTGCGTGTCTGTAAGGCCGAATTTAAAATCAGCATACCACTTCTTAACCGTAGTTTCTGACGGGGCAGAATCCAAATAACACTTATCAAGCCTTAGCATTGTTTGGACAATGTTTTTCCCATCAGAAATTAATGCCTTATCTATACACGTAATTCTGAATTTTCCATTCTTTTAAAAATTTGCAACAGTTGCTTCAATTAAATAACTGTAATTTGTAAACAAATAATCTGATTGGGATCAAATTTTGGCTGGTGTCATTTGAAAGTTTTTACTTTAGAAAAACCATATGGATTTTTTAAAAATATTAGCGCCATATATTTGTCAGGCCCGGTACTTATTGAGTGATGTGTTAAAGAATCATTTATATTAGTCTTATCACTTTTATTCATTAAGATTCGACCAAAACTCAGTTTTTAAGCGGTGTACAACTGCTTGGATTTCAGAATGTTCATTCTAATAAATTGGTTGACGGTCTATGGTTAAAGATTTCTGTATACCCTACTATTAACCTGAATTGGGCGGAGGTATTTATTTCCAACTGGATTAACGCGAAATGAAGCGTAATTAGCCTTATGAAGGATTTGAACATTGATCATCAAGGCCCTTTTCTACGATGCTAATCATTGCGCGATAAGCACTTCACTTAACGCATTTGATCACAAATAAATTGTGCTACGCTCAACATTATACAGCTGCAACGTTCTTTGCTACACAAATACGTACGAACTAAAACATGCAACGTAGAATACTCGTGCTAATGAAAATTAAAAAAAAAACTCTAATGTAACCAAACGCTAGATTGAAATTATTTTGGAGGTGCACTTAACGTAACGGTTATTGTTGTATGAAATAGAAACTAAAACCAGACTCGGACACAGCTGTTTGTGTTCCCTTTCGCTTTAATTACTTTTTGGAAAAGTCTTGGATTAATTCGGTGTCCTTCCAGGTATGGGTAATCGTGAAGGACGGCTTAGTTCATTAGCCTTGATAAGACAACCTAGCAAGAAGAAAAACTCGAAATTGAAACACGCGGTACTCACCTTAAAAGATTACCTTGCATCACATCTTGCTCGTAGTGAAGGCATTTGCTAAATACATACTCTGAACCAAGAAATACTGAATACCTCTATACAATTGATGTAGAAAACAGTTCAGTTTCTAAAAATAATTAAATTTTCACTGGATTCTCGAGGTTAGGTTTGGTCTCTTTGTTTGGTCTTCATGGTTTATTTAATGCCAAACCCATCGTTGAAGAATAACAGTAGTGTTACTATTTAACCTATTGCTGCAGTGATAAGGTTAGTTCAAACAATTTCCAAGAGTATTAGTCTGAGGGTGAACGTGATAGCCTAACTTGAGCTTGAACTTTCTTACTTTGAGGCTACTGTCCAGTGCCTTAGCAATTATGCCCAAGATTTAGAAAATAAAACCTTTTAAATGAATACTTGAAAATTACTAACGATGCTGAAAAATGTTCCGGCATAAAAATTTCGGATAATTTAATATAAAACAATAAAATTTAAGAATTTTTCGATCCTTCAACAGCAGTTTAAAATGATTTAAGGTAAGAAGAAAAATAAGTCAAAAACATTGCCCAGTTGGCTGAAGCAGTAGAAAACACCGACTACATCTCTGCAGAGGGGGTAACCCCCACAATGAGTGTCCTGGATATGACACAAATGGTGAGGTTCCAGTGAT
This sequence comes from Sepioteuthis lessoniana, assembly GCA_963585895.1. Taxonomy (NCBI): domain Eukaryota; kingdom Metazoa; phylum Mollusca; class Cephalopoda; order Myopsida; family Loliginidae; genus Sepioteuthis; species Sepioteuthis lessoniana. The sequence continues at coordinate 59,137,591 of OY757909.1, read as the reverse complement.
GTTGGAGCTTTGGGGAATACGGAGCACCCCTTCATTGCCATTGCTCCCAGTTCCAATATGACCCGGAATGGTAACACCTGAATTAAATAGAACTAACTGCATACTTATGTTAAACTGAATTGTTTGAATTATAACTGTTTGAGTAAACTCAATAGCTTGAAATAGAAATATTTTTGCCAATTAAATTGTGTACTCAGGCTAAACTGAATTGTTTGAAATAGAACTGACTATTTGCATAAAAATGGATTTGGCGTTAAATAACCTACAATGGTTGATATGACATAAAACCCAAACAGCCAACCAATCAACCACCAGTTAAAAACAATTGTAAAAAGGCATTTCCTCTGGTTATTAAAGCAACATGTTTAAACAAAAAAACTATGAGTTTACACACACACACACACACACACACACACACACACACATATATATATATATATATATATATATATATATATATATATATATATATATATATATGAAAGAGAAGTAGAAAGAAAGAGAAGTTAATGAGTGAGAGAAGAATAGATACAATATTCTTTGTAGCCTCGTTTTCCAAAACGTATACAAGCTCGTTGAAAATAAAGAGTTGACGAGTTTGACACTGAAAAATTAATTCCTGTAATTACCTTCCCTCTTTGTGAACTATGCTATCTTATCTGAAATCCGAGGGCATTTCCCATTTAGGCAACGCCATTTGACTCTCAGTGAAAACCAATCATTACATCGTTGCCAGCGATCATTGAAAATGAAGTAACTCAGCCTAATTTGCCATCTTAATTGATCTATTAATCGATAATTGCTCTGTTTCTAAAGAATAAACATTGGTAATGAAATGAATGGACCCAAGCGAAAGAAAGAGCATGGGCAATTGAGGAAGCTAAAGAGTAATTAAAGGGTTCAGGAAACACATACTGATAGACCCCATTCCAGGCGCTCAGTGAACCATTACATTCAGAATGATCTAACGATAGTTGGCCTAAAGGTCGATCTTATAAAGTAGAGCTTCGTATTAGTGTTTTAATGCTAACAGTGTGCGTTCAAGTCTGATCAATCCCTCAGGTTTCAAATGTTTTTCAACTTGAAAAGAATGTACTCCTTTTGAGGTTTTTACTCCGGAGTAATCCGTATCTATAGCCTCGTTTGCGGGGCTTAGAATAACTTACTGTATCATCTGGAGACTTGTTAGGCTCCCTTAAAAGATATGACATGAAACTGTATCAGATTTGGATCTGTGGAATCTGGAGTACCCCATCATTAATATTGATTGTGTGCTTGGTGTAATGGGTACTGTTATTGGAAATGCCCACGGCGAACCGAGTTAAAATGCTGGATGTATCTGTTTGCATTTTACCAAGTGCAATTTGCACAAGATGAAATGCAAACAAACATGTCCAGCATTTAATTCTTACTTTTAGAAAGGTAAGAATGAAAATATTTTCCTTCCTGCTATAAATAAATATTAGGACAGTCTGGGTACTTGAGTTAAGTATTATGATAACTGGTCAACGAGAAGGAGAAATATGAAGACAAACCAGGAAAACTCCATATATAAAATGACCTTGTGTCGTATACTGCTCGTACGAAAGGGTTGCTATTACTACCAGGTTTAATTTGCGACTATCAGGGTCCTCTTTATGCGTCAAATAGATCTGTTTAAAAACCTCTTTGAATTGGAGAGGACCGTGGGCAAAATAAATAACTTCACAAAAGAATGTAAATATAAATGTACAAGGAACGCGGTTATCGATGCTCTACACAAAACTGATTGCAAAAGTGTGGACTTACTGTTAAAATCATTTGGTAATGGCTATTGGTTGGATAGTGGGAGAGAGAGGAAACAAATATTACCAATCGCTTCAAGCGTTAGGACATCGGTTGCTTTATTAACTCCGTTCGGTCACTAGCTGAGGAAATTAATAGAACTAAGTAGCCGGCACAAAGCACGATGTATCTTCCTAATTCAAGTTGGAACCGGTTGGGTTTCGTTGATTGATGGCATATAAAACTTAGTGGGTTCTTTAATGCCAAAGCCATCCAAGTAGAAGAACAGCAGTGATACTATTTAATCCATAACTGGTGGGCATAAGGGTGCGCAATACCTTTCTCAATGGTATTTGTTAGAAATTGAATGTAATAGAGCAATTGAAGTTCTAACGCACTGACTACGATGTCACAGTCCAGATCGTTGGGCATTACGACATGAAGACACGCATAAAGTCGTCACTGTCTTTACTGTATAAGATGGATTGTGCTTGGTACTCCGTTTATGCCAACGCTTGCTCCTAAAACTCAGTCTACAAAAGAGGGTGAATGGAGAAAACTCATCATTTTTTGTCTCATAGAATGGGACATAGAGTTACAACCCGTGTAGGTCAGATTAATGGCAAAAAGCGTATTCTACACTCCCAATGTCTCCAGAACTGGAGCCGCATCATGAAATGCAATTTAGTCATATATAGGGATAACCAGTATGGAATCATAACACTCTGCAGGAGATACAGCCAGCGTATAGAAAGTAATACTGACAGGGCAATAAATACATTAAACGATTTTTCCAGGACGTATACGTGCACATATATGTATATATATATATATATATATATATATATATATATATATATATATATATATAAGGTAGTACCTATGTTTTAGTCTTTTATCTTTTGTGGATTTTTCCCCAGATATCAGTTTCTGCAATATCTTTTATTTTCAAATTGTATAATCTGATATTTTTTAACAACATCAAAATGATAGAATAGTTATATATATATAGAGAGAGAGAGAGAGAAAAAGAGAGAGTGAGATAGAAATAGTATATTTGGTAAATCTGACAAGATGAGAAAAAATAAGAGTAAAAGTAAATAAACCAATACAGAGATAACCGAATTTTTTTAAAGAATAAAAACGAAATATTATTCTTAAATCCTTTGTTTGTGTTTCAGTTTATCCATTTTTCCACTTTTTTTTGCACACATGCAGACACATAAGTACACGCACGTGCACACACACACGTATATATATATATATATATATATATATATATTTGTATGTGTGTGTGTGTGTGTGTGTGTGTGTGCCTAAAAATTCAGAAAGAATCTTCCTAGGTTTCATCTAACCGGATAATCAGGGCGATTCTGAATAAAGGAGGGTTGGACCAAACCATCATTTAATTGATTACACTAACAGCTAGAGAGAATAAAATTAGCAAAATTACTAATTTTTTCTCTATAGCGGTTTTTTAATCAATAAAATTTAGTTTTTGTCCAACGTTCCTTATGTCAGAATCGTCTTGATTATCCCGTTAGGTGGGACATTGGTAGATACATACTGACTCCCTTAGCATTTACATTTGTATCTACTTAGTGTATTGAGAACGCTCATATTGAGCTTAAGGAATTCTGTGGGTGTTTTTTTCTCTTGTTGACAATTCATACGTTATTGGTTGATTATTTCCAAGTAGTTCCAATGTTTTAGTCTTTTAGCTTTTGTGGATTTTTGCCCCATATATCAGTTTCTGCAATATTTTTTATTAGCAAATTGTATAATCTGATCTTTTTAACAACATCAAAATGATAGAATATATATATATATATATATATATATATATTGGCGGTCAAAAAAGTGCCTCGGTTGATTTTGATAAATTTTAAAATTATAATTCAGTAAGAAAAAATGGAGATTATTTTTGAGAATTTGTTTCTATTTTCAGAACCAAATTGCAATAGACAACTTACGCTTTAAATTGAGGTTTTCGACAAGGAAGAAACGTCCTCAACTGGGTGAAAACTGGAAAAAAAACAAAAAAAACAGAATTATGGGAATGAAACAGAAGAGGATGCAATTGATTTTTGATACCTTAAATAGAGAAAGATTCTGAAATCCTACACAACTTTGAAAAGAATTGGCCTACATTTCACAAAAACATGTTTTTCCAAAAGAAAACCGATTTTAGTCACCCAAAAGCTACTATGCAAATGTAAGACCAACGGATGAATTTTTATGCTATCAGAAAAACATTCTGACCAACTTGGCTCTAGAGTTAAAAAAATAATGATGGGAAGACTCTACCTCGAATAACAACCCCGAAGAACAATCTCCACGGTTTTAGACCTACCTGACTTTGCCTGAGCATCAAGGCTTGGCAAAAGGGCGAAACCTTTTGAATCATACGTTTATACGAGTGTGATAAACTGTGCGTTATTATTTTGCACATTAAATGATGTTGATTGTTTCTGCAGTGTTATGATACAATTCGGACTCGTAAATAATAAGCTTTTGATTAAAATTATTTTACATATTCATCTGGGTTGCTTCCAAATCATGTCTAGTGTGAAGGAATACAGACCATTAGTGTACCAAAGGAAGTAGAGTTATGTAAAAAAATATGTGCTAAAACTCCATTGTTCTCAAAAAAGGTATTCTTCGGACAAAATGCCTTTTACTATTTTTATTCAAATTAGTTTGACAACATAATATGATCAAACTTTTGCTTTTATAATGATACTCCAGAACGATATCTATGAACATCAGGTGAACAATTATTTCTATAATGTCTGAAAACAATTGTTAAACAAGGATTTTTTGTAATCAATTTGTACAGAACTTTCTCTTCTTCTGGAGTCAGTGGACTAATTCTCATCAATAAGAATATCGTTGTTAAGAAAAATTCATTAATATAGTTTGGAAAGGACTACGACGATTGGAAAGCTGTCTTCTTCCGTTGATCGAACATATATCAATTTGAAAACATTTTTAGCGCCTCCACATTCAACAAAAATTTGAATAGTGTAACTATTTGGAAACCCATTACGTATGAGGCTCTGATCTACACTAAATTCATTTATAAAAGCGATTGAAAATATTAGTTGTATAATAAAATGAAAACTGCCTGGTCATATATTTTCTATTGAATATATACTGTGAGAAGCAAATTAGAATGAGTGCGAATATATATATATATATATATATATATATACATATATATATATATATATATATATATATATATATATATATACAGAACAAAGCAGTCTCTCTAGGATGACAAGACACTATATATATATATATATATATATATATATATATATATATATATATGTATAAAGCAAACTCACAGAGTCCCCATTATACATACACTTATATATCTGTCTGTGTGTATTACTGCGTATGTGGGTGGGTTGTGTGTGTGTATATATATATATATATATATATATATATATAGTTATCTGACTTTAGTTGTGGACAACCAAACATCTCTCTTTTCAATTGCTACAAGACCAAGTTATAGCGAAGAGTACTTATTCTTTCCTTAGGTTTCTCTACTTACCCTTCATATGAACATTATAATGCTGTATAAAGCAAGAAGGTACCAAGTACAATTTTTTTGAGTCTTTGGTATAACTCAACCTGTGAATGAGCAATGCCCTCCCGGACTATAGGTGAACACTCTATCGACTATCCAAATAATCCGGTTATATATATATATAAAGACAGAGAGAGAGAGATAGAGAGAAGAGTGTAACTAGCTTTAATTATCAACCATTTTCACTGCAATTTGTTTCTGTTGACAGACCTTTACCTCAAATTCAAGTGTGTATCTTCTTTCTTCCTAATTTCCTGTCTGCATCAACCAATTAACACCAAACATTAGTCATTTTTTGCTCGCCTTTCCAATCACTTTGATAACAACTTGCAAGTCAGAAGTCTGCAACCGAATATAGCGTACAAGTGACAACGCTCGAAAACTGTCTTTAGCTCACCTATGCTTATTACATTTTATAGTCTTGATACGTGACTCAACTCCCTAGAAAGATTCTTTCTCTCCTCATGACCTAGACAATCATCAATCCTTCATCAACATTGCTATGGTAACCTAACAGCCTCATGGCTGACGCGTTTTTGGCTCCTTCTCTTTCACCTGTCAATGTTCCCGCCGAGATTAGAAGTTGGATTATTAAATACCAACCGAAATGAATTAGTGAATGTCCGTCCAAAATATCGTTGTCCCTCATTTCTCAAAACGTCGTATCTTTTGGTAAAACTAAATTGGCTTTTGTCTTGGAATCCTAAGTCTGATTTGTTCTGTTTTAACTCTTTTTGACTCAGCTGAGAAGACATGTTGGTAGCCGGTTAATGAAAAGAGCCAACAGCAGAACGTAAGACGCGTTGGATGAGTTCAACATATCTGTAACCTGATATGCTTGATCTTTCACTCTGGAAAACGGTCTTAATGCTGAATGGAACCGGAAGATACTACCCACGCGAGGATGGGAGTTGTGGTGTCGGCTCTTCTGTGGACATTAGTTTGCATTTTATGTAATTTCTTGTTTTTGTTGGAATATCAGCGAATGAGAATAACGAATACGCTACAACAAATTGTCTACCGTTTATTACCCCGTATTCGATCGCGTCAGAGACAGAGTAGAGTGAGAATAAACAAAAAACCCAAAAAAAACTCGTTACATGATAAAACAATTTGTGTTTTTTTTGGTGTTTCATTCGACAGTCGATAACAGCCCTCACCAACATAGCAGCCACTACTGAACACTCCATAGCTATACATTGGGAGCCGTCGACCGCTCTACAGGTAACAAGCACACCCACCTACCCCCATATATATATATATATGTATATATTGTTTGCTTTTGGTGTTCGTAATCAAAACTCAGCAAGTCAGTTGGGTGACAATTTAATATGCATTCCAATACGGCTTATGACTACTTTAGAACAATTCAATAAAGGGAAAACGCAACAGGAATTAATTTGAGGCCCACGATCACGTTACTGCAATTTATTAAAGAGACAAACGAAAATGTATTCATTTGGAGCCCGTGAGCACACTATATTGTTCAATCGGGTGATAACACAATATGGAATCATTCGGTATCCGTCAACTCAGTATGCAATTTATTTTGGTGACAAGGCATCATGCATTCATTTAGGGCACATGAACACATTACTCCAATTCATTCGGGAGACATGCATTCATTCCTGTGAAAACCAAGCAAGCATTCTATAAGAACACTTGACTCAATTACAAATCTTAATTCAGGTGATAACACAACACTCATTAAATTATGACTAGTGATTACATCCATTAATTCAGGTACTACAAAAGGAGATTAATTTGAGTCCCCTGATAACGTAACAACCATTCATTAAGTTAACCGAGCTACAAGCATTCTTTTAAACCCATTGATAACGTTAGAGTCATTAATTCAGGTGACTATGCAATAAACAATGAAGCACAAATAAATGGTTGTAACGTTGTCACCTAAATGAATGGATGCCACCTAGTCTCAGTCTCTAAATGAATGAAAGATGCATTGACACCTGAATAAATGGCTTGTACAGGGTTACGGGCATCATGTAAACGCAATATGTAATCATTCTCTGTTTAGGTGAAAATGAAACATGCATTCATTTGCAGCCTGTGACTAAGCAATGCAATCCATTCGATTGGCATCCATTTGTGACATCTGCTTATGTTACAGCCATTCAGTCAGGTAATGTAACAAAGCGCATTTATTTGAGTTTAAACCGGGTAACAACATAATATATATTCATTTGAAGCCCTTAACTACCTTATTGTCACTAAATTGAGTGACAATGCAGTAAGGTTCAGTTTCAGTTTCTTTGTTTCATCTTATCAACCTTCGTGTGTTATTTAATGCCAAAGGCATCTTTCTAGAAGAATGACAGCTGGGAGAATGAGGGGTTCATACCTTTCTCAAGGTTATTTGTCTGAAAGTGAAAGTAATAGCGCGACTGGAGTTCGAACTCGCTTACTACGACTCTGTAGTCCAAATGCAGTATGTATTCAATTGGGACAGGGACTGTGTGTTAGACATTCATTCATTTGGCAACGAAATATATGTTCATTTGGTGTCCATGAGCGAGTTAGAGCCGCTCATTCAATTCACAACGCAACATACATTCATTTGGGGAATATGACTACACTGCACCAATTCACAAAAGTGGCAACTCATTATATTTTCATTTGGTTGTGGAGATGTACGTGATAAAAGGGTTACAAGGATCTTTAAATAAGTTTCCAGACTTTTTTCGTATGGGCATTTTTATTGATAGTACACACATGAAACTCTAGTCCCCTTCAAAATAATCTCCTCCGGCTGCAATACTCTTGTTGTACCGTTCCAAGAACTTCTAGAAGGCCCCATGTAATCCTCTTGTGTGAGCGTGTCACTGACCTTCGTCACAGCCTTTTTCATCTACTCAATTGTCTCATAACGACAGCCTTTTAGCTTAGGGAATAACCAAAAGTCACAGGGAGTAAGTCTGGACAATAGGGAGGCTAAGGAACTGTCTTGATGCTCATCTTGGTCAAATAATGTGACAATGATGGAGTTGTGGACTGGTGCATTGTCCTGCTAGAAATGCCCCTGACCCATTTTGAAGAGTGCTGGCCTCTTCCGACGGAATCTATTCCTGAACTCCCTTAAAACCTCAACATCGTAACTCTAACCCTAACCCTTTGGTCAATCAACTCTGGTGTATTGACTTCCTTACTCCTCCCACACCTCTTGTCATCCCTCACAGACTCCATACCTTCCTTGAATCTCTTATGCCATTCAAAAACTGATGCTTGATTCATGCAAGATGGTCCTAAAGCAGTATGAAGCATCCCATACCTTTCTGTGGCATTTTTTCCAAGTTTGAAACAGAATTGTATTGCATATCATTCTTCTAAAATGTCGTCACGTCCAGATTGCATTTTTGAAATTCACAAGCTGTGACAATCAGGCTTTAGTAGGGTGTATTATAATTGCTGCTGTAGTTGTTCATTTGCAGCTGAAATTATAAAAATTGGTCAGTCATCTCATAAGATGTATAGCAATAAGATACTGAATTTTCAAAAGTCTACGACAATTTTAAATGCCTGTACAAAAAAATCGGGAAACTTATTGAAGGCACCACGTATCATAGTCGGGAATCAACATGCCCTGTTCATATCCTAAACGGGTCTGACTATATTTCACCGAGCGCTAATCCCTTAGGAAAAGTATGAATCCAACTATTCCCTCTCCAGCTAGACGTAAGATAGTTGGGAAGACTGGACTCTTGAGTCTTCGAATCCCAACTGGGGTGCAAAATAATATTTCTGTATTCAAATCTGCTGAACTTCACAATAAATATGACCTTGTCTCGTATCCTGCTCGTACGGAGGGTTTGGTAAAATAAAAAGTATTCCTTTGGGGTCCCTGACTAAGATGCAGCCATTCAGGTGACTGCATGCAATGTAGAGTAGGACTTCTTTTCTGACTACCAAAGAACTTACCGTTTTGCTGACGTAATAGCAATCAGAATAGTGCGACGATATGTATATTAATTAGTATTATTAAGACACCTTTTATCAGATGAGAAGATGTGCCTAATCAATCACTAATCCTTGCTAGAATCTAGATTTGAAACTCCTTACTTTGGTTCAAGACAATACCAGTTTGCCTCACAAATGAATTATTCTGAAATTCCTCTTTTATTTCTTTTGTGTCGAGCAAATATCTGTGAGATTAACAGATGAAACCTTCATCAAAAAGACATTTATTGAGCATGATGTTAACAAGAGGGAAAAGGTTTTATCGGAATTTATAAGAAAAAAAAAACAAAGATAAAAGGTTGTTAATTTTTCTTAAGTTCTCTTAAAAGTTGTTCGGTTATTTAAAATAAAAGTTTACCACCTGTATCACTTGAACTAGCCACTAATAAAAACTCTATTCCGATAATCTATTTTCATCACATGGTTTCTGATAGAACCAAACATACAATCCCTTCGTAGTCTTACGCTAAAATATTAATTACGTAGTAATACTGTAATCAGAGAAAACTACATTTAGTGCTTGAAATAATTGCGTCAAGTGTAAACAACTTTCGATTAGCTAATCTTTTCTATTTCGCTAGTAGCTCTTACATACGTATCAGATACGAATTCATAACTACTTGCAAAATATATGGAATTTGCCCATTTAGAGTATGTTCTCATTTCGTTATGTTTTGTTTTTCGCTTAATTGGTTTTTTTTTTTAATTAGAGAGTAAATGAGCACGTACCAGATAAAATGTAAATTGTTTTTAATTCAATTATTTAACACCAAACGAACTAGATTGATCATTTAAATTAATGGTTTATTCAAGAAATATTCAAGATTTAAAATAGTTAAGTCAGTCAATCGGGTTACTTATCTTTGGTATAAGCCATTGGCAAGTTTCTCTCTGGAACAAACAATCATCGACGTTGCAATCTGGAGAAAATGATTCGTCTTTTTAATATGAAAAATAACTCATATAAGCAATTTAATGCAACGTTTTTTCCAAAGTAAAGACATTATGCCGATGTCGGACTTACCGATTTGTAAATGTACCATTTCTGAATTTAATATTCGTATATTTCTTTATTTACTCTGGACTTGATATCAATCGTCTGGGTGTTAACTAGACATAAAACCCTTTATACAAGTTTATTCTTTGAGTTACTGTTTAATGTGTCCTAAGTTCCATTCTTTTTCAAGTACTTTTAACAGATTTCTACAACATGTATCGACTTAACTTGAAAAAAAATGAATAAAAGGGATCAAATTTTAACAGATTTAAGTGATTTAGGAACTCTATGTTATAAACATCCGGAATTCAATACCCACAACCTTAAAGCTATGAAATGGTTTCTCAAGAGACAATCAACTTTCCGTCAGCATTGTTTATGCAAATACTACGTTAAAAGCTGCATGATATGTTTTGGGGTAGCGGTGAAATATACTTCAGCCTAACAACATAACTACCCAATGTCTTTCAAAGAGAAATACTTCCAGTAAATTTAGACAGACTTTAAATTTTACTCGAGTAGCATATCGAATGATAAAGCAATTCTTGTTTATTCTCTGCACGGAAATGATGTATCCATTCAGTACACTTTCAATGATACGATAAAGATAATAAAATAATTGTTTTAATCTTAATTTTTATTTTTAGGATTTCTTTCGATTGATTGATAGATTTTCCGTCATGTCTAATTCATCCCCTGTGGTTATAAAATTAAATTCTTTCTACATGTATAATTCGATTTTCGTGTAGTTGTATTATATGAGGTTGCGTACACATATTATATCAAGTTTTCTTATCTTATTCAATTAATTTGAAGAGCTGTATAACAAGGTGAATTCCTATCTTATAGTCATATTTTTGCCCAATTTTATGTTTTAAAGCAGCTAATTCTATTGAATAAATTACATTTGTTTGCACAGATCATTATGGTTTCCCATAATTAATAATAATCTTTAGTAAACCATTATAGCTACAAGAAAACATTCTTAAAAATCATAATTTGCCATTACATATGAAATATTCCCAACTAATATTATAATCTGCCTACATTTATATGGTTTCTAGTAGATTTTTCTAATACTAATAATTATATGGTAACTATTTCAATTTAATAACAGTCATTTGCTTCTACACTGACGAACGGTTTCATATTAGTCATAGTACTCCTTAGTAAACATTATTAAGGTTTAAATAACAATTTTAATCGACATAATTCATATTTATGCATAAACTATAACTATCGAATACAAATAGCTTTTACTATTTTATAACTTCAAATATTCTAATTCTTATAACCATATGATTTGAAGTAATTTTTCTATCAAATAATAGTCATTTGTTTTCACATATAGTGTTTTAAGTAACTAATAATAAATCTATAAAAAGACTACAACTTCAGGTAAATAGCCTTAATATGAATAAATCAGAGTTATATGGCATCAGGTAGTTCTATCTGAGACGAATAGCATCTAACCATATTTATTGGACCTATATATGGAGCCTATATATGTACTACCAATCCGTGTCAGAGCGAATTATCTTTTAACCCAACGTTTTAAAAAGATATATACTTTCCTCACGAGATATATATTTTTAAACATATATATATTTTCTTCTCAAATGTCGATAACCTCATATTTAAAAAAAATTTCCTTTTTTTAGTTTTCGTTTAAGGGTTTATTTAATTGATTTATGGCAAATTTCGTACGGTTTCCCCTTATCCCATAAAAATACATGATGCAATAAGATGACACGATGAATAAAAAATGAATGATCATTCTGTCTGTTAAATAAATAATGCTTAACTTTTTTAGGCGAATAAAAAGATGTAGTATATTTTTAAGACACCTGCAATTGTGATTTTACCAGACATTTCTCGTTGGTGAAATATTGTCTAAAGCAATCATATTCCATAAGGTGACAGGAAAAATTGATTAGCCGAACATTATTATCTACAATAATTGCAATTTTTAATTACCAAATACAAATTGTAACACATAGTCTTTGTGTTGTTGTTATTGTTGTTGTTAATCTCTATACCTACCCGAAATAGCACTGAAGTCAAGGGTACAGGGGTTTTTTTTGTAGGTTATTCAAAAATAGCTGTTTTTTTTGGCTATTTGCCACAGGGTCAAGTTGTACCTTACAAGAGCAATGTCTGGTAGACGGAGCCCCAGTCTCCACGTCTCCCACAGCCTGAGTACTGTTTTTTTTATATATATATATTTTGCTTGTTAAGACAGAGGGGGAAATATAAGACAACGCTCGTTTCTTTTTTATGGAGAGGTGGATAGTTGACAGCATACAACAAACATTGCCAAATTTGTTCATGGTCGTATCTTGGCTTTATGTGATTTCTGATAACTGTTATCTGCTATATAAGAAACAAAACGTAAATGTTAACCGACAGGAGGAACATTTATTTGAATAATAAACTTTCACAATGTTTATCATAAGTATATGAACACTTTGTCATATACAATTTTTCTACGTACACATTAATTAAAAGAATAGAAATTAACTAATGATCATTTTTAAGAATATGCTAGGTTCTTATAAAACACAAATAACCAGTTTTTAAAGGGAAATATGGGGAAATAATTTAAATCTTGATCAAGTTATTTCAATAAAATTAAATTAAAGTATTGAAATTATTTATATATTTAAAAAGATGCAGTACTGGGGAAAACAGACAATGAAAATACCGAACTGTTTATTTATATAATTACTACAACGTTTAATTTGGCTTCACATGAAATGTGATTATTTTCCTTCATTATTTTTGTTGATGATCTCTAAGATGAAAAGAAGAGCCATAAGAAAAAAGGCTAAACACAAATTTTGATATTAAATCAAGGAGAATAAAATTCAATGAAATTTCCTATTTTTTTGTTATTTCTGAAAATTTTCTTCTAGAAAAACAAATAATGATTTTTGCTATAGCTAAGGAATTTTGAAAATAATAATCAAGAAAAAATATTTACTTCCTATGTGTGTCTAAGTCATCAAAGTGTCCTTAAAGTTTTTGGTTCTAAAAAAGTTAATTTTTTCCACTGTCAGGGTAATTTTTGTTTAATCCTGTATATCATAGAGGATATGTTTAATTGCTGTTTTTTTTTTTTTCTTCAGAATTCTAAAATAGACGTAGAATATGCCCTGAACTGTATGAAAACCAAACAAAAAAGGTTGAAATAATGTTTCTTATGAATTGAATTATCACTTGCGCGCGACATTCGGAGCCCCTGGACAGCTGTTTCGACAAAAGTGTGTACTGTGATCTCCCCTCTGGAGATCGAACCAGCGACCACTGAATACAGAACCGAAACTCTACCCTGAGATACTGGTCCATATCGCACACAAGCGTTCCAAAATTAACTCGCCATGACCATTACGCGGCCAATTCATCCGATGTATCTTGTAAGTTACATTCGTACTCTTACAGTGGACACGATCAACTTCAGGGCCACGTATTGCGAAGAGGATTGGAGATACTCATCTGTATAATCCCAAACTAATGGACAAGGAAATAGATGTTCATTTTCTTTTTTAAGTGTAGGAATCATATTGTTGTATATTGTACACCATAAAATCCAGCAATTACTCGTGGGAGACATATGGAGCTACAGGACAGCTGTTTCAAACTTATTAAGTGTCATCAGCAGAGCATACTATGATCTCCACTACTGGAGATTGAACGAGCGACCACAGAACGCAGAGCCAAAACTCTACCACTGAGCTACTGGTCCACATCTTCAGTGGGAGAGATCACAGTATACACTGCTGACAGACCGAATTAGGTCAAAACAGCTTGTCCAGTGGTTCCGTATGCCGCGAGCAAGTGTTTGCCGGATTTTCAGATCATGCTAATTCCATGGTTTGGTTTGTTTTGTTTGGTTTTATGGCATATCAACCTTTGTAGGTTATTTAACGCTAGATCCATTTTTATGTAAATAATCTGTTCTATTTGAAACAATTCAGTTTAGCATAAGTACACAGTTTAATTGTCAAAAACATTTCCATTTCAAACTATTCAAGCCGTTATATGTAACAATTCAGTTAAGTGTAAATACAGTTTTAATGTCGAAAAACAGTTCTATTTGAAATAATTCAGTTAAGCATAAGCACGCAGTGTAAGTGTAAGTACAGTTTAATTGTCAAAAACGTTTCTATTTCAAGCTATTCAGTTTACTCAATTCATTTTAGCATAAGTATGCTGTTATTTCTATTTAACCCATAGATAGGGCCCTATCAGGTGCTACCACTCCGGGCCAGAGTGGACCTGGGGGCGATGGCAATGAAGGGGTACTCCGCATTCTCCAAAGCTCCAGCACTGCTGGAACCTCACTATCAGATTGTTTAGTGTCATATCCAGGACACTGGTTGGGGGGATGTCTTATCCCTCTGCAGAGGTGCAGTCAGTGTATTCTACAGCCCCAGCTGACTGGGCAAGCTAATTCCATTTACAATATAATTCCTCTACATAAAAAATAAAATTTATAAGTAGTGTTTCGTTTACAAAGCTTAGTGTGTCTTTAATAAAACGTTAAAATAGCAGCTAAAAAAAATTATTTTGATTTATACTTTCATTCGTATAATTACCAAAAGTCTTGAATTAAAAAAACAAACACTTTCTTTGTTATCAGTTTAATAAGTTTCGTATGAAACTTGATCATAAAATAATAATGATTAGGTTATGTACAAAGAATTTTCAATGCAGCAACATTTTTAAAAATCTATTTCTGTATTTGTTGTTATTTTGCTTTGTTTTTGTTTTTCGTTGTTTTTTTTTGTTTTTGCTTTGTATTGTTTTGTTTTTGCTTGTTTTTGTTTATTTACATATAACTGATCCAAAATTAGCTATATACTGGAGCTGCATTAAGAAATAAAGAGATTGTCAATCCCCTCTTAATTAATCACACACATGAAACGCAGTAAGGAAAAAAGTATATTTTTGTTGTGTTCGGTTTCACATACTCGAGCAGATCACTGAAAAAAACCCTGTTTGCTGCTTTCAGCTCTATAAAGTGATAGTTGACACAGCAATGTTTGATTTTTTAACTGAGGTGGCAGGCAAACAGATTATAAACAATCATATTTTACTATTTTGCAAATACCTTTTATTTCCCAATCTTTAGTTCATTGATCATTAAATTAATTATTTTTCGGATCAAAATTTTCATAGAACGATTTCATTTTAACAAAAAAACACTAAAATCGTTTTCTTTGACAGCTTCTCTCTATTGACGTAATCAAGCTAATTTGCTGACATAAATGAAATCAGTATTTTCAAAATCTAAAACCAAATTCAAACAAGCTTTTTTGTGCAAAACAAAATTTATGATATTAACTTGGAATCAAAACCAAAATTAAACATATAGTAGTCGATTTATCTTATCAATTTCTTTCAATTACATGGATTTACCAAAACAACACTTGAAATACTGACAAACAGACGCACATACACACATATAAATATAACCTTTAAAACGTTTCAGTGTCTAATGCTATATCAACCTTGGTGGTTTATCTAATGACAAAACCATTCTTCTACCAGAATATTAGAGATATGATTTGATATGTAGCTGGAGGTATGAATTATTTTCCTGCGGCTATTAGTTCGAAAAGGAATGTCATAGCACAACTGAGCCTTGAAATCTCTGTCTACCGTTTCGCAGTCAACCGCAAAATACACGCAGTTAGAATATGCAGTCAGGATATAGTAATGGAATTTGGCATAGAAAAATGTGCTATGCTCGTCATGAAAAGCGGAAAACAACATATGACTGACGGAATGGAACTACCAAATCACGACAGAATTAGGACGCTGGAAGAAAATGAAACCTACAAATACTTGGGTATCTTGGAGGCTGACACCATCAAACAAGTGCAAATGAAAGACATGATCCGAAAAGAATATCTCAGGAGAACGCTAAAACTACTCGAGACAAAACTCTCCAGCGGAAAGATCATCAAAGGAATAAATACTTTGGCTGTGCCACTAGTCAGATACTCGGGACCCTTTCTCAAGTGGACCCGAGAGGAACTTAAACAAATGGACCAAAAGACAAGAAAACTAATGACCATGCAAAAGGTTTTACACCCCAGAGACGACGTTAACAGACTATATCTATCTAGAAAAGAGGGAGGAAGAGGACTTGCCAGCATTGAAGACACCGTTAACGCATCGATACAACGGCTCGAAGACTACATAGAAAAACACGAACGAGGACTAATTATAACCATCAGAGTCAATACGGACAACACGATAAACGAAAGAATGACAACAACTAGGAAACAAAAATGGGAAGCAAAACAACTCTATGGCCGCTTTAAGCGTCTAATAAACAAATTCTCACACCAGAAAACCTGGACCTGGCTAAGAAAAGGAAACCTTAAGAGAGAAAAAGAATCCCTCATAATAGCAGCACAGGACAACGCCATAAGAACCAATCATATCAAAGTGAGAATAGATAAGATGCAACAAAAAAGCAAATGTAGGCTATGCGGTGACAGAGACGAAACGATCAATCATATTATAAGCGAATGCAGCAAATTAGCACAGAAGGAGTACAAGGCGAGACACGACTGGGTCGGCAAGGTAATCCACTGGGAAATGTGCAGGAAATTTCAATTCGACCATACAAACAAATGGTATATGCACAACCCGGCGCCTCTCCTAGAAAATGACTCACATAAAATCCTATGGGACTTTAACATAAAAACGGATCACCTAATCCCGGCCAGAAGACCAGACCGCATAATAATCAACAAAAGAAAGAGAATCTCTAAAATTGTTGACTTTGCCGTCCCGGCGGACCACAGAATAAATCTGAAGGAAAGTGAAAAGAAGGATAAGTACCTCTACCTTGCTAGAGAATTAAAAAACTGTGGAACATGAAAGTAACGATTGTGCCAATTGTGATTGGTGCGTTAGGCACAGAAACTAAAGGATTATTAAAGGGCCTGGAGGACTTGGAAGTTAGCGGACGGGTAGAGACTATCCAAACGACAGCATTGCTGAGGACGGCCAGAATACTGAGACGAGTCCTTGAGACTTGAGGAGACTTGCTGTCACTCAAACTCAAGTGAAAAACCATCAGCTAATACTGATGTGAAAAACTCTAGAGGAGTAAATAATAATATAGATATATATCTATATCTATCTATCTATCTATATATATATATATATATATATATATATATATATATATATAAAATATTCTGTTAGAGTGGGATATTCATTAGTCTGAGAAATATAGTCTTATAAAAGTGTGTTCATTTGATCTTATATATATATATATATATATATATATATATATATATATATATATATATATATATATATATAAGTTAAGAATATAGATTTGTAGTGAATCTGACTATGATTGAAATGCATGGATAAATCAAACTCTTAACTCAGATTTAGATGTGAGATATTTCGTTCGAACTTTACTTCATCTTCACAAACTTCTTCAAGACAGAGACTGTTTTCTGAGGTTTTCTATCTAAAAACATGTAAAGAAAATGGAGTGGGTATAGTTGTAGCAGGAAAAGTTGGGAGATATGTAAAGTCAAATGTATCAGGTTTCATTAAAATTTTTTTGTTTTGTTTTTGGCAGTATGTAAGAAAGAAATAGGGGTGGGGTTTTGTGAAAGGTTTTTTTTTTGCATGACTTGGTTTCGCGGAAAAGATATAGACTTTAATGAGATGTCACAGAAAATTGTCTATATTGTGATGTCTGGGTTGTAATTGGGGTGAGAACAGGCAAAGAGGTAAATGATAAGGAAAAGCAAAGGTTAAAAGTTTCTCAAAAGTATGGTGGCACAGAATGAAAAAAAAAACAGTTTTTGTTTCTTTGGGGGTTTTTTTGTTTTGTTTTATTTTTCCTGGCCGTTTTCTATTTTGATTTCGTTTTCGTTCAGTATGATATTCGCCAGGTATGGTGATATTATTAAAGGCTAGAAAAAAAGCTCCTAAGATATACTCATCAAACAAACCAAAGAAAACCAACCCCACGACCCCCATCACCTATCAACCGATCTCACTACCCGGAAACACACATAACATAATAATCTAGAAAAAACTAACCAAGTTAAGAAGACCAATCATATAAACCATATCACAAACCATTAGAAACTTCGCAAACATCACAAAATCGACTAACAACGAAACCACCTCTCACGCAAGCCTATGCATCATCACATTAATAAAATGTAGGGTCAGCTTATATAAATACCATTACCATAAATATGAGCGATTTTTAAAGGTTTTTCTTTTGTATGGAATATATATATATATATATATATATATATATATATATGTGTGTGTGTGTGTGTGTGTGTGTGTGTTTGCGCGCGTGCGTCTAACCTTTTTAATGGGATTTTTATTAGATTTGAAGAGGAGCTTGTTTCAAATTAGTTGTGATTTGACTAAATTGGTTTTTAGTGTGTATTCTTTCACAGTGTCATTTTTTAAGCGGTGCCTCTTCAAATCAGTAGCGACTTTTTATTCTTGTCTAGTCGATTGATTAATTTTCATATCAATTCCATATGACACATATGATTTTTTTGACATTTTATTAATTCATTGCTTTTTCTTCAATTGTTGGTTTTACGTTCATATCATTTTTATATCTTTCACTGATTGTGGATTTCGCAACTTTGTTAAAATATTGAACATTTCTTTGAGATTGTTCTTCAACTAATATTAGACTGTTCTGATTCATATATTTAATCCTGTGTCTCCAATCATTTAATCTTAAGTAAAACAGCCATTCAAACTTTTTCCCAACAAATCGTATTTAGTTGTGTGGGTATTCCAGTCAATAAATGACATTTTTCCTTTTGCTTTTGCTATGTGATTCATGCGTGGTAAATATTACATATCTATTAATTTGTAAATCTAGTGACTGACATGGTGGATTTGAGCTAGCTGTTCTTAATATTGCATGCTTGGCAAACTTTTATGTATATCATTGTGTGTTTCTTATGGTTTACTTTATAGTTTAGTATGTTGTTGCTACCAATTATTTCTCTAATGTTATTAGGTCGAGGATGGGTTAGTATGCTTGCTGATTAAAAACTATCTTTTAAGATATGTTTTACTCTGAAAATGCCCTTACAGCTTATGATTATCTGGGTTTGTGGAGGGTATGATCAGGACGGATGACTCAATATTGTCAGAGTGAAGGGTTCAATGAGTTTGGTTTTGTCTGATTTTGTTTGGCTTTATGTCATATCAAACATTGTAGGTTATTTAATGCCAAATCCATTTTTATACATATGACCAGCTCTTTTTCAAACCATCCTGTTTAGCATAAGTGCTCACTTTAATTGTCAAAAACATTTCTATTTCAAGCTATTCAGTTTGGTCAACAAAGATAAATGATTCCAAGCATTGCAATGTATCAATGTCAATTCAATTTTCCATCAGGGATTTAATTACACATAATTAAATGTAAAAATAGTTCTATTTCAAACGATCCAGTTTAGCATAAGCACACAGTTTAGTTCTATTTGACCCAGAGATAGAACCATATTAGGTGCAAGCGCTTCAGGCTAGAGCGAGGTCAATAAATGAGTAATCCGATTTCTCCAAAGCTCCAGAATTACTAGGGACTCACCATCAGATGGTTCTGTAACATTTCCAGAACAATCGTTGGTGGAGATTTACCCCCTGCAGAGATGCAGTAAGTCTATTCTGCAGCCCCCGCCAACTGGGCCATTGGTTAGTTAAGATTTGCATAGAATAGCATCAGTTTCATAGAAGACCACTCCTCCATAAGGACATTAGGGACGTGTGCTCAATTGCTAATGAAACCATTTGCAATACATGTCTCTCTAAGCTGACTAGTGCTAGGATAGTGTTGATGATTGTTGTTACATAGGGGACGCGATTTCAGTCTTAGTTTTCGGCTGTCTCGTCAAAAGAGGGAAATGGCTTTCAATATCTGGCTTTCTGTTAGCGTATGAGGATATCAAATACAGAAAACTGTTTAAGTATATTCTCTTGTTTTGCTTATTAAATTTGTTACTGTTTGTTCAGATTCTTTTAGGTCTGATCTGTGTGTAGAGAAAGCAGTCTGTGAAATGTTTGGGCTGAAATGATCCGTAACGGAGATATGTGTGCGTCTTAGAGGGATATCTGTATATTGTCAATTTTAGTTGTCTGTTGTAGTCAGTATATATTAAGGCATCTAAATTTCGATTGAATGGGTAGACTTTTTATTGTCGAATTAGATCGATTCGTGTATTGTCTTTCTTCCTCCAGGGTTATTTTCAAATCTATAAGTGTTTCGATGCTGCTTCTTAAAATTTCGAAAGCTTCTATTGTTGTTGTTATATATATATATATATATATATATATATATATATATACATATATATATATATATATATATATATATATATATGTGTGTGTGTGTGTGTGTGTGTGTGTGTGTGTGTGTGTGTGTGTGTGTGTGTATGTGTGTGTGTGTGTACGAGAGTGCACGTATATTAATGTACATATGTGTCAATGTTGATGTGGTCGTGTAATGTTCCGTAATAGATTAGCGAAATCTATAACAGATATAAATTGAAGTTTTGTTTAAAAATCTCTTACGGTTAAATGGAGTAGAAAAAAAAACTGAATCATTTAATTTGAGTGGTGCAATGTGACGTCAGAGGTCATTTGAATCAATGGCTGTAATTGGATTAAGAAGTCATATAATCAGATGAAACTGTAAAAGTTGATCTAACGTTTAGTCAGTTAGAAAACACTGTTTCCAGCTTTGTTCATCTCACTCATTCCCCGCAAGGTTGCAAAGAAGTGACAGAGAAATTTTGTCAATAATTAAGTGATGTACTCATAAAAAATTGTGTCTGAGTCGTTTGTTATTCCAGCTGGGAATAGACAAAAAGACATAGAGTGTCACGAGGTGACTTGAACAAAAATGAAGATGGCTGCTGGCAAAACTTGAGGGAAAACACAGAAAACAAAATGACGAAAGAATATGCGAATAACTGTTGGGAAGACGATCGAATGAGATGTAGATATCTAACGTATAGAGAAAATTCTTAATAGGTATGCGACCGTACATTTATCATTATTTGCCTGGATGTATCCATGGTTACACTTTGGCAGTGGATTTAGATTGTTCTTGATAAGGAGGACTATACATTTTAGTCGGACGTAGATAGATAGATAGATAGATAGATAGAAATTAGTAATCTTGATACATACGTATTTGCGTATATCTAGACTGATATACAAGCAACTAGGATTATACAGATGTGCGCATGTGTGTGCATGTACGTGCGCCGGTAAAGATTACCAGCTGAAAAGATAATCGTTCCAGCATGGATTATGTAGAATACTATATGAACTTAAAAAAGACATGTCTTACTTTAATACTGAATCAACAATTAATTCGTGAGATTTTGAACATTAAATTTGCTTGAGAATTTCATGGAAATTTAATTCTTATTAAGTTTATTTATGTGTCCTTCACATAATTCAAATCTTACATCATTTAACAAAAGTTTCGTTGCTGGGAAGTCGTGAATACAACAAAGGATTATACGAAACGTGGACATTTTCTTCTGACGCTCCCTAAAGGTAAAGAAAAACGATCAAATGTAACATATTCACCTTCGATCAAGCCGTGAATCAAGGAACTGGTGCATCCGGTCGAAGATATCAGGGTAAAACCTTGACTGTGGACGGGTTGAATTGGGTGCAGATGCGACCCTCACATGAAGAAGGTGGAGGTCAAACAATGATATAACCTGG